>BTPG01000004.1:169754471-169765310 GCA_036245525.1 Semisulcospira habei
GAAGCGCTGATGGTCAGGCACTCCTCACAGATAATACCTCCATCTTGAACCGCTGGTCGGAATACTTTCAGAGCCTCTTCAGCGCTGAGCGCACTGTTCAAGAAGCAGTCGTCCTACAAATCCCACACCTCCCAGTAAAGGTTGAATTGGACGAACCGCCCACCGCTGAAGAGACCCTCACAGCCATCCACCAGCTCAAGAGTGGCAAAGCAGCAGGCATTGATGGAATACCGCCAGAGATCTGGAAACATGGAGGCACAGCACTGCACAACAAGCTCCATGACCTCTTTCTCTGCTGCTGGGAGGAAGGAACACTACCAAAAGATCTCCGTAATGCAGTCATTATCACCCTGTACAAGAACAAAGGCGAGAAGTCTGACTGTTCCAACTATCGGGGAATTACCCTGCTGTCCATTGCTGGGAAAATCCTTGCAAGGCTGCTCCTGAATCGGCTGGTACCTGCCATCGCTGAAGACCAACTCCCAGAGGGCCAGTGTGGCTTCAGAGCAAACAGGAGCACCACCGATATGGTCTTTGTGCTGAGACAGCTACAGGAGAAGTGCCGCGAGCAGAACAAAGGGCTGTACGTAACATTTGTCGACCTAACAAAAGCGTTCGACACTGTGAGTAGGCAAGGCATGTGGCAGATCCTGGAGCGACTTGGCTGTCCCCCAAAGTTCCTCAACATGATTGTCCAGCTACACGAGGACCAGCAAGGCCAGGTCAGACTCAACAATGACCTCTCAGAACCATTCCCCATTCTCAACGGCGTAAAGCAGGGCTGCGTGCTGGCACCGACCCTCTTCACCATCTTTTTTAGCATGATGTTGAAGCAGGCCACAGTGGACCTCGATGATGACGATGCAGTGTACATCAGGTATCGTCTCGATGGCAGCCTGTTCAACCTCAGACGACTGCAGGCCCACACGAAAACCCTAGACCAACTGATTCGTGAGCTGCTTTTTGCTGATGATGCTGCCCTCGTTGCACACACAGAGAAAGCCCTGCAGCGCATCACGTCTTGCTTCGCAGATGCTGCCCAGCTCTTTGGACTCGAGGTCAGTCTGAAAAAGACAGAGGTCCTCCATCAGCCGGCACCCAAGACAGTGTATCGCCCTCCTCACATCACCATTGGCGAGTCTGAACTAAAGTCAGTGCACCAGTTTACTTACCTTGGCTGCATTATCACGTCGGACGCCAAGCTGGACAAGGAGCTTGACAGCAGGCTGGCAAAAGCGAACAGCGCTTTCGGGCGACTTTTCAAGCGGGTGTGGCACAATCAACAGCTGAAAACAGGCACCAAGATCAGCGTGTACAGAGCTGTGGTCCTCACCACCCTGCTGTATGGTTCCGAGTCCTGGGCCCTCTACCGCAGCCAACTACGACTCCTCGAACGCTTCCACCAGCGCTGCCTGCGCAACATCCTGGGCATTCACTGGAGTGACTATGTCACCAACGTCGAGGTCCTTGAACAGGCTGAAACTGTGAGCATCGAGGCTTTGCTGCTGCGGACACAGCTCCGCTGGGCGGGGCACGTCTCAAGGATGGAGGATCATCGCCTACCAAAGATCACCCTGTTCGGCGAGCTTGCTACTGGACACCGTGACAGAGGGGCACCAAAGAAGAGATACAAAGACTGTCTCAAGAAGTCACTTGGTGCCTGCCAAATCGACCACCACCAGTGGTCTTCGCTTGCTGCGGACCGTGACACCTGGCGCTCCACCGTTTACAAGGGAGCTGTCTCCTTTGAGGACTCTCACAGAGCTAGCCTTAAGGACAAGCGGCTCAGGAGAAAAAACAGCTCAGCTCAGAACCCTGGCCATACCTTCCCCTGCAGCCACTGCGGTCGAACCTGCCTGTCTCGGATTGGCCTCCGCAGCCACGAACAAGCCTGCAGACGTCGTGGGCAACTCCTATAAAATCTTCGTTCGCGAAGTCAAGCCAAGAGAGAGATAAGGGAGGGGGAGGGGAGAGGGGGTGGGTGGGTGGGTGGTGGTATGAACATTAAATCTTGATGCGTATCTCGTAATTTGTGAGTGCAGTTTTGTTTATTCTGGTAATCCAAAAAGAAGATGTAATCGTCGTGAAGTGTGAAACATAAAGTAAGATCTTTGTGATTTGTGAATACGTCCTTATTATTTCATAACAAGAAGTGGACAGATGAATTCTCCCTCCACACGATTCTCTGAGTTTTCGGCCACCTCCTCCTCCCCCCCTCCCTCGTCCCTTCTATCCCCCCACCCCACCCCCCTCACACACACACACACACACACACACACACATACACACACACACACACACACACACACACACACACACACACACACACACACACACACACACACACCCGTCCAATTGTTGGTGTCCGAGTGCTCAAATTAATACTATGCGAAATCAGTCGTGAAACAAACGTGATTGCTGTTTGTGGTTCGTGAATCACAATATAATAATATGACGCGAATCCTTGATAGCAAATCCATATCCCCCACCCACCCCAACTCCACCACCACCACCACCCCCCTCCCACCCACCCCCACCGCCAACCCCAACCCCATCCTTACTATAGTGAGACTGCCTTAGTAACCTATCCAGCTTAAACCCTACTAACTAACCCATCCCCTCCCCCCTCTCCCCACACACACACACACACACACACACACACACACACACACACACACACACACACACACGAGTGCTAAATGTACAGGCTCACTTACTTTTTCTTTCAGGCCCTTATAATGAAACTGATGTCACTTGCTGGTATCGCCACAGAGATGTATCCATTTACGAAAATCCCAGATAAACCGGAATGCCATACAACCAAGTGTCCAGAACCTCGCAGCAAAGAATGGATACGCCTGCAAAACCTCTGTTGTGAAAACTCCTGGACATTTCACTGCCAGATCACCGACAAGAATGACCACGGCGTTCGACTCTGCATGACCCCTTCAGTCACGTGTCCTGCAGGTAACGTGTTATGCTAATCCCCTCGTTCGCGTAGCCATCGGTACTGTTTACTCCTTTACGAAAGAGCTAACCCCTTTATGCACAGTACCCGTGGCGGCAAGCACAAAGGAGTTAGCCATTTCGTCTCCTGACGAGTCCCTTCAGTTCACTTTTAGCCGTCATATAAACAGTGGACTTGGCTTATAGTAAGGTCCGATATGTTAGAAAAGTCGGATATAACAACACTTTTCCAAAGGTCCTGAACACACTTTTTCATTGTGAATTACTTCGTTTATAACAAACTTTAAATACAACAAGAAGAAAAAAATGTTATTTGTTAGATCCGAAGTTTTCTGTCCCCCCCCCCCCCCCATATATATAAGCGCATAAGCACGCTCTTGGTCATAAAATGGGGGTGGCGGGGGGGGGGGGAGGGGGGTATGAAGAGATATGCTTCTTGCTGGCATCATTCATTTCCATTCGTCTCTGACACAGTACAAATTACGTGACTACGGGAAATTACAGGATAGGTTATCCGCCAAGGAATCTGCGATTGTGTCAGATATATCATTTCTAGACGGTGGCAGTGAACGGCCACTGACGGTATTTCATAATCAGTCGATTCCTCTAGGTCTTATATATGTTTTTATTTTTCAGGACATTACGCTAACATGCAAATAATTCGGGAGAGGCGTTACCCAAAGGAACCTCTCTGCTATCCATGTCCGGCCCTGGAGTTTCAGCCTAAGCCTACCATGTCCCACATGTTCCTTCGCCCTGAGTGTCATCACAGGCGCAAGCTCTGCCGTTCGCTTCACGCTATCAATATCCAGAAAGGAACGAGTTCCACAGACAATGTGTGCAAATGTGCGCACTACCTAGGGTATCGCCCAGTGCCTGTAGGAGACAATAAATGCATCGAGTTCAACTCTACATCTGGCTGTCGATGTATTCACGATCCCTGTCCAGACGGTTTCACGATGACTGCTACTAGTAAGGCCGAGCTTTTCCAGTTTTTCTTCTGCTTCCTCTTCTTCTATATTTACCTCTGTGTCATATAATAATTGGCATTGCCACCGTTGTGGTTTATGGGCAAAATCGGGAACAGTTATATTAGATCGAACTGCATTAACTCATTCGAGACGACCAGCAAGCGGACACGAGGCGAACAGCCGCGTGTCCGCATGCTGGTCGTCTCTAATGTGTTAAGAACACTTAGATGGGAGTCATTAGGTTACTTAGGATAACAATGTAATTAATCTGAAATGAATAGGCATACTCAGAAGACAACCGAAATGCGTTTCGTAAGTCCGTTCCATAAGTATCGTCGCCAGATAGTAGTAAGTAAGAAGTTATTTTTGTGCTCGAATTTTGTGGTGCTCACACTTATTTTGCTGCACCACGGGGGAGCTAGTGTATGTAGGTTTTTAAGGTGTGAATGAAAGTGGGAAATGTTTCCAGTTTGTGTGAGCATTAGTGTTCTGCTGTTCGATGTATACTCACGAAGGAATACGACAGCCAGCCATTCTGAAAATCAGTAGCACGAGCAGCAAAATGACGTGATTGTGAGCTTTATGTCACGAATCGGCTTTGTGATGTGTACTGTAACCAAAGACAGTATATAATACCTTTTTTTAAATGCAAAAAAAAAATTGTCATGACGTAAAGTTTACAATGACGTCATATTAACCCTTCACTGTCAAGAAATAATCGACACCACGCTACCGCACTAGGTCTAGATTCCCATGAGCCTCCGCAACTACGGGGTCTCATGAGCATCCATCATGCTGAAACCACTTTATATCCATTGTTCATGGGACGGCTGGAGCTCTTTCGCATTGAACTGACACATATTTCAGACGTACAATGTACGACCAGTGGCAGTAAAAGGGTTAATCCTCGTGTAGTGCAGTCGGTCCCGTTCAAAAACGTAACTCGCACGACGACGGAGATGTCGTAGTAGAGTATAAGTCTATTACTATCATAGTAATACAATTATGTTAAGAATACGCTTTCGTTCGTTCAGTCATCCGTTCGTACAGCTCGTGCCAAGGAACAGTGCTTGGAGTCACTGCTATGGTAAAACGTGTAGGAGTCGTGGCGCGGCGCTAAACGATAGAAGTATTACAGGGTGGAATGAACCATAACCCACACAGTCCCTTCTATATGAGAGCTGCCTTCGCTGTCAAGGGTCTCTACCCTTTGTCTTTGACTTGATTCTGATGTTGAAATATCTCCTTTTGAAAAAGTCTCGCAGATGTGCCAATGCGTCACAGTGAATGCTATAAGGGGCGCGCGCAGTCGCATACGCGTCATTGGTTTATCTAACGTCATTTGTCATGACGGGGTTTTTTTTTTGTTTGTTTGTTTGTTTGTTTTTTGTGTCTTGACGTAATTTTATTTTTTAACGTGATATGAGTTTCGCTTTCGCTTCAAGACTTGCGAAAATGGTGACACAACTAGAATTTCACGGTACGATTTCAGTCTTGCTATAATTTATGTGAAATGAGGTTGACTTTACCTAGTACACCAGCATGCTCTCCTGAAAGCTCGTCGATGTGTGTGTATGCGTGTGTGTGTGTGCGTGCGTGCATGCGCGCGCTCTAAACATCCTCAAGAGGCATAGATGTTCATGCGCCCTCCGGGCACATGAGGATCTATGCCTCTTGGAGGTGCGCGCATATGTGAGAGAGAGCGAGCGAGAGAGAGAGAGAGAGAGAGAGAGAGAGAGAGAGAGAGAGAGAGAGAGAGAGAGAGAGAGAGATGATGATGATGATGATGATGATGAAACGTTTTATTGACAGGATAAAGTTTTAGGCGAAACGCCTCTCTTACAAACTGTCCTGTTAGAAAAGAAACATTAATAGCAAAGAGTAAGAGAAACACAATAAATCGAAATATGAAGAAATAAACTGAAAATGAAAAACAAAAACACCAATACAAAAGCAATGCAAATAATGCGCACACATATATCAATAATAGTGAATTATATATATATATATATATATATATATATATATATATATATATATATATATATATATATATATATATATATATATATATATATATATATATATATATATATATATATATATATATATATATATATATATATATATATATATATATATATATATATATATATATATAATATAATATAATATAAGTAGTCCTTTCAGGTATTAAGTTACTGTAACAAGATGTTATATAAACGAGTTTTAAAGGTTAGAAATGGGTTTAATTTGGGGTGGT
Source organism: Semisulcospira habei (assembly GCA_036245525.1). Taxonomy (NCBI): domain Eukaryota; kingdom Metazoa; phylum Mollusca; class Gastropoda; family Semisulcospiridae; genus Semisulcospira; species Semisulcospira habei. The sequence continues at coordinate 169,760,673 of BTPG01000004.1, forward strand.
AGTTCGTTCCAGGCTTTGGCACCTGAGAACGAAAGGCTGGTTTTATATATATATCGAGCCTCGCCCATGGTAGCTGTAACAAACTGTTCCTCGTGTTTTGTCTTTGACTATCCAAAAATAACATACGAAGGTAAGATGGGGTTTTATGGTGAAGAATTTTATGCATAAGTATGCATCGATTAAATGTGAACTGTTTGTCCAGGTTTAGCAGTCGGATAGTTCTAAACTTTTCGTCGGTGGGAGAGGGACCAGGCACAGTTAACATTACCCCTCGACGGTACAATGAGTTAAGTTTTTTTTTTTTAAATGTACCTCACTGCATCCATCCCAGATAGTGGAGCAGTAATCACAGTGCGTCTTAATGAGGGCATGGAGAAAGAGTCTTCTAGTGTCAGTGTTAACTATTTGACTTAGTTTTGATAGCAGGAATAGATTTTTAGATATTGTTTTGCATGTGTTTTCGATATGTGGTTCCCAGCTGAGCTGGTTGTCTACTGTGACTCCAAGCAAACGATGTTTTTTAAAAACTTGATCAAGGGGCTCAGAGTTCAGGTATAATGTTAAGGGCAGGAGACCACGTTGATGTTTTTGGCGTGAAGTAATCAACATACTCTTTGTCTTTTGGACACTAATTATCATATGATTATGTTGGCACCAGCTTGAAACCTCATCAAGACTTTACTGGAGAACTTCGTTTATTTTGGGCAATTCGCTGTTTGATGTATGTATGGTGGTGTCATCAGCAAATAAGTCACATGCTGCATCGGGATGTGAGATAGAGAATGGTAAATCATTGATAAATATGTTGAACAACAATGGACCCAAAATTGACCCCTGGGGAACACCAAACGTTACTAAACCTTCACTCGAGTAATTACCATTAAGCAAAACTTTCTGTCTTCTGTCACTTAGATAGGATGATATCAGATGTACGGTATTGGAATCGATGTGATACATCGGTAGTTTATTTTAATAAGATAGAGTGGTTGACGAAATCAAAGGCTTTTTTAAGGTCAAGAAAAACTGCACCTGATAACTGAGAATTATTAATGGCTGTAAGCCATTTATCAATGATATGTATAAGGGCAGTTTGGCAAGAGTGTTGCGGGCGAAACCCAGACTGCATTTTACTGAATAGACAGTTCTGTTCTAGAAAATTTTGCAGATATGTATCTATATGTTTTTCAATAGGTTTTGAGATGACTGGTAGAATGGAGATAGGTCTATAATCATTCAATGAGTTTAAGTTTTTGCTTTTAGGAAGGGGAATGACCTTAGCTGTTTTTAACTCATCAGGGAAAATAGTTCTTTGAATAGAAAGATTGTAAATGAACGTTAGAGACTCAACTATGTAGGGCAGAGCTATTTTAAGAATTTCGCAACTGACGCCATCTGAACCACATGACCTCTTTTTCATATTAGATATATATTTACCCACGTCAAAAACAGTCATTGGGGGGAGTGAATAAACACAACCAGCAGTACTGTTACTGTGAAATCGTAGTTGCTCAGAACATTGGTATTTCGCAGAATCATTTGTATTAGTGCGTGCTAAAGTCTCAGCTATGCTAAGAAAGTGGGTACTGAAGGTATCTACAGTGAGCTCAGGTGCAATGTTCATGTCTCTGTGATTGTGACCTTTAGTAAAGGTGTTGATAACTTGCCAAACAGAGCGCAGGTCCTTGCCGTCTGCAATGATCTGTTCGCATGTTGTCTTTGAGCTTTTCGGACTAAAGATTTGACAAAATTTCTTTGTTTTTTATAGTCAACAAATTTCTTTTCTTTCTTAAGTGTATCTCTGAGTTGCATGGCTGCTTTTATTTCTCCAGTTAGCCATTCAGGGATTGTGGGATGTTTGACACGTTTTGTTCGCACTGGGGCATGTTTATCTAGTACACCGAGGAACAGTTCATACCAGCGGGTGAGGGCTTCATTTGGGTCATTGTAATTTAACACATCATTAAATGGGATATTGGATAAGTCATAGAGAAAGGTATTCTGGTTAAATTTTTTGAAAGACCTGTAAATAATAGTAGTATGCCCTGTGCAAAATTTCTTAGCTAATTTGGCAGACAGCGAGAAAGATACTGGGAAGTGATCACTGATAGAAAAATTGGGAGAACATGGACATTATTAACAGCATTTATATTTGTAGTATAGATATGGTCTATCATTGTCGCAGAAGATGAAGTAACTCGTGTGGGCGACTGAACAACTTGTGTTAAACCAAGAAAAGAGATCATTGAATTCCACGAAGAGTAACAGTCTTTTAACAAATCACCTAGGATATGTATATCACCCCTGCGTTTCTGTACTGTGTCAATCATTGATTCAAAGTCATCAAGCCATGCCACTGTGGCCGCTGGATTTATATAAATAAACCCTACAAGAACGGGTGAGGACTTCGATGTTTTTATTTCCAGCCACATGCATTCAATTTGCTTTGATTCTAGGTCAAATCTTCTAGTCACATATTGAATTATAGAGTCATGTATGTATATTACTATGCCAGTTTGGCCTAGAACAGATGCATCACGACGTAGAATAGCAAAATTAGGTATGGAGATTGCCTGATCACTGATATTGTCTGTCAGGCGGGATTCAGTAAAGCCAAAGATATGAAATTGTGATGGCTGATTTAAGAGAATTGTGATGTCAGGTATTTTGCGGCAGAGATGATACACATTAAGGTGTGACAATCTGGGTTGTTGGTATTTGGTGACATGTCTTTCTGACTACAGGATAATGGAAGAAGAAAGAAACTGGTTGCACATGTGAAGTAACAAGAGAATGAGAAAGTAAAGCTAAATAACAGAAGCTAAATACCCGATAACAGGTTTAACACGAACGATCTAATCTATGCAATAAGTAATGACAAGCAATAAGATTTCCAAACACGGTACGTGGCACAAATGAGAGTTCAATGTTCCTATAACTCAATGCTGCCAAAATTATTATTTTTTAAATCGCAGAAGCGTCCAGCAATTTCTTATGTTCGGACAAATCCCAAGAAAAGCACAAGCAGATACAAATATGCTTGTGATGAAAGTGTCAACACTCGCACGATATGTCAAGGTGATGCCATCGCAGCACACATTTAAGATATTAAATAGATATTAGTAATCAAAATACAGTAAGACATGGTAGTCCATGAATTACTATTTTCAGCTAGTAATATATCGGCATATAATACTGAAGGAATCATAAAACACTCTATGCCCGTCACATTTCTGTTGTATTGAGTATGAGCGCCTCGCATAGTCTGACATATTAGATAAGTCGACAGGCAGACAATGAAACATTCTAGTGATTATGATGTAGTGAATATCATCAACGAATTAAAATAAATAGAGAGTCATAGTCTATTCTATGCTCACCGCCTTCCTCGTATAATGTGTATGAGTGCACGTCAAGACAATACAGTAACGAGGAAAAAGAAAAAGAAAAAAAGCGATGGGCATAAAATAAAGTATGCTACTGACATGTTGAAAGGATCCTGCCGAGAATATCATTTCAAACGCAGACAGAGGTCATATGCAGTTTTTAATTTTATGCTTAAAACCTTCGACAAGTGAAAAGTCTCAGATATGCAACATTAGTAAAGCGGCAACACATGCTAGTAAAGCAATATTTCATTTTCTTTCTCAGACGCAGCTCACAATCAACGGTCGATGAAGATCTTGAGTCGGCATCACATCGGAATATATTGTTAGAACTACAGGGTCATACCCTATTTTATGCCCTGCGCCTTCCAACATGTATTGGACGGTGAGTGTCTAGACATGTAGATTTCCAGTTGGGCTAAAGCGTGGGGCATAAAATGGAGTAATCCAGTGACAACACTGTGATTGAGACTACCAAAATAAAACAAGAAGGCTATACCCAAGTCTATGCCCATCATCTTTCTCACACAGAGATATGAGGTGTATGAAGGTTATGAGCATAGAGTGGGGCATGCCACCGTGTATCGTACTGCAAACTCAGCTCATAATGTAGGGTTTTAGGAGTTCTGCAACAAGCCGCAGGGGGTAAAAGGGTTGTGCAGATGGAGCTGAAGGGGCCTTGAAGCCAGGTGAGTAGACAGGCTGCCCCATCTCCAAGGGGTTGACGCTGGGCTGAAAGTGTGTGGGTGTGGGTCGCACTATCTGTGGTGATGTAGGCCGGTAGACATGCTGGGCACTGGGCAGACATACCCATCTCAGAGTTGTGGCTGTAGAGGGGGTGTGACTCCATGTGATGAGTACGAGGCAGGTAGAATGGCTGACCTGCAGAAGGTGATTTAGTAGCAGGGTCATAGTGTCGCACCATCTGTGGTGATGTAGGCCGGTAGACATGCTGGGCACTGGGCAGACATACCGTCTCAGAGTTGTGGCTGTAGAGGGGGTGTGACTCCATGTGATGAGTACGAGGCAGGTAGAATGGCTGACCTGCAGAAGGTGATTTAGTAGCAGGGTCATAGTGCGGGGGTGTCAACATGTGTGCATCTGTTAAACTCTGAGCCCCAGTAGGCGTATGCTGGGTAGAGGGCGCTCCAGCAACTACCGCACTGTATAGACGTGTCTGGCCGAGCTCCTCAGAACGCCGCTGAGGAGTCTCTGACTGCAGAGACTGCTGAGAGTGTGCAGTGTGCCCCCAGGG
>BTPG01000004.1:169765810-169770810 GCA_036245525.1 Semisulcospira habei
CCCGTGATTATCCGTGATTTAATTACGAGTAGAACGCACTGATTTTTTCATAGGCAGGCGAAATCTGCGCGCTCAGTCGATAGTCCGAAGCGCAGTCGTCTGCCAATCACATGTTCATTTTTGTCTGAACACCGCAATCAGCCGCAAACTGAATTACGCTAGGTAAAGTTTTGTTTTAGACAGGGTACATAAATTATATTGAGCCAAATTTTGCTTGATATAGTGCCGATAATCGACAGATGTGATTACTTGACCCGAATCAAAATATCCTCGTCTAACGACTCGGACATTTTGATTTGGGTCTCGTAATCACATCTGCTGGTTAACATAATGTGGCTCAATATAATATAATACATTTAACTAATAATTATCTTAGATTTTATAGACCATACACGCACAACATAAATGCATATTGGTCTATAAAATCTAAAATTAGTTGTTAGCATGTCTGGACTAAGGGCCGCGCTGGACAAAAGGGTTAACTTACTTATAAAGTCTGAATGTCATCAAATGCTCTTCTTCAATCTCCCTTGTAAGCAGAAGAGTTCTTGCGTCACACACGAGGGGCAATATAAAACTTCTGTTACTTGAGGCATGGATTGTAAAGGGAAGAAAATAACAATTCGTATTTCAGGCAAGACAACATTGATAACCTGTTGTATCAGCAAATTTTAGCAATCCAAAGCCTCGATTCCCGAAGGTGTAGAATACCCTGGGTTTAGTCACAGAGCAGCCAGTGCTGTGCTTTTGCGATGACGGCTAGAATTCAGCTGATTCATCGGTTAGTTGGTTGGTTGGTTGGTTAGTTCGGGGTTTGAGTCCACGGCACCGAAGTGATAATGGACGGCCCTGACGGGCGGGTTATGCGGGACAATGGAAATCTATTACCTATGGAATACGACCAGAACACTGATCAATTCAGGTGCACTGCAACTGTGCCACTTTGATTTACCGGGACCTTTCAACGGACATGCTATTGAACAAGCCCGCCTTTCTTCCCCTGGATTGCGAGTCCAGCTACGGGGGCAGGGACGGGGACTCGAACCCACGTCCCGGCGATTCCCTTCGCTCTCTTCCGGTCCGACGCTTAACGTTCTGAGCTATTTCGGACTCCTAAATGACTCGTTTGTGTAGACGGTAGATGCGCGGCAATGGGTAAGGTGCTGCATGTTTACATGATACCATAAGGGGACTGCGGCTAACCTTGATGCATAAATAGGCGCAATGGAATTCCCATGCGCGCAAAAATAGACTCTAAATCTATACCTTGAAACTGGTTTCATTTCGATGTACACTTGGTCTAAACACTTAGTGGCGGCTTGTCTGCAAAGAGAAGGACACGGCTAAGAGCAAAGGTAGGCCAAAGTATAGTTTAACCGTTTGTGTGTCGGTAGCGGTTTTAGTCGCGATGATTCCTTCAGGAATTATCGCGACTAAAACCGCTAACGACACCCAGAGGGTGAAGGAATCATGGCCGGCGAGTAAAACCGCTACCGACACCCGAAGGGTTACATAAATTCAATTCTGTTCACACCGAAATTGCAGGAGACGCCGAATAGTGTCGGACAAATCCTGCGACAGTGAATGTCAGGGTAACAATTCCTTTACTGCCAGTGGCCGAAGGTGGAGTTTTTAAAAACTCAACGCAGTCCGTCCTAGAAACATGGGTGCAAACTGGTCAACAGCTGAAGAAGTATATACATATCCTCATGAGCCCCCACACCTGCGGGGATTATAAGAATCTATATTCTTGCAGTTTCACGGTGTTTCCTTTTTGTCGGCTAAACTCACATTAAATTTTTCTTTTTAAAAATTACGTTCGTTGTGTCGAATCGTGCAACGGCTCGTCACGCTAATATTTCGCGCACGGTGATGTGTAGTGGCGTAGGTAGACAGTTTTCACTGGAAGCGCCCTGGGTGCCTGACTTGATACTTTCCAGCCTTCAGTCCCAAAAATCGAACAACCGGGGAAGGGAGGGGTGGAGGGATCGTGATGGGAAGCGACAGTCGAGCAACCTCCAGAAAATCAAACTGAAGAGGAGGGGAGGCGGGAGGGTGAAGTGGGGGAGGGGAAGGGGGAAGGGGATCGAAGGCAGGCGACAGTCAACCTCCGAAAAATCAAGCAGACAAATCAAAATCTCCCAAGCTTTTCTCCCAGAACTTTTTTTCTCCCCCAATTTTTTAAAAAAATATTTTGAATATTTTGAAATATTTTGAATTATGATTGTTTTCTCCAAGAAATATTTCCCTCCAAAATGCTGGGGTTGGGCATTGGGTGGGAAGAACAGGGATGTCCCTACCCCATCTACATTTCCATTAGGGGAAGGGGGCAGGGCTACCCCGCACCCTATCCCCACTCCAACCCCCTCACCCCAATTCCTACGCTACGCCACTGCTGCGTTGCACAATGGTTCGTAGCTGTTTGCATTTGTACAAAGGTGCCTACTATGTAAATTTTGTATCCATTTCATTCTTGAAAAGTTCACTTCTGCTTTGAAACTAAGTCAAGGCCCATTAAGCAAAGGTCCTCGGGGCCACGATGGCCGCAGTGGGCCCGAAGAGGTCTTGCTACTGGTGGGAGGGGGGGGGGCAGTTAAGGATCAGCTGATGCGGGTCGGGTCGAGTCAGATATCACTTTATTCAGTTGTTTGCAAGTCATATGCTGACATATGCAATAATTTTACAATTTTACACATGTATTATTTTAGTCGTTTAGTCTTGCTGTGTCATGTATAAGTGAGTGTAGATGCTTATAGGTGTGTGCATGTGTGTATTGATGTGGAAGGGAATGGGGGAATGGGAGATAGGGAGGGGGGGGGGGGGTATGAATGACGTGAACATGTAAATTTTATTTTTGTCTCTATTATGTATGTTATTCCGCTGCGCCAAATGTTTCCCCTCGGGGACAATACAGTATTACTGTATTGTTTTGCATTGTATTGTATTGTATTGTATTGTATTGCCTTGACATGTCTCACAAAGGAGCATATTTCCTTCTAATGTGTGTGTGCGTGCGTGCGTGCGTTCGTGTGTGTGTGTGTGTGTGTTTGTGTGTGCGTGCGTGCGTGCGTGTGTGTGTGTGTGTGTGTGTGTGTGTGTGTGTGTGTGTGTGTGTGTGTGTGTGTGTGTGTGTGTGTGTGTGTGTGTGTGTGTGTGTGTTTCAGGTTAACCGTGAAAGGAGAACTGCACGGCTAGATTTGCAAAATGAAATTGCTGGCGATATTCTGCGGGTGTCTTTTCTTCGCCGTTTTGCCAGAATATGCAGTGGTATGTAGCAAACGTCAATGGCGGATGCAGGGTGGGGACCTAGGGGGGCACGTGCCCTCATACACATATACCTTCCCCGGCCACCTCCACACCGACACCCTTTTTAAGATAAAGAAAGTGGGGGCGGGGTTGGCACTGGACTAGTACATGTACGTGTTGACGTGGACACTATTTCCTGTACACGTGTCTTCCTTTAACCCACAGTGCCCTAATGTCAAAATCCCCAAATTTTGGCGTTATTATTTGAAGACTGTATTATCATGCAGCATACAGACCGACCATGACAGTTCAAGGGCGGAGCCAGAATAGCTCGGCGCACATAGGCGCCACACTATTCTGGCACCACCCTTGAACCATCGTGGCCGATTCACATCTTGGTGTTGAGTGTTCGCAGAATATTATTTCTAATCATAGTCACCGACAGCAAAGCTCATTGAGGTGACTATGAAACTGTCAGACAGTTTTAGAATGGGAGTCGCGAGGTCTGTGTAGAAATGAGAGTTTACGAACTCTCCACTTCTATGCTATATAGAACCTTTCACAACATGAATCCAGTCTCCGCTGATTCTGTTGAGTTTCGCTGCTTTGTAGAGCAAACAATGTAAACATTGAATATCTACAGTAGTAACGATGAATCGTAAAGGTTTGACTGTTTCACTTTTAGTTGTTATCGCTTTCGTGAGGAGTGCGATGTCATTGTTGGTTGGTTGCGAGGTGTACTATGCGATTCTAGGCGCAGAAAGCAGCCCGCGGTAAGACTAGGACATATGGTGTGGGGTGTTTTGCTATGTAAAAGTGGTCTTGAAAGGTCCTATTAGACCCTTGCGTGTGTTTAAGGAGGTAAAGCTGAATGTGTGTCATCAGGACAAAATCAGGAAACCCCGTTAATTCTCTCCTTTGAAAAAAAAACAAGATGAGGATTTCATTCAAAGTCTACCATATTGTTTCAGTTGAGCTCACGTGCGTTTTTCTTTTAAAAACACTCTGAGTTGTTACTGTTTTTAAGCTTATCCTTCTGATTGATCTCTTCACCTTAACTCCACCCACCCCCCACCCCACCCAATCCCACCTCCCAATCCGCACGGCAATGGTACACAAACAAAGACGGCAGACACACGACGCTTCCTACCAGTTATAGCCTACGTTCTGTGGGCTGGCATAGCACCAGCCAATTTGAAGAACAAGGTAGGATGGCCCATGCCCACAAAGCCTCTTCTGTAAGAGCCTGCATGCGTTTTCCACAATCTATCTATCTATCTATCTATCTATCTATCTATCTATCTATCTATCTATCTATCTATCTCTTGCCGACCGTTGGGGCACCACTGATGACTTGGCAACCAGCTCCCTCCATTCCTCTCTGTTCTCTGTTCATTCTTAGCGTATCGCTCAGCCTCAGTCCTGTCCACTCTGAGATATTGTCCTCCCATCTTTTCCTGTCTTCCTCTCCTTCGTCCTCCTTGCACAGTGCCTTGCAGGATTGTTTTGGCAAGCCCTGCTGAACGCGTGACATGCCCATACCACTTCAGTTTGCGTTTTTTCATAAGGGCTAATAGGTCTATATAGGGCCCGATGGCTTGCCTGATTCTGTTTCCCACTTCCTCGTTTGTGATGTGATCTCTGTATGAAATGCCAAGCAGCCTTCGAAAACATCTCATTTCAGTGGCTTGTATCCTCCTTTCAAGGTCTGCTGTGAGGGTCCATGACTCACAGGCATACAAGAACACTGAGAT
>BTPG01000004.1:169775810-169803310 GCA_036245525.1 Semisulcospira habei
TCATGGTCATTTTCCCGACCGACTGGGCTGCTGTAGCGGACACACAATCATACCAGTCCCCGTTGAAGACAGAGTCAAACCGCTGCGCCTCAGAGAGCTCCTGTCGCCACCTGTCGTCTGAACCCTGCCCAAGCTGTTTGGATGCTTGTGACTGTTTGATCTGTGAACACTTTTTCAAAGCATGGCCTATGCGCATTGCGAGATTGCCTTTTTTGAACTGATGTGTGTCCTCATCAAAATCTGCTAGCTCTTTTACAACCAGGACAACATGATCAAAGTTAGCTGAATTGATCACAGCATTTAAACTTGCGATTTTCATTTCTGACCTCACTCTGATAATCTTTAATAGTCTCCCTAACTCCCGCATCCTGGAGCTGATTTGTCCAGCCGTGTGTTCTTCAATGTCCCTGCGGTCAAATAATCTCTTTCCATACTCAAGAAGCAAGGGGTCAGTTCTGATGAGACGGCTTATCTCATCATCTCTCTGGCTGGCCAAGACCTTGTGATAGAAGGAAAATTCAACGTCCAAGGGTATTGGAAGCATTAGGCGACCACGGCGCGCCGCGTCCCCTCGCCGAGTGATCTGAAACCCTCCTGGCTTCTGACAGCAACGTTTTGAGTGTACAGAGATCAGCTTTTTTTTGATAGAGCCCTTTGCAATGGCTACAGGCGAGAAGGTCGTCTACCTTACTAGTTTTGGTGCGATACTTAGGAATCAAACATCCGGATTTGTTTTCAAGAACAGCAACGTTATGCATGTAATCACCCTCATCTTGTAGTCTGATCCATGCTCGACGTCTCTGCTTGGTCCCTTTTTTCATCGACAAAATTTTAGCAACGTCTGCCTCATCTGCATGGACATCTTGTAAGTGCATGCTCATTTTCAAGACAAGCTTGCCACACAATTTGCATGCATGTTTCTTGTCCCATTTGTACTTTCCTTTCCCTCTCTGCGACACGTGCACACCTGTTTCTTCTGTAAGTGCTCTTTCCCCACTCTTTCCAGCATCATGTTCCTCCTGCCTATCCACATTCTCATTGCCACCCCCTAACGCACACTGCACCTTGCTGGTACTAGCGTCACCGACACCTGGCCACCCCGAACCTGCCACTTTGATGAAATCTAACAGTCGATACAATACTGTCTATGTCAGAGATCCCAGCAATTGATGCCGACACACCCTCTGAATCCGGTGAGCTCGAGCCAGGAACAAACTCCTCGTCATCACTGCCCTCGTATTGCGATGCGCTGGCACTACTCTCAGTCTCGGGTCCATCCCAGGCGCCATTTGCCAACTGGAGAAAGAAAGAAAGATTGAAACCAAAGCTGCATTAGGGGACAGAAACAGCCCAATTTTGGTTTAAGGGGCCTTGCACAAGAATAAAAAAGAGTAATCCCGTGTATGACCGATTTACATATGTGTGACCTCGGTGACGAGGGCTGGCTCTGCAGCAGCAAAATCCACGTTTTCTGAAAATGCAAGCAGTTTTCACACATTTGTCAAGTCTGCGTGACCCTTTGAGAGAGGTCACTCAAACTGGCATGTTTAAAAAGGTCTTGCCACAAAGTATCCTTGGGCCAAGCTTGAAGAATGTGGCTTGAATAGTCTCAAAAAAAATGCCACCGTTAACTCATTCTACCCCCAGACACACCACAGCAGGATAAGGATCGACCATGATAGTTCAAAGGTGATGCCAGAATAGCTTGGCGCCTACGGGCGCCAAGCTATTCTGGCATCACCCTTCAACTATCATGGTCGATCTGTGTCCTGCGCTGCAATGCGGTCTTGAGAGGACAGGGGCAAAATTTAAGGATTTTGGTGTTGGGGTAGAATGAGTTAAAGTTTACCATGGACGACGGACGGACGACCAGTGGCCCAGAACATAAACTCACTTTTGCTTCGCACGCACGCCAGCCAGTAAAACGAAGATGATCATAGAATCACTTTACTTACCAGTTTGTAATTGGGAGCATTCCGCTGCCGTCCATGCACCCTCCTACCAGACGCACCCTCTGTGGCGGAGGCTGGGGGGGGGGGCATGATGCTGCAGCATAGATCCTGATGGGTTTGTACATCCTGCTGCCATCCGGCGCTGGGTGTGTGCAGAAAGTCCTGAGCCGGTGTGACCAAAACGGTGTTGCTGCAAACATGTCCAACCAACTGACATTTTGAATCAGATTGATTGTACATTGCTTAACGTCCCGACAGCAACAAGGCTTTCTCAGGACGTGCCTGCACTGCTTGTGAAAAAAAAACACCTAAACAGAACATTGCCATGTATGTCGCCAGCCGGTCAAATACGTTAAATAAACCTAACACATGGGGCCTAAATAAAGCTAAGACCATTTAGCAACACACATCCAATATCAAGAGCTACAGGCAGTGCAGACAGTAGGGAGAGTTTTAAAAAGGCAAATACAGGTGAATGGACAAAGGGTAGACAGAAACACATGCCCCAGAATAGAGAGAAAAACCCACCCTGTGGGGCTGACCAGGGTGACCCTGAGAACTAAAAACTGGTAATACAGTAAAAAGCGACACTTCAGTTGCACATTCCGAAAGACCTGTTTGTGGACGTTTGTTCTTCGAATCGCGAGGCAGTTTTGCGAACGAGGATTGAAATCTGGCGCCGTTTTTTTTTTTAAAAAGTCAACTGATACTGTGCAAGTTACTTTTCGATCACTGATAATCACACATGTCAGAAAAAAAAGAAACAAAATCGCATGGCAGATTGACCTTGTAATGGGGTTATTGAACGAATTCCTTTCATTGAAGAAGAAAGCTTTTGTTAAAATCGTGGGGTTCTATTATCATTTACTACAAGACTCAACGGTCAGAGAGAGGAAGACACGGACCGAGCCACGGCTGAAGCAGACGCCTTATTTTTTTGGGCCAAACGGGTATCGGGGATTGGAGGCATCTCTCAGTTAAATAACTGCACTTAACAAATACATTTGGGCGTGCTCTTAACTAAGAAATATTGCATAAAGTACCTCTGCAAACGATGAAGAATAGTTGAACTGTTGGGGACGAAAGACGACGTTTTAGGAAGGGCAAGGGAAACAACTCCGTTCATCAGTGTTGGGCTAACCAATCAGTGATCATCAAGTTGATCTGAAAACACTCCGCTTCCGTGTCAACACACAGGCCCAGGGCATCGCCAAAACACAACATGAAGTAAATCTGGCGAAATGGGGACATCCTATTTTGAGATTTTTTTCTGACTTTTGAATGAAAGATAATGCAGAAACAACCCTCAGAAAAAATGGGTGCCTGACTTGGTCACTCAGAATTTTACACACACCCATTTTGCATAAGGATGGTAAAGAAAGTAACCCAATTGAGTGGTTTGGTGTACGCACACACACACACACACACACACACACACACACACACACACACACACACACACACACACACACACACACACACACACCCTCCCGCGCCTCTTCTTGGAAATTGTAAACGGTCCTTGAGAATGTAGACCCCCTCCCGTCGTTTTATCTTTCGGCCAGTGGTGAAAAGGTCTCCAGACCTCTCTCCCCTTTCCCTCTCACTTACACCAGCATCATGTACCCCTCGTTTGAAGTCAACAAGTGGCGCATTTGTAAGTACTCACCCTCTTTACATCCTCAGCAACTGTGACACCGACGACAGGAATAGTTTCCATGAAAAGGTCTACGAAATCGTCCGCACGTTTCAACTGCCCTCTACCTTAAAGAGTTCGGAATCGTATTCGTGGTATAAAATGCACACTTAGGTACTTTAAAACTTTTGCGCCGGAAGTTATCTTTTTTTATAAAAAAAAAAAGTGTGCGAAAAATGACTAATCTTTACAAACACATCGACCTATGATGACCTTGACCTTTTCTACAGATGAAATATGTATTTACAATTGTTCTTGTAAACTACAGTTGTGTCGAGTTTAAAGTCTGTGGATGTTGTAGCTCATAACAAAATTGCCTTAGACAAACGCACGCACACACACACGACGGCTGAAGAGCGAAAGCAGGGACGATTGGTGACTACATTTATACTATTTAACATTTGTTGTCACACCTAAGCCAACAAGGTTTGCTCTTGAAACAACTTTTTAGCCCCACCCCCTCCCGGCTGACAGTAATGCGCCATTTTGTCTGTCTGAAAACACTCCCAACAACTGTGCGCGTCATCTTGAAGCAATGTAGCGACATAAACCTGGTTTTTGACATATCTGTCTTATTCTCATCGCTACCAGTGGACGCAAATATTGCTATAAAATCTTTCTTAATTTAGTCCCAAGGAACCCCAACCGTCAAATAAATATGTCATTTGTGTCAGCAAGAGCCAAAATTGCCATGAGCCACCGCACCCGCTGGGCTCATGAGGATCTATGTGTCTTGCAGATGCACCCTATTGAGAGTTTATCGGCTGTGAAGTGGTTAAGTCAAAATATCATCTAGCAAAACATTGGGAAAAAACGGGCCTGTAGTTTTAGAGATATTGCCTGCACAAAGGCTCACACAAATATGACCTCTGCGACCTTCACCTTACAGATCGTGAATGCATTCTGTTAAAGACATCGCATATGAGGATAAGACATCATTTTCTAAAAAATCAGAGCAAATCAGTACTGCGGTTAAGAGGTATTCTCTACTCAATAATCTGCAAAACAAATATGGCAACTATGACCTTGACCTTGAGGTAGAGGCGCAGTTAAGAGTGATGGCAATTTGTGATAGTAAAATACGATTATCTAAAATTTGGATTGAATAGGCCCGATGGTTTTTGAGAAATTGCCTAGCACACAAATCTGCACAAAACTAATATGGCCGCTGTGACGTTTGCCTTTAAGGCAGTGAAAGGATTCTGGTGTGCAACACTCTGTATCTTCACAAAATATCACAATTTGCCATTTGGATCAAATCGTTTCGGCGTTTACAGCAACATTGCCCGGAAAATGGCATACATAGTAAATGTCGCCATTGTGACCTTGAAATTGATGAAAGTGACATGGTCCTGGTGTGGGATACTCTGTATTGAAAAAAAGTATCAACATCTGAAATTTGAAACATAATGGCTGGGTGGTTTCCGATATGTACGCTAGACAAACACTGCTCCTTATATGAAACGCTGTTCTAAATTTGTAACACGTTTCATATTAGGTGCTCTCTGCGTTTCATAATAGGAACAAGATACCTCTCCAGGAAAATGCGTGCCTCCAGAACAACAAAAAGAGAACCAAACGAATACCGCTGGTTATCTGATCTCCGAAGACTGCAGTTCATGACAAAAATGGCTATTTTTTTTAAATCACAAAACTGAATGCTGATGTATCTGTTTCAAAATGGCGGAAAATAAGAAGCAGAAGGGTCAAAATAACATTTTCTCGGCTTGTTTTAGTTTTCATCTTGCCTGACATTCTTGTACCGGAAATAAGGCTCAGTAAAGTAGCTCTATGTTACTGCACTTTCGACGGGAACAGGGTGTTTCATAATAGGCACTGTTTCATAATCGGGGCTCCTCCCCTAAGCCAGCTTTGAGGATATTAGTGTTTACACACACACACACACACACACACACACACACACACACACACACACACACACACACACACACACACACACACGGCCTTTCGCGCCAAAGTACGTTCAAGAGCAGCTAGACATTACGTCATTTTGATCTTGTTATTTATTTACCACAGTCGGTGGCCTGCCCGCCCGTTATGTGCTTTGCATTCTACTGAACGGGATCGGCCACCCCTATCCCAAAGTCAACCTTATTTTCAATACGGTAGACAAAAACAGCTTTCCTGTTCTATGTTAAGAAGGACTCTCTCTCTCTCTCTCTCTCTCTCTCTCTCTCTCTCTCTCTCTCTCTCTCTCTCTCTCTCTCTCTCTCTCTCTCTCTCTCTCTCTCTCTCTCTCTCTCTCTCTCTCTCTCTCTCTCTCTCTCTCTCTCTCCAACGGTATCATGTTTCAAGAAAAGTCTTTTTGAACATTTATCTTCGCAGCCATAACTATCTTCAAGCTTTGCTTTCTATATGTAGATATCATTGTTAGTAATGTACCCATTCTACTGCTGTGTATGTATAGTGCTGCTGTGTCGTTGCTCTTTTTTTTTTTTTTTTTTTCCCCCTTACCATTGCTCCAACTCCCCCAACATACCGTAGGCGTTCGTCCTATACATGTATTAATGTAATGTAATTGTTGTGTTGTAGATGTAGCAACGGCAGATTTGAAAAATGGCATTGCCTCTGGCATTGTTAATATCTTTACCGTTGTAAAATAAAGATTCATTGATTCATTGATTCATTGATTCTCTCTCTCTCTCTCTCTCTCTCTCTCTCTCTCTCTCTCTCTCTCTCTCTCTCTCTCTCTCTCTCTCTCTCTCTCTCTCTCTCTCTCTCTCTCTCTCTCTCTCTTCAGTATTATATGCCGATATATTACTAGATGAAAATAGTAATTCATGGATAGCATGTCTTACTGTATTTTGATTACTATTATCTATTTAATATCTTAAATGTGTGCTGCGATGGCATCATCTTGACATATCGTGCGAGTGTTGACACTTTCATCACAAGCATATTTGTATCTGCTTGTGCTTTTCTTGGGATTTGTCCGGACATAAGAAATTGCTAGACGCTTCTGCGATTTAAATAATAATAATTTTAGGGTATCTTGTAAGGCAGCATTGAGTTATAGGAACATTGAACTCTCATTTGTGACACGTATCTTGTTTGGAAATCTTATTGCGTGTCATTACTTATTGCATACATTAGATCGTTCGTGTTAAACCTGTTATCGGGTATTTAGCTTCGGTTATTTAACTTTACTTTATCATTCTCTTGTTATTTCACAAGTGCAACCAGTTTCTTTTTTCTCCCATTATCCTGTAGTCAGAAAGACAGATGTCACCAAATACCAACAACCCAGATCGTCTCTTGAACATTGGCCACCTTAATGTGTATCATCTCTGCCGCAAAATACCTGACATCACTATTCTCTTAAATCAGCCATCACAATTTTATATCTTTGGCTTCACTGAATCCCGCCTGACAGACAATATCAGTGATCAGGCAATCTCCATACCTAATTTTGCTACTCTACGTCGTGATGCCACTGTTCTAGGCCAAACTGGCATAGTAATATACATACATGACTCTATAATTCAATATGTGACTAGAAGACTTGACCTAGAATCAAAGCAAATTGAATGCATGTGGTTGGAAATAAAAACATCGAAGTCATCACCCGTTCTTGTAGGGTTTATTTATAGAAATCCAGCGGCCACAGTGGCATGGCTTGATGACTTTGAATCAATGATTGACACAGTACAGAAATGCAGGGGTGATATACATATCCTAGGTGATTTTAATGTTGATTTGTTAAAAGACTGTTACTCTTCATGGAATTCAATGATCTCTTTTCTTGGTTTAACACAAGTTATTCAGTCGCCCACACGAGTTACTTCATCTTCTGCGACAATGATAGACCATATCTATACTACAAATGTAAATGCTGTTAATAATGTCCATGTTCTCAATTTTTCTATCAGTGATCACTTCCCAGTATCTTTCTCGCTGTCTGCCAAATTAGCTAAGAAATCTTGCACAGGGCATACTACTATTATTTACAGGTCTTTCAAAAAATTTAACCAGAATGCCTTTCTCTATGACTTATCCAATACCCCATTTAATGATGTGTTAAATTACAATGACCCAAATGAAGCCCTCACCCGCTGGTATGAACTGTTCCTCGGTGTTCTAGATAAACATGCCCCAGTGCGAACAAAACGTGTCAAACATCCCACAATTCCTGAATGGCTAACTGGAGAAATAAAAGCAGCCATGCAACTCAGAGATACACTTAAGAAATAAAAGAAATTTGTTGACTATAAAAAGCAAAGAAATTTTGTCAAATCTTTGGTCCGAAAAGCTCAAAGACAACATGCTGAACAGATCATTGCAGACGGCAAGGACCTGCGCTCTGTTTGGCAAGTTATCAACACCTTTACTAAAGGTCACAATCACAGAGACATGAACATTGCACCTGAGCTCACTGCAGATACCTTCAATACCCACTTTCTTAGTATAGCTGAGACTTTAGCACGCACTAATACAAATGATCCTGCGAAATACCAATGTTCTGAGCAACTACGATTTCACAGTAACAATACTGCTGGTTGTGTTTTCTCACTCCCCCCAATGACTGTTTTTGACGTGGGTAAATATATATCTAATATGAAAAAGAGGTCATGTGGTTCAGATGGCATCAGTTGCGAAATTCTTAAAATAGCTCTGCCCTACATAGTTGAGTCTCTAACGTTCATTTACAATCTTTCTATTCAAAGAAATATTTTCCCTGATGAGTTAAAAACAGCTAAGGTCATTCCCCTTCCCAAAAGCAAAAACTTAAACTCATTGAATGATTATAGACCTATCTCCATTTTACCAGTTATCTCAAAACCTATTGAAAAACATATCCATACACATCTGCAAAATTTTCTAGAACAGAACTGTCTACTCAGTAAAATGCAGTCTGGGTTTCGCCCGCAGCACTCTTGCCAAACTGCCCTTATACATATAATTGATAAATGGCTTACAGCCATTAATAATTCTCAGTTATCAGGTGCAGTTTTTCTTGACCTTAAAAAAGCTTTTGATTTAGTCAACCACTCTATCTTATTAAAAAAATTACCGATGTATCACATCGATTCCAATACCGTACATCTCATATCATCCTATCTAAGTGACAGAAGACAGAAAGTTTTGCTTCATGGTAATTACTCGAGTGAAGGTTTAGTAACGTGTGGTGTTCCTCAGGGGTCAATTTTGGGCCCATTGTTATTCAACATATTTATCAATGATTTACCATTCTCTATCTCACATCCCGATGCAACGTGTGACTTATTTGCTGATGACACTACCATACATACATCAAACAGCGAATTGCCAAAAATAAACGAAGTTCTCCAGCAAAGTCTTGATGAGGTTTCAAGCTGGTGCCAACATAATCATATGATAATTAGTGTCCAAAAGACAAAGAGTATGTTAATTACTTCACGCCAAAAACATCATCGTGGTCTCCTGCCCTTAACATTATACCTGAACTCTGAGCCCCTTGATCAAGTTAAAAAACACCGTTTGCTTGGAGTCACAGTAGATAACCAGCTCAGCTGGGAACCACATATCGAAAACACCTGCAAAACAATATCTAAAAATCTATTCCTGCTATCAAAACTAAGTCAAATAGTTAACACTGAGACTATAAGACTCTTTCTCCATGCCCATATTAAGACACACTGTGATTACTGCTCCACTATCTGGGATGGATGCAGTGACGTACATTTAAAGAAACTTAACTCATTGTACCGTCGAGGGGTAAAGTTAACTGTGCCTGGTCCCTCTCCCACCGACGAAAAGTTTAGAACCATCCGACTGCTAAACCTAAACAAACAGTTCACATTTAATCGATGCATACTTATGCATAAAATTCTTCACCATAAAACCCCATCTTACCTTCGTATGTTATTTTTGGATAGTCAAAGACAAAACACGAGGAACAGTTTGTTACAGCTACCAAGGGCCAGGCTCGATATATATAAAACCAGCCTTTCGTTCTCAGGTGCCAAAGCCTGGAACAAACTACCACCCCAAATTAAATCTATTTCTAATTCTAGAACCTTCAAAACTCGTTTATATAACATCTTGTTACAGTAACTTACTACCTGAATGGACTACTTATATGTGTGTGTGTGTGTGTGTGTGTATGTGTATATATATATATATATATATATATATATATATATATATATATATATATATATATATATATATATATATATATATATATATATATATATATATATATATATATAAAATTATTATTCACTATTATTGATATGTGTACGCATTATTTGCATTGCTTTTTTCCAGTTTATTTCTTCATGTTTCGATTTATTGTGTTATTGTGTTTCTTACTCTTTGCTGTTAATATTTCTTTTCTAACAGGACAGTTTGTAAGAGAGGCGTTTCGCCTAAAACCTTATCCTGTCAATAAAACGTTTCATCATCATCATCATCTCTCTCTCTCTCTCTCTCCAGCATTTCCTCTCGGCTGCCAGTACGTTGCTAAAAAATACATATTCTGGTCAATCTTCAGCTGTGTCAGAAAAGCTAAAGATGTTTTGTGCAGAACGGCTGGACCCTGATACATAATTCAGCATTCCCCTGTTAACGATATACGACGTGGAAAAATCCATCTCGTACTTGAAGAACAAACGTACTTCTGGCCATGATGGTATTAGTAGCTCAGTTCTGAAAATGGCCCTACCGTATATTGTAGATATCTTGACATATATATACAACCTTTGCATAAAGCAGGGGATATTTCCATCTTCTCTAAAAACAACCATAGTGATCCCACTACCTCAAGCGAATGACCTAGAGAGAGGAAGATAGACATTTTTAGGAAAATTTGTTTTATCTTTAATTACCCTAATTAAACTACCTTTATTTTACTATTTTTGATAACAAAGCTCATAATGATCACACCACTCACATTTCCCAACTCTCCTCTATTGCACTCTGTGAAAATAAAGATTTCCAAAATCAATGCCATTAACAACTAAAGCAAAATTAACACCTGAGCTAATTAATATATCGATTATGTAAATATTTACACACTAAAGTGTGTATTTTATGAATTTAATTATAGCTTCAAAAATTAATATTTTTTTATTATAAAATGAACCAAGACGAATTACTTCTTTTATGTGATATCAATGCTGTAGAAAACAAAGACTTAGACTCTAAAAACAGCGCCTTCTCTCTGTAGTTGTTTCAGGCAAGTCAAAAGCTTATCTTGGAAAACAACACATGACAGAAGATATAGAATCCCTCACGGCTGAGGAATTAATTAAACTACATTCTAAATATGAAAATCACATCACTTCACTAATGACTCGTGATTTAAGTTGATCTCTTGTCTGTCGATACACAAAAGCAGTGAGTCACTTCCTACCTGTTGATACTGACACCTTATCACACGACCTTGAAAGCAACCCTATTGTTTCAAGTTCAATTAGTAAATTAGCATGCGTCATGTTTTACAAGTTTTGTAATTACCTTGCATCTGTGGTAACTTTGCTTGTTACTGGGAGTCATATTGATTTTTCGAAAATAAATTTTCTAGAAAAAAAAAAGGATGGACCAAATGGACGAGAACCAGACGACTCCACAATAGAACCCTGTTTTGACGCAGGTTCAAACGATCACTAAACCAAAATGCCCAGGTTGGATAGAGGCTGGAAAAAGTTAGCTGAATGGAAAAGACAAAAAAAAATACAGCTTCAAGCATTAACAGAAAAGGTTCATGTTACTGACCCACCGTCAGGACCATCAATAGCACCAGCCCCAGCACCCGTGTCACTACCGTCAGGACCATCAGACCAACACATTCACCCCCTCGACAAAGTGAGAGACAAACAACTGAGTCTAAACCCGAAACAACAAAATATATAGTTGCTGGATTTGTTGTCGGATTTGGTTAAGTAGGTTACCAATTATACAAAAAATACAAACCACAGACTCGAACAATGTCCAAAAAATCAGACACTCCAAAAACAAAACCAGAAGTCGCCACATTACCAGTAACACCAAAACCTGTCGACCCATTTTACATGCAGTGAATAAGTTTTCTATTTTAATTTTTATTGCATTAGAAAATGAGAGAAACAAAAAACTTAATGAACCTTGTCTATCACTCTGCCGTAAGAAGCGGACTAGCTGTTGCTTACTCTATGTTAGGAAAAAGTCTACTCAAAATGAAATTGGCAGACCTGAGTAGATTAGACTTTGAAGACAGTGCTAAGCTAATTGTAGTTGTTACAGCGTCAATTGCCACAAAAGACTTTCTCGTCAAGCAAGGAATTATTCCCGAAAATGTTTCTATGTAAATAAAAAGTATGCCGACTTTAGCCATTATGATTGGAGGGGCCATGGTCAATGCACTTTCATTTAGCAGATCAAATTATCTCTTTTCAAAGTGGGTAGAGAAGAATCAGCAGAAGAAATGAGAAGACACAACTAGGCATCTGAAAAACTCTCACAAGTGCAACAATATTACGAGAAGCAAAGAATAGAGAAACTTGATTTTATCAATGAAAAACTCAGACTTGAAGGTGATGCGCAGCATACATTTTCAAATGTCGATGACGCAATTAAGGAATATTTACTCGTTACGGGTAATGACATGTCTACCCCAAAGCCGAAACTTAGCGACTATTACCAACCAAGCGCCACAACAAAGAAACGGGGAGATAATCTTTGTTCTAGTGGGAATGACATTTGTATATTTTACTGGACTTTATGTTGCTAGAAAAAATGACAGACATCGAAAATAAACTATCGAAAATATATTACTCCCCAATTGGATATTGGAAATGAAAAAAACGTGATTCAGAAATTACACGCGGCCGTGGGTGGTGATGTAACCCTCAATCAAATAAAACAATGGTTACAGAGACAAACAATTTGGCAGGTTTATCTCCCTGCACCAAGAAAAATATCAAGACCTCATTTTGAAAACATTACACCAAATGACACGCATCAAATGGACCTCCTGTTCCTACCACACGACACAATAAGAAAAAAGCATTACAAGTATGCACTGACTGTTGTTGACATTACTTCAAGGTATAAAGACGCTGAGCCCATTACTGACAAAAACGCTAGTATGGTTGTGACAGCGTTATCAAGTATATATAAAAGAGGACCTTTAAAATTCCCCAGGCTTGTGCAGGTCGATGACGGGAGTGAGTTTAAGGGTGCCGTTAATCAGTTATTTGTGAAGCATGGTGTGCTGGTTAGACGCGGGATACCAGGTGTGCACAGATCACAGGCAATTGTTGAAAACTTTAACAAGCAATTATCAGAGAAACTTTTCAGTTACCAGTATTCTAAGGAACTCATGCATGACACACGTAACACTGAGTGGGTAAAAAGATTACAGTCTGTGATAAAAGCAATGAATAACAAAGGCCATGTAAAACCCGCTGATGCTATTAAATTGAAAACAATACTGTCAGGACATCCAGTGTCAGGACTAAAAGCAGCCCCGGTGCCAGACACAAGTTTGTTTACAAAACAGGTAAGATATCTATATCAACCGGAGAGGCTGAAAATGATGTTAGACGCAGAGCAACCGACCCCATTTGGTCTACGTTCGTACACAATATAAAAAAATAATTCCCGGTGCTGACGCATCAATCTATTATCTATATGAGCCTGCCCCACAGAGGGCATTTGTCAGAGAAGAATTACAGATTATTCCCCTAGACACTGTTACTCATTTCAGTAACTAAATCATTGATTAATTCATCGATCAGTTAATCGGCTATTTCTTCAGATACTTAAGTCTGTAATGGCCAGGTGCATAAGCCTTTTCCTTACTATGAAACACTCGTTTTGTGCCCCCGACTGCCAGTGACTTTTTATGTGTTTGGATCATTTCAAGATTATGTTTGTTTGACCTCAGTGTCTTGTTTGGATAATCAGGCATTAATGCTCCATCTAATACTTGCTTGTAATGCTCATGACGGATGTCTTTATTTTTTATCGCTGTTTTCTTTTTATTCCTTTCGCTTTGGACTGACTTCCCTTTTGGTGCAGTATAGAATACATTTTTGATCTAAGTCCAACGTACTCAACTATTGGCACTCCGTTCAGTTCATCTTTAAACTTCCCAGGCACTTTCTTGTTTTGTGTGCTGTACAGCGGATGATCCTTAGGGTAGTCAGACGTGTCATACATAGATATGTAACTCTGTTTTCATGTCTTCATAAAAGTCTTCAGTAGGCACATCAATGATCATAGAGTCAGTGTAAGTGTATAGCAGACGACACTCAGGATACTTCGGTTTGAAGTAATCATAGTAAAATTCAAGCATCAACAGTTTTGACAATTCAAGAATTGCCATACCAATGAATACTGGCTTGTCCAGTTTAACAATCTTTTTTTTGAGTGACACTGCATACAATGACGAATGAAATTCTTTATACCCTGTGTACTGCGGCTTACCTGTCAGTTTAATTGCACCTGATTCAGTTGTGACTAATCTCACATCTTTGCGATGATGAGGAATTTCCATCATCTTGCCAAAACAGGCATTGTTCATAAGCTTAAAGAAGTCTTTGTCAAATGCAGTGTTGCCATCTCTTGCACGCAGGGTTGTGTTTTTCATTATGTAATCTTTCATGAAAGCACTTTGATCAAAGCTTATGCCTCTGTGAACTTTCTTTAGTACTAACACATGTCTGATGTAAAACTGCAGTAAGCGATAGTGACAAACGTAATTGAATTAGTCGTTTAAATTTGGCACAAGTTTAGTGTCTTCTTTTTTCCCCTCAAACTCATTTTCTCAACAGCTAAGGGATAATCATTGTGGTAATCATGTAGATGGTGTGGGTACTCCAGGTCGACTTCAAACATCCAACCCTTCACATCATTCCGGTCATGATTCATAATATAGTTTGATAACCCTGAGTCTGTTATGTCATACTGTGACAAATCATGCAGTTGAAAGTTTTTCAAGGGCAATGACTCACACATTCGCCCAGCCATACAAATTGTTAGTGTCCACGTATGTAATAAATGACCTTGACCTTGAGGGGTCAAAGTACTGGTCCGGGGCATCAAGATATTTGTTGTTGCCTTTGGCATAGTTGTTTGCAGCTATACTAATGCCTCCCCTCAATCCGCGTTCCACCATTTCACCCATCGTCCAATCATACAACAGGTCTATAGATATCTTACTGGATTTTAAAAGTGTCATGCCAGGACTAGTAATGTAGCAAGCCGGGTCAAGACTGTAGTGCAACAAACCCTTTTCACAGTAACTTTCAAATACGTCTGCTAGCAAGCAAATGTCAGCTTTCAAGTACCGATCATGATAATCACCAATCGTTTCACACCCTAATTTACCCCATGCATCGAGAGCATGTTTGTATTCAGAGTCAGAAATACCTTTTCCATTTAGTGTAGAATAAAATTTCTCTTTTGGAGGTAGTCTCCTTTCCTCAAACACAACCCAGTGATCAATGTACTCATACGGATACACACCTTTCTTAATATAGTCTGACTCAAAATATTTACTTATTATTGGAAACGATGTCAGACCATCTGCCAGACTAGCAAGACCTAAAGACAAATGTTGCATGAGGTCATAAAACACTAATTTGTTGTCTAGCCTAAAAGTCAAGTACTTCTCAGTTGTCTGAGCAATACAACTAATGTTTTTGTAAGACTCACCTATAGCATGCATGATAATGTGTGAATCATATCCCTTTAGATTGTGGAAAAAGATTGGTAGTTTGTATGTCTTAGGATCTATTTTTAATAGCAAGTTACAATTGTTATGTTTAGCACCTCTGTAACGTCCAGTTATGTAATCATGGTCATGAACTGTATCATCTCGGAGAGCTTGTTCACAAATCCAACATGTCTCTGCTGTATTAAAATTCAGTTTGTCTTCTTCTGTCATCACCAAAGACATCTGACATGTTGTGAGATACTGTACTACCTTACTATACAGTTGTCTCATTTTTGTTAAAAACAGACATGCTGCATTTTCCCCTCTGTAGATAGCAGGTTCTGTATGCACACCGTCTGACCTAACAAGAATGTATCCAAAAGAACACACCACTTGGTCACTCAACTTTACAGTCTTTGGTAATGATTCTGGAACAGGACCTTCATATGGCACGACCAGTGATTCAAAATCAGCATACACTACAAACAGCAGCTTTTGTTGATTCCCATAGTTCTTGAAATATACTTGACTACCAGGATCTGGATACTTAAGTATTGTTTGTATGTCATCAGCTGACCTACAGTGCTGGACATGTTTGTGAGCTACTTTAATGAAAGAAAACCTTTGTAAACATCTCTTACAAATTTCGTGTTTTCCATCATGTTTTGTTGTATGTCCATAAATTAGACGTGACATATTTCTGATAATTGTATAGTGAAAGTTATCATTATTACCATGGCCAGATCATTATTACCATGGCCAGAGCCGGGGCATATTAATAACATGTCAATATGTTTATTTTCTGTCTGACCATAGGTTGGAGCAAGTGGCGATACCCTAATTGGTTCTAATTTGTTAGGAGAGTCATTATCCCACACATACACATTCAGAAATATCCCAGGATTTAGTTTTTCAAACAAGTCTATGTCTTCTACCTTAACAGGGAAATCTATACCACTAAAGATGAGTTCGTTTACAAATTTTTTATAGTTAGATACATGTTCAGGGTGTGTTTTTACAAAATGCAGTTTAGCAAGCACACACCACATGAAACAAAAATTATCTTTGTTTTGAATATTAACGACAGCCTTCTTGTTTGAAACATCAGTTGGCAGTGGCAACCATGATTTACCTAATATAGAATGATATCTTGACTGCTTCAATTGTAGTTCATGTACATGACCTTCATGCCAACCAGACCCCTGCATTTTTGCTTTGTCAATTGCTTCTAGAAAGTCAGGCAACAGTCTTTCTCTAAACACTTTTTCTAGCCCCTGTTCCCCTTTTGAATTGACTGTGTGCTGTCTTGTCGATATATAAGATATGATCACTTCACCATCTACAACTACGCTCCTGCCTATCTCTCCAATTTACTTCACCCCTACACTCCTCCCCGCTCCCTCCGCTCCGCCTCCGACCCTCTCCGCCTCCTCATCCCCCGCACCAAACTCAGCACTTTCGCCCCCCGCTCCTTCTCAGTATATGGTCCATCTACCTGGAACACTCTCCCACTCTCTCTCCGTCAGAAACACTCGCTCTCCTCCTTCCAGTCCACCCTCAAAACTCACCTCTTTCAACAGTTCTAGCACTATATCACCACACTCCCCACCCCAAGCTGACCGTCGTAATGTATTTTCACTATTTGTGTTACGTGAGTCATTGTCTAAAGCGTGCGTATGCATGTGCAAGTTGTGAGTGCGCGCTTAGAGTTATAATTATTATAAGATAAGCGCATTATAAATGCCGTAATTATTATTATTATTATTACTCTGTTAAATTCTATTTTAGCAACAACCTGAATCTTTACACTGCCTGTAAGAAGATTATCTTGTATGACAGAAAAAGAGTTTTCTATCGATTCATAGACATTGTTACTATTAGATATAGGCAAGTCTGTTGTGTGAAACACGTTTCTTAAGCTTGATTGACTTGTCGAGCCTGATGGGCTTTGAGCATTGTCCATCATTATTTGTCCGACAAAATAATAAATGGAAAAAAATTACACCTTATGTAATACCACTTTATTATCTGTAACCCCTACAATAAACAAATTTAGTTTATATAGTTCACTCACCAAAACAAATCAACCACTTCCGTGGTATGTGTCTTAAGGTCTTGTGCTGCTCATGCTGCAGGTGTAATATCACTTTATTAAATGTAACACTTTTGATATAATAATGTAGTTTTCTTAGTTGATGAAATATGTGTTTACACATTGTCTCAAACCAGTCACAGTTAGCATCATAAACTTTAAAAGCATATGTCTTAAGATCAACAGTCTCGTACTCATAATGTGGTGGGCCATCAAAATATTCCAAAGTTACATTATATGTCATGTATATCTTCGTTGGTGTTGAGAGTTTTAAGCTGGGTTAAAACACATGTGTTTTTAAGTCATAAAAGTGCTCAACATCTTTGAAGCAGCCTGTAATATTGACCTCTTGCTCCATTTGTCTCTCTGTCATTTTTATTGGACAAAACAAAAGTATAAATTAATTTACTAATCCATACCCTGTGGGCTGATCTGTCTTTAAAATAAGCTTTAGATGCTTAGTCGATTTCAGTTTGTATTTTACAATGTCTCATTTATGTTTATTTGGTATAACATCGTTCTCTCTGAGACAGTCTTCAAAGCTGTCACGATCCTTACAGTAAAACAAACAGATAAACTTTAGTTGTTCACGAAAATCTTTTAGTACAGCACTATATTTTTGAGTGAGAATCCATACACTGACATTTGCATGTCTGCCACTGAAGGCAAGTTCTGCTAAAGTGTTTCTCTTCATGACAATGTCTTTCTCTGCAGAGCAGTCATCAACAATGAACAAAGTTGGCTGTCCTTCAAATTGCTTGTAAAAATACTGCAGGTAGTCATTTAGTTTTTTCTCAGGGTCAACTAAATATATGTTGTTGTCAGTCCAAATGAATAAACAGTTGTGATAAGCTTTGTTGTGTTTGATCGTAGGACAAAATATTACAATGTTTACAAAATGGTGGATGTATCTTGTTTGTAAGAGGTCAAGAACAAATTCAGTTTTCCCACACCCTGTGGCACCACAAAACAAACCACAGTGTGGGTCGAGTGTCATCAAGTTCATTTTAATACAGAATATAATTTTAATACACATGAGCACTTAGTCTACACTCTTGTATGTTTAATTGTGCATCATAAATCAGATACAAATATATATTTATTGCTCCAGCGGTTTCAACCGTTTTTTGTATTTGGATTGTAATCCCATCACTGCCATTTTCAACAGTATGACCTGACCCGTGTAGGTAGTCGTCGTCTGTACTAAGCAGGTCTAACCAAAGTGCATACTTATTTGTAAGATATTACCCTATTCTTACGTCATACAGATGTAGAATACTTTGTGATTTCGTCATAGTGCTGATAAGGTTGCATTCCAGATGCATACAACTGATTTGGATGACCTTTGATTGTACAGGACAAATGAGTGATTTTTGGATTGTAGAATTTTTCTGAATCCTGTTTGTATGGACTCGCTGGTTCAACAAACAACATGAGTATGCCTTTCAGTGACATAGCAGGTGTGTTCAAGTTGATCTTCCACATTGGATCGCTTTTGTCTTTATGCATTAAACTGTGCCTTATCACCCGGTCATAATAAATCAGCAGTCTTGACTGGTACTGATTTTGAATGAGTCTGGCTAGTTCAGTGTGTGTGACAATTTCATATTCCAAGGAAATGTTAGAAATCTTGTATTTTGCATTGGGATCCGATGATTTTATAACTTTGGAGTAGTCATTGAAAGTTAGTTCAAAGCTCAGATGATCATTCAGTGCTCCTTGGTAATAAGGCAAATGCGCTGTCAGGATTCAAATTCAAGTGGAATGTAGAATCTGGTTCCATATGTTTCAGCTAAAATAACGTCCTTGGCTGTAGTGGTTACTTTGTCATCTGCATCAATTCGGAGTTTAGTAATGTTATCAGACTGTATGCCTTGATAAATACGATCTTCTCGTTCTTCTCCTGTGAGCCAAAGATCTTTGTAGCAGTAGAACACATCAGCATCGTCCAGACTAAACACTTCCTTTCCTTCAAGTTTAACTTTAATAGTCTTTATAATTGCTCTGCCTAGGTTGTTAACTAGTGTTTTGTTTACATCTGATTCTGATGTTAGTTCAATATTAAAGCAAGATGAGCAGTGCCAGGAACAATAACGTCACTGGGACCTAGGTTCAGAAACTTGACAGTAAGAACTTGGTTCTGGTCTATCGTACTTGGATTGTTCATGATGACAATTGATTGCCTAATGCCTTTAACACCAAGAGGTTCACATAGTTTTCTATATGGGTCTAACTTTGATCCGTAAGATGATGTCATTTTATTATGCAAAAATCAAAAAAAAAATTAAATTAATAAAAACGATGGCAGCGGGAGGATTTAATCATGATGATTTTGAAATGGATGTCATGAATGTCTCTGATAATACAACAGATATGACAGATATGACTGGAATGGTAAATACTTCTCCTTTGTACCACAAACTGTTAAAAGAAAAAGTAAACTCATTTTATGACAGTGTTGGTGCGCATCCAGATGTAATAGTTCCTAATCAGTTTGAATATGATAAAGGTCACTTATTTGTAAATACAGACAGAGGTAAAGTACATCTAACACATAAAAATAACCCTGCTAAGTTTAGAGCTTTAAGTACAATAAAAACTGATGTCGGTGGTGAGGCAGCACTGCAGCGTTACCTTGGTGTTGGTATTGGTAGTAAGAAGTTAACACCGCTTGCGCCTCATCTTGTTACTGCTCTTCACAACACACAAACAAGGTTACCAACAGGACAAGAAATTGAAATGGCAGCAGTAACAAGCCTGCCAGAAATAGCAAACATGGTAATACAAGAAACCTCATTTACTGAAGGACAAATAAGTGACGCTATGAAAACAATAGACGACCCACCTTTGTCAATGCGGGAGATAGTGGGCTTGGATAAATCACTGCAGTCAATCAGAGGTGAGATGGTAAATAATGTAGCCAAACTAGGTGAGCTTGATAAACACATAGAAAGAGAAAAAGAGAAACAGGCTACAGCAGACAATGGGAATCTTGACACAGAACGAAAAGAAAGAATACAACACAGATTAAATGATTTGCAGATAGAAAGATCAGGGTGATTAGAAGTGATTAGTATTGGAAGAGAAAAACTAAAAAGTAAGAAACTGGCTACAGCAGACAATGGGAATCTTGACACAGAAATAAAAGAAAGAATACATCACAGATTAAATGATTTGCAGATAGAAAGATCAGGGCGATTAGAAGTGATTAGTATTGGAAGAGATAAACTAAAAACACAGGTCAACAGGATTAGACAAACTATTCAGAAAATACTTCACGAAGACACAACTTTGGCTGAGAGATTGAAAACACTTTTCAGAGAGCAGGGTATCACAATTGCAAGTTTTATTACTGCTCTTGGATTTATTATCAGTACTGTTGTAATGGCTGTCTCTGGTGGACCCGGGGTTGGTGGTAGCACCCCTCCTCCACCAGCCCCACCTGCTCCAACTGACCCAAAAGATTTACAGTCATGGGTAAAAAAAACAGTTGTCTCATATATCAGACTTGCTTAAGAAATTGGCTGTAAAAGCAATGGATGCTTTGCCTGGCATGATAGGAAGTATTGTCAGTTGGATGATCAGTACTGCAGGGAAGATAGTAGGGTTTATGGCGGAAAATGTGTGGGTCTTTCTGGTGACAGTAGGAGGAATAATAACTGGGTATTTAATGAAACAGGTAAAGAAATAATATCCCTAATCCAGTAAGGCCTATTACCAATGCAGTTCTCTCTGACTCATGTGTGTTTACCTGAGGGTCTGAGTCAGGGGTTACTGTCGGGGTCTGTGTCGGGGTTACTGACTGCCAGAGCTGGGGCCAGGGTCGGAGGTGTTACTGTCTGTACAGGCATTATTAATGGTTTTAATGACTGCAAATGTGTAGTTGTTGAACCCAAGTTTACTGATTGATTGTGTCCTAATTTTTGACCAACACCAGCAACAATTATTTCATTATTATATTTGTTATTGTCGCCATTTGGGGTTGAAGGTCAGATGGTAACATGTATAACCAAATGCCAACTACAAAGTAGACTTTTGATCTGGCATATCTGAGAACGTCTTGGTAGCATTGTATGCTTGATGGGAGATCTACCACTGAGTTTACCGAGTTTTTCAGGTTTGCAAGAAACTGTTTTTGTGCTTCAAATTTACCACTCCCATTTACAATATTTGATTTTGTTAGCAATTGTGCTCTTAGTATGCACCACACATATGTTCTGATAGACTCATTTACACACTCGACTCCTGCTTAAGTAAACCCGTCACTACGGTCTAAGACAAATGTGGTCCAGGCATTAGACTGTTTCTGTTCTATTGAGCCTAACCAGACTTGTGATTTTGATGAGAATGACGTGTAACCAGGGTAGTAATCTTGGGGGTAATGTCTGTGACTCATAGCATAATACAATGTACCCATGCCATTGTGATCATCAAGTTTTTGTGTAAAGTCATACTTTGTGCTTATGTTAAATTCTTTACAGATGCATTCAAATGCTTTCATATCGATGGGGTTGTTATACCTGTTGAAACTGGATTCAGTGGGCAGTGGGGTAGGGAGTTCTGACAGTATTCTTCTAAGCTGGTAATACGTGTGAAAACGATACACAGACTTAATCAGTTTGATTAAGTGATTCAAATGGTCTGTAAAAGAAACACCACAGCCTGTAGTTGAACATAGTATAGCAAAGTTGAGTTGGTTTTGAAACATCTGTAGTGGGCTTGATGACCACTTTCTTGCAGTTGCATCATCTGTTATTGGAGGGTTTAAGTAATGATCAAAGGGGTTGGGTATTTTGACTTGAAATAAATCTTGCTCGGACACAGCTATATCAAGCTGATTTAGTTGAATTATTTTCTGTTCATAAGTTGGGGCGACATTATACTTGGCATCCACATTAAATTGAAACGCGTTTGTGCTTACGCTTGTTGGCGATTTAATTTCTATTGTGCTTTTTTATGAGATAATAAAAATGTTTATTACCTTAACAAATCTTGACACAAGCAAACCAGTGTGGTTAACTAATGGGATTGACAATCGAGATGGTAGCAAGGCTTTAGCTATTCATGAAATGTTCTACACTGTAAAGTGGTTTAATGTAGAAGATGATATAAATTATAAAGTAATTTTTGATGGTAAGACTGAAGCTTTACCACCTGGGTATTATGACTTTTGTACTATAGCTGAATGGTTTCAAAGTAAATTTAAAATTAAAGCAACTTTAAATCCAGCTAACCTACTTGTTACATTAAAATTTCTGAAACTAGATAGGATTGAAATGTCAGGTAAATTTGCATATTTACTTGATTATTATTTGGATGAAGATTGGTTTTATTAGAAAGTGATGACGTTTATTTCTAATATTGTAACATTGAAGACAAAAAACTTAAAGTAACTGGAAGATGCCCTGTTCATTTCTCAGTACACACAGTATTTAATGTTCATTTGAAAGAACTAAACATGACTGAGAATGTTCACAATTAAAAAACTTCAACTTTGTTGAGATGTGTGCCAGCTGGAACTGCATCCTATTGTGAAAGTGTGGTTGTCAGATTTCCTGTGCAGTTTAAGAAATTAGGTTCCAGTTTCTTCGAGTCACTGTGTTTATCTGTAACTAATCAAGATGGCAAACCAGTTCTGATGCATGATTTTAGTGTTGTGTTAGAAGTTAAATAATTTTATTTTTGTTTATAAAAATGAGTGTTGTTCCAAAGCCAAAAATTATACCAGTTGCGTGGCCAGTGACAGAGTTGAAAGATTTGGCTAACGTACAGGATTTTGAGAAAGAGGGGGAGGTGGGGGAGGTGTATGGTTTTGAACTTGATTCTTTTGGCATGTACAAGTGGAAAGTAATCGATGACATGAAGGACGGCACTGACAGACCGATTCCTAAACTTGGTCAGCTGCGTGATGTCACTGTACTGCTTCCGCCTGTAAATAATGTGCCCTACAACTTAAAACATGTAGGTAATAAGTGGGTAGTTTCACTTGTACCTACACCTGTAATTGCGCTCACAATTGACTGGGACATAAAGTTTGAATTTATTAGTCCTTATGTATATACTGATGATGAAGGAGCCTTAGTATTTAGGAAAGTTGTTAACTCTGAGCCATTGATTGTAAGCCTTGTTCCAAGTTTTACTTCAGAAAAAAATAGCAGAGAAAATCTAAAAGTGCAAGAGTATGAGAAACAACGGTATCTTCTTACAAATAGAAAAGGTAGATCAGATACAGAAGTTGTATTTGTACCAGCAAACTTCATCATTGCAAGAGAAGCGACAATAGTATTTGAAATTATCATGAGATCTGTGACTTCTGTAAAAGAGGCAGATATTGCACAGGGAATCAAACTGACGTGGGATGACACAGTGCAAGAGTCATCAAAGGTCTTTATTGCTATTAAAAAAAGGTGTTGATATAGAAGTTTTGAGTAGAATTCCCACTGTCAAGATAGTGGTCGACGAAAACAACTTTTGTTCTTCTAAGTAACATAAAGCTAGAACACACAGATCTTGTTTCATTTATTACGCTAGCAAATTGTATACTTTTGATGAGTTGCAAAATGTAATCACTGATTAAATAAAAAAATATTTGCCAATAAAAAATGGTGAACGTATCTGCAAATACCAACGGCTGAGTCTGTGACACTTGTGCCGACTGATCCGCATGCGCCAATTGCCTGAGATAAAACATTACAGGCAGACGCATTCCGATTAATAAATATTACAGAAGCAATTAAATATTTGTAAAGTGAAGAGGCAATGCAAAAGATGGTATAAGACAGTTTTCAATTCTGCACAAAACACATCTATGGCTGTGGGTGCTGTTTCAGCTGGATTATCTGTAGGTGGTATTGTTTTGATTGCCACTGGAGCAGGGAGTGTCAAAGGAATTGCTCTTGAAGGTGTTAGTGGTTTTGCATGCCTGGCATGCTTTGGTTTGGAAGGCCATAACAAAAGATTTCATACAAAGTTGCAGAAGCATGAAGCATTGAGTACACTTGCTGGTACAAAGTTGAGTAGTATGAAACTTATTATTAGTAAAGCTTTGGAAGATAATTTTATTAACGATGAAGAATTTAAGAGAGTGCAGGATGATTTGAGCAATTACAAACAACAGAAGTCTGAAATTCAGAAATAAGATGCGTAGTCAATCCCCCGTAAATGTTGAAGAACTAAAGGCTAGTTTTTTAAAGGAAGGAAAAAAATCAGGGTACAGGAAACCACAGAAAAACTTCAAAATCTTTAAAGCAAATAAAAATCAGTTTTGGTAATCATTTATTTTTACATTACACTTAACAGAAAGATGACACGCCACTTACACGGCTTAAGCCTGTCTATTTAGCCCCATCCACTTTGACGCCAGAGTACTATTGAAAAAATTGTCCGAGTATCTTGTTGACTTAGGACAAGAACTTACAAGTTGTTATGTTTAGGTTCTTGAAAGAACTTATAAGTTCTTATTTAAGACACTTATAAATTGTTATGTCAACTAATTTATAAGAACTTATGTCAACTAATTTATAAAATCTTTAAAAGTTACCTGTAAAGTAGTCGGCAGTTGTAGGTGACTTTGGAAATTTGTTATCAAGTATCTGTATGTAACTTTGAAAATTTGTTATCAAGTGCATGTAGGTAATTGATACAATGTGTGTGTTTGTTGTTGGTTTTTGTTTGTTTGTTTGTTTGTTTGTTTGTTTGTTTTTTGTGTGTGAGTTGTGCATGGTCATTTTTTTTTTAATAGCCTTGTTGGGTGTGGTATAAATGTCCGGGATTACCCTATTTCTTATCTCTTACACACACACACACACACAAACACACACACACAAGGATGCAAATACACACACACACACACACACACACACACACACACATGCACACACACACGATGCATGTACACACATACACACGCATGCACACACACACACAAAATCTTTATTCAACATTCATAAAGATGATATTGGACTCCAATTAGAACACACCACCAGGCTTTAGTTTGAGTGGTTTGTCACAAGTAGAAATGTCAACTTTCCCATTGTATGTTGTGTGCCCTGTGTCTTATTTCACAGGCCACCTTTCTTAGCAACCGCGGTAACGGCGTTACCACTCAGGGTGTAAACAGAAGATTGAAAACTTTGTTTTAAGAGTCATTTAACTCTGTGTTCTGTCTCTGTATTTTTGGTTGCTACAGACGCTACATGCGGCTAAATATAAAATATGAGTAGACTGGCAATTTCCGCATTGCAGCTAGTGACGTATTGGGCTCCTTGCTGTACACAATGACACTGCCTGCAGTCTTCGCCATGCTGTTTATCGCCAGCGGTGGTTGCTACGCACAATCTAGCTTAGCAACCGCGGTAACGGTGTCAGTACCGCCCAGGGTGTAAACAGAAGATTAAAGACTTTGTATTAAGATTCATTTTAACTTTGTGTTCTGCCTCTGATTTGTTAGTTGTTTACGAGACAGAAGTGATAGCAAATGGCTATGTTTGAGAAAGCTCAATGTTCTGTTTACACCTGCCCTAACTTCGTAATAGCACGCAGTCAGTGAGTGACTCGGCAGAATTGAAGGCTTGTCTTGACTCGGGTACTACGCAGTTGTTTTAAAAGGTCTAACGCAACACTGCCTAGCTAAATTAAACAACTGACGAAAATAACTGTCCATATTGCATAGAGGCCGACAGGTTGTTTCGTACGGTACCACCAAGAAACTGTAAAACACCTGTCTTTCCCACTCACAGTCGTGGTCTAAACCTAGAACGCAATACTATAGCTGGTCGTACTCACTCGGCGGCTAGCTAACGAGTTGACAGTAAGTTTTTCTTTAGTCTTGGCGCACAGCAAGCTAACCATGAGGCCTTTTTGTTGTTTCAAAATACTACGAATTTAAACAGTACAACTATCGATCTTACCGTAGTATTTATATTTCACAAGATTTAGCGATATCACTGAATATCAAGTCTGAGATTGTCCCTCACTGAAAAACACACCCGTCTGTCTCACACACAGTCGCATTATGAAATGAACACCAGCTGGCGTATGTTTGGAAGAATGTCACATGTCTGTTGCAAACGGCGATATTGACGTCAGCGACGCGCGCGTGCGTGTCTGCAGCACAAGGCTAGGCCAAGTCTGCGGCGCTCAGTGGTTTATCGCATACGTTCCTGAATGTACACACTTACATCATCGATAGATTAATTAACTCAGTGTTAAGTTTGCTTTAGGTATCAATGGCATTGATTTTAGAGATCTTTATTTTCACAGAGTAAGATAGAGGAGAGTTGGGAAATGTGAGCAGTGCGATCATTATGAGCTTTGTTATCGAAAATAGTAAAATAAAGTAGTTTAATTAGGGTAATTAAAGATAAAACAAATTTTCCTAAAAATGTCTATCTTCCTCTCTCTGACCTTGCCGACCCTAACAAGTTTAGGCCATTTCGCTACTGTCAACACTGTCGAAACCGATAAAAAGACACATTCACACACACTTACAACATTTTCTAGAAAAACACAAACTCATACATCCATTACAATCTGGCTTTCGGCGGAAACACTCCTGTCACACAGCATTGGTACACCTAGTTGACAGATGGATTACTGCCATGAATAGCAGTCAAATGACCGGAGCAATGTTTTTGGACCTTTCAAAAGCATTTGACCTCGTCAATCATAAAACTTAGTTAAAAAACTTGATGTCTATCAACTAAGCGCCGACACACTTGCCTTCCTTACGTCATATCTGCATGGGCGTACACAGTATGTCTACGTGAATGGTAAAAACTCACCTGAGGGGGTGATAGAGCACAGAGTACCACAGGGATCGATTCTTGGTCCATTATTGTTCTCTGTCTTCATAAACGACCTTCCATTACATATATCTGACTCCAGTGTAACTTGCAGTCTTTTTGCAGACGATGGAACACTGGACGTTTCGTCATCAGATGTAACAAGTATGGTGAAGATTCTCCAGGACAGTTTAAATGAGGTATCTGAATGGTGCAGAAATAACGCCATGATACCTAATCCCACTAAAACCAAATGCATGCTGATTACCACACGGCAAAAGCATCAGTTGAACCCCCCTCCCCTTCAACTAAACCTTAACGGCCAGCCTGTGGA
>BTPG01000004.1:169805810-169863354 GCA_036245525.1 Semisulcospira habei
TGAGACTGCCTTAGTAACCTATCCAGCTTAAACCCTACTAACAGACCCCCTCCCCTCCACATACACTCACACACACACACACACACACACACACACACACACACACACACACACACACACACACACACAAGAGTGTTAAATGTACAGGCTCACTTACTTTTTTTTCAGGCCCTTCAAATGAAACTGATGTCACTTGCTGGTATCGCCACAGAGATGTATCCATTTACGAAAATCCCAGATAAACCGGAATGCCATACAACCAAGTGTCCAGAACCTCACAGCAAAGAATGGATACGCCTGCAAAACCTCTGTTGTGAAAACTCCTGGACATTTCACTGCCAGATCACCGACAAGAATGACCACGGCGTTCGCCTATGCATGACCCCTTCAGTCAGGTGTCCTGCAGGTAACGTGTTATGCTAATCCCCTCGTGCACGTAGCCATCGTTACTGTTTACTGACAGAGCTAACCCTTTTTTACAGGGCTAACTCCTTTACGAAAGAGCTAACCCCTTTATGCACAGTACCCTTGGCGGCAAGCACAAAGGGGTTAGTCATTTCGTCACTTGACGAGTCCCTTCAGTTCACTTTTAGCCGTCATATAAACAGTCGACTCCGCTTATAACAAGGTCCGATATGTTAGAAAAGTCGGATATAACAACACTTTTCCAAAGGTCCTGAGCACACTTTTTCAATGTGAATTACTTCGTTTATAACAAACTTTAAATACAACAAGAAGAAGAAAAAATGTTATTTGTTAGATCCGAAGTTTTCTGTCTCCCCGTATATATAAGCACATAATATATATTTCTTGCTGGCATCATTCATTGCCATTCGTCTCTGACAGAGTACAAATTACGTGACTACGGGAAATTACAGGATAGGTTATCCGGCAGGGAATCTGCGAAAGTGTCAAAGATAGCATTTCTAGCTGTGGCAGTGATTCCTCATAATCAGTCGATTCATCTAGGTCTTATATATTTTTTTTCTTTTTCAGGACATTACGCTGACATGCAAATAATTCGGGAGAAGCGTTACCCAAAGGAAGGTCTCTGCTATCCCTGTCCGGCACTGGAGTTTCAGCCTGAGCCCACTATGTCCCACATGTTCCTTCGCCCTAAGTGTCATCATAGGCGCAAGCTCTGTCATTCGCTTCACGCTGACAATGTCCAGAAAGGAACCATTTCCACAGACGATGTGTGCAAGTGTCCCCACTACAGAGGGTACCGCCCAGTGCCTATAGGAGACAATAAATGCATCGAGTTCAACTCTACATCTGGCTGTCGATGTATTCACAATCCCTGTCCAGACGGTTTCACGATGACTGCTACTAGTAAAGCTGAGCTTTTCCTCTTTTTCTTTTTCTTCCTCATCTTCTATATTTACCTCTGTGTCATATAATAATTGGCATTGCCACCGTTGTGGTTTATGGGCAAAATCGGGAACAGTTATATTAGATCGAACTGCATTAGCTCATTCGAGACGACCAGCAAGCGGACACGCTTCGAACAGCCGCGTGTCCGCATGCTGGTCGTCTCTAATGTGTTAAGAACACTTAGATGGGAGTCAGTAGGTTACCTAAGAGAAAAATGTAATTAACCTGAAACAATAGGCATACTCAGAAGACAACCGAAATGCGTTTCGTAAGTCCGTTTCGTAAGTATCGTCGCCAGATTATAGTGAGTAAGTAAGAAGTTATTTTTGTGCTCGAATTTTGTGATGCTCACACTTATTTTGCTGCGGGAGCTAGTGTCTGTAGGTGTTTAAGGTATGAATGAAAGTGGGAAGTGTTTCCAGTTTGTGTGAGCATTAGTGTTCTGCTGTTCGATGTATACTCACGAAGGAATACGACAGCCAGCCATTCTGAAGATCAGTAGCACGAGCAGCAAAATGACGTGATTGTGATTCGTGATTGTCACGAATTGGCTTTGTGATGTGTATGTAACCAAAGACAGTATATTATACATTTTTTTAAATGCAAAAAACAAAATATTAAAAAAAATTGTCATGACGTAAAGTTTACAATGACGTCATATTAACCCTACACTGTCAAGAAATAATCGACACCACGCTACCGCACTAGGTCTAGATTCCGGTGAGCCTCCGCAACTACGGGGCCTCATGCTGAAACCACTTTATATCCATTGTTCATGGGACGGCTGGAGCTCTTTCGCATTGAACTGACACATATTTCAGACGTACAATGTACGACCAGTGGCAGTGAAAGGGTTAATCCTCGTGTAGTGCAGTCGGTCCCGTTCAAAAACGTAACTCGCACGACGACGGAGATGTCGTAGTAGAGCATAAGTCTATTACTATCATAGTAATACAATTATGTTAAGAATACGCTTTCGTTCGTTCAGTCATCCGTTCGTACAGCTCCGGGCACATGAGGATCTATGCCTCTTGGAGGTGCGCGCATATGTGAAAGAGAGCGAGCGAGAGAGAGAGAGAGAGAGAGAGAGAGAGAGAGAGAGAGAGAGAGAGAGAGAGAGAGAGAGAGAGAGAGAGAGAGAGAGAGAGAGAGAGAGATGATGATGATGATGATGAAACGTTTTATTGACAGGATAAAGTTTTAGGCGAAAAGCCTCTCTTACAAACTGTCCTGTTAGAAAAGAAACATTAATAGCAAAGAGTAAGAGAAACACAATAAATCGAAATATGAAGAAATAAACTGAAAATGAAAAACAAAAACACCAATACAAAAGCAATGCAAATAATGCGCACACATATCAATAACAGTGAATTATATATATATATATATATATATATATATATATATATATATATATATATATATATATATATATATATATATATATATATATATATATATA
The DNA here is from genome assembly GCA_036245525.1 of Semisulcospira habei. Taxonomy (NCBI): domain Eukaryota; kingdom Metazoa; phylum Mollusca; class Gastropoda; family Semisulcospiridae; genus Semisulcospira; species Semisulcospira habei. The sequence continues at coordinate 169,808,647 of BTPG01000004.1, forward strand.
TAAAATATAATATAATATAATATAATATAATATAATATAATATAATATAATATAATATAATATAATATAATATAATATAAGTAGTCCGTTCAGGTATTAAGTTACTGTAACAAGATGTTATATAAACGAGTTTTGAAGGTTCTAGAGTTAGAAATGGGTTTAATTTGGGGTGGTAGTTCGTTCCAGGCTTTGGCACCTGAGAACGAAAGGCTGGTTTTATATATATCGAGCCTGGCCCATGGTAGCTGTAACAAACTGTTCCTCGTGTTTTGTCTTTGACTATCCAAAAATAACATACGAAGGTAAGATGGGGTTTTATGGTGAAGAATTTTATGCATAAGTATGCATCGATTAAATGTGAACTGTTTATTCAGGTTTAGCAATCGGATAGTTCTAAACTTTTCGTCGGTGGGAGAGGGACCAGGCACAGTTAACTTTACCCCTCGACGATACAATGAGTTACGTTTTTTTTAAAATGTACCTCACTGCATCCATCCCAGATAGTGGAGCAGTAATCACAGTGTGTCTTAATGAGGGCATGGAGAAAGAGTCTTCTAGTGTCAGTGTTAACTATTTGACTTAGTTTTGATAGCAGGAATAGATTTTTAGATATTGTTTTGCATGTGTTTTCGATATGTGGTTCCCAGCTGAGCTGGTTGTCTACTGTGACTCCGAGCAAACGATGTTTTTTAAAAACTTGATCAAGGGCTCAGAGTTCAGGTATAATGTTAAGGGCAGGAGACCACGTTGATGTTTTTGGCGTGAAGTAATCAACATACTCTTTGTCTTTTGGACACTAATTATCATATGATTATGTTGGCACCAGCTTGAAACCTCATCAAGACTTTGCTGGAGAACTTCGTTTATTTTGGGCAATTCGCTGTTTGATGTATGTATGGTAGTGTCATCAGCAAATAAGTCACATGCTGCATCGGGATGTGAGATAGAGAATGGTAAATCATTGATAAATATGTTGAACAACAATGGACCCAAAATTGACCCCTGGGGAACACCACACGTTACTAAACCTTCACTCGAGTAATTACCATTAAGCAAAACTTTCTGTCTTCTGTCACTTAGATAGGATGATATCAGATGTACGGTATTGGAATCGATGTGATACATCGGTAGTTTTTTTTAATAAGATAGAGTGGTTGACGAAATCAAAGGCTTTTTTAAGGTCAAGAAAAACTGCACCTGATAACTGAGAATTATTAATGGCTGTAAGCCATTTATCAATGATATGTATAAGTGCAGTTTGGCAAGAGTGTTGCGGGCGAAACCCAGACTGCGTTTTACTGAATAGACAGTTCTGTTCTAGAAAATATTGCAGATATGTATGGATATGTTTTTCAATAGGTTTTGAGATGACTGGTAGATGGAGATAGGTCTATAATCATTCAATGAGTTTAAGTTTTTGCTTTTGGGAAGGGGAATGACCTTAGCTGTTTTTAACTCATCAGGGAAAATAGTTCTTTGAATAGAAAGATTGTAAATGAACGTTAGAGACTCAACTATGTAGGGCAGAGCTATTTTAAGAATTTCGCAACTGATGCCATCTGAACCACATGACCTCTTTTTCATATTAGATATATATTTACCCACGTCAAAAACAGTCATTGGGGGGAGTGAAAAAACACAACCAGCAGTACTGTTACTGTGAAATCGTAGTTGCTCAGAACATTGGTATTTCGCAGGATCATTTGTATTAGTGCGTGCTAAAGTCTCAGCTATGCTAAGAAAGTGGGTACTGAAGGTATCTACAGTGAGCTCAGGTGCAATGTTCATGTCTCTGTGATTGTGACCTTTAGTAAAGGTGTTGATAACTTTCCAAACAGAGCGCAGGTCCTTGCCGTCTGCAATGATCTGTTCGCATGTTGTCTTTGAGCTTTTCGTACTAAAGATTTGACAAAATTTCTTTGTTTTTTATAGTCAACAAATTTCTTTTCTTTCTTAAGTGTATCTCTGAGTTGCATGGCTGCTTTTATTTCTCCAGTTAGCCATTCATGGATTGTGGGATGTTTGACACGTTTTGTTCGCACTGGGGCATGTTTATCTAGTACACCGAGGAACAGTTCATACCAGCGGGTGAGGGCTTCATTTGGGTCATTGTAATTTAACACATCATTAAATGGGATATTGGATAAGTCATAGAGACAGGTATTCTGGTTAAATTTTTTGAAAGACCTGTAAATAATAGTAGTATGCCCTGTGCAAAAATTTCTTAGCTAAGTTGGCAGACAGCGAGAAAGATACTGGGAAGTGATCACTGATAGAAAAATTGAGAGAACATGGACATTATTAACAGCATTTACATTTGTAGTATAGATATGGTCTATCATTGTCGCAGAAGATGAAGTAACTCGTGTGGGCGACTGAACAACTTGTGTTAAACCAAGAAAAGAGATCATTGAATTCCACGAAGAGTAACAGTCTTTTAACAAATCACCTAGGATATGTATATCACCCCTGCGTTTCTGTACTGTGTCAATCATTGATTCAAAGTCATCAAGCCATGCCACTGTGGCCGCTGGATTTCTATAAATAAACCCTACAAGAACGGGAGAGGACTTCGATGTTTTTATTTCCAGCCACATGCATTCAATTTGCTTTGATTCTAGGTCAAATCTTCTAGTCACATATTGAATTATAGAGTCATGTATGTATATTACTATGCCAGTTTGGCCTAGAACAGATGCATCACGACGTAGAATAGTAAAATTAGGTATGGAGATTGCCTGATCACTGATATTGTCTGTCAGGCGGGATTCAGTAAAGCCAAAGTTATGAAATTGTGATGGCTGATTTAAGAGAATTGTGATGTCAGGTATTTTGCGGCAGAGATGATACACATTAAGGTGGACAATGTTTAAGAGACGATCTGGGTTGTTGGTATTTGGTGACATGTCTTTCTGACTACAGGATAATGGGAGAAAAAAGAAACTGGTTGCACATGTGAAGTAACAAGAGAATGAGAAAGTAAAGCTAAATAACCGAAGCTAAATACCCGATAACAGGTTTAACACGAACGATCTAATCTATGCAATAAGTAATGACAAGCAATACGATTTCCAAACATGGTACGTGGCACAAATGAGAGTTCAATGTTCCTATAACTCAATGCTGCCAAAATTATTACTTTTTAAATCGCAGAAGCGTCCAGCAATTTCTTATGTTCGGACAAATCCCAAGAAAAGCACAAGCAGATACAAATATGCTTGTGATGAAAGTGTCAACACTCGCACGATATGTCAAGGTGATGCCATCGCAGCACACATTTAAGATATTAAATAGATATTAGTAATCAAAATACAGTAAGACATGGTAGTCCATGAATTACTATTTTCAGCTAGTAATATATCGGCATATAATATTGAAGGAATCATAAAACACTCTATGCCCGTCACATTTCTGTTGTATTGAGTATGAGCGCCTCGCATAATCTGACATATTAGATAAGTCGACAGGCAGACAATGAAACATTCTAGTGATTATGATGTAGTGAATATCATCAACGAATTAAAATAAATAGAGAGTCATAGTCTATTCTATGCTCACCGCCTTCCTCGTATAATGTGTATGAGTGCACGTCAAGACAATACAGTAACGGGGAAAAAGAAAAAGAAAAAAAAGCGATGGGCATAAAATAAAGTATGCTACTGACATGCTGAAAGGATCCTGCCGAGAATATCATTTCAAACGCAGACACTGAGAGGTCATATGCAGTTTTTAATTTTATGCTTAAAACCTTCGACAAGTGAAAAGTCTCAGATATGCAACATTAGGAAAGCGGCAACATATGCTAGTAAAGCAATATTTCATTTTCTTTCTCAGACGCAGCTCACAATCAACGGTCGATGAAGATCTTGAGTCGGCATCACATCGGAATATATTGTTAGAACTACAGGGTCATACCCTATTCTATGCCCTGCGCCTTCCAACATGTATTGGACGGTGAGTGTCTAGACATGTAGATTTCCAGTTGGGCTAAAGCGTGGGGCATAAAATGGAGTAAGCCAGTGACAACACTGTGATTGAGACTACCAAAATAAAACAAGAAGGCTATACCCAAGTCTATGCCCATCATCTTTCTCACACAGAGATATGAGGTGTATGAAGGTTATGAGCATAGAGTGGGGCATGCCACCGTGTATCGTACTGCAAACTCAGCTCATAATGTAGGGTTTTAGGAGTTCTGCAACAAGCCGCAGGGGGTCAAATGGTTGTGCAGATGGAGCTGAAGGGGCCTTGAAGCCAGGTGAGTAGACAGGCTGCCCCATCTCCAAGGGGTTGATGCTGGGCTGAAAGTGTGTGAGTGTGGGTCGCACCATCTGTGGTGATGTAGGCCGGTAGACATGCTGTGCACTGGGCAGACATACCCATCTCAGAGTTGTGGCTGTAGAGGGGGTGTGACTCCATGTGATGAGTACGAGGCAGGTAGAATGGCTGACCTGCAGAAGGTGATTTAGTAGCAGGGTCATAGTGTCGCACCATCTGTGGTGATGTAGGCCGGTAGACATGCTGGGCACTGGGCAGACATACCCGTCTCAGAGTTGTGGCTGTAGAGGGGGTGTGACTCCATGTGATGAGTACGAGGCAGGTAGAATGGCTGACCTGCAGAAGGTGATTTAGTAGCAGGGTCATAGTGCGGGGGTGTCAACATGTGTGCATCTGTTAAACTCTGAGCCCCAGTAGGCGTATGCTGGGTAGAGGGCGCTCCAGCAACTACCGCACTGTATAGACGTGTCTGGCCGAGCTCCTCAGAACGCTGAGGAGTCTCTGACTGCAGAGACTGCTGAGAGTGTGCAGTGTGCCCCCATGGGTTAAAGCTGCGTTGTCGACGGTAATTGTTTCGAGCGGGCGCGTGCTCTGATTCTCTGCCCGCTGTAACCCTGCATGAGCGATTCCCGGTGTGGGGATGTCACTGGATGGAGACGCGAATACAGCAGCTACGTTGAGTGCCAAGTACCTTGTGCCACGGGGGCTGGGGTGTAGCGAGTCTCGATAGAGAGCTTGACGCGGTGCTTGATTGAGAGAGAGAGAGAGAGAGAGAGAGAGAGAGAGAGAGAGAGAGAGAGAGAGAGAGAGAGAGAGAGAATGAGAATTACGTCATATTAGAGTATGTCTGCCAGTGCTTGGTGACGGAGTTGCTTCTTTTACGTCTGACTTTCTCTGCAGATGTCAAGTTTTTTTTTACTGTTTTAATTTTTTCTGAAAAGAATTCATTTTTGCTGAAGAAGTTGAAAGGGTACAAAGCTGGCTAACCAACTCATCCAATGTCTTTCTCCAAACTAGCTATATCGGGTCACCTGCGTGCTCCTTTGAAAGCGCGACGGTGTGTGTGTATGTGTGTGTGTGTTTGTGTGTGTGCCTGTTAGTGCGTGTATGCGCGCGGTCTTCAAACATCTCCAAGAGACATAGACACTCATGCACTCTCCAAGCGCATGGGGATCTATACCTCTTGGAGATGCGCGCATGTCTGTGTGTGTGAGAGAGAGAGAGAGAGAGAGAGAGAGAGAGAGAGAGAGAGAGAGAGAGAGAGAGAGAGAGAGAGAGAGAGAATGACAATGACTATGACAATGATTCTTTATTTTACAACGGTGAAAGTTTTGGCTGGCACAACCATTTTTCGAACTTGCCGTTAGAGAGAGAGACTGAGAGAGAGAGAGAGAGAGAGAGAGAGAGAGAGAGAGAGAGAGAGAGAGAGAGAGAGAGAGAGAGAGAGAGAGAGAGAGAGAGAGAGAGAGAGAGAGAGAGAGAGAGAGAGAGAGAGAGAGAGAGAGAGACTTCGGCGCGCGCTAGAGAGAATTACGTCATATTTAGAGTATTATGTCAATATCTGCGTGATTACGGAGTTGCCTCTTTTATGTCACCGCCACTGTCTGACTTTCTCTAGAAGTCAAGGTTTTTAACTGTTTTCATTCTTTTCTGAAAAGAATTAATTTTTTACTAAAGAAATTGAAAGGATACAAAGCTGGCTAACGAACTCGTCCAATGTCTTTATCCAGAATAGCTATCTCCAAAATTTCAAGTAAATATAACAAAAATTACGGACTCTAATCTGGGTCAACCGACTTCCTATCCCGGTTGTTTATGTCTTAAATGAGACATTCAATTACAATATGCTCGGAGGCTCTCTTAGCCACCCACTTAAGAAAGTATTTCGCCAAGTTTTCAAGTTTGTGTGTACAGAAATAGCGGAGATTCTCTTGTTTACATACATACGCAAACACACACATACATACGCATATACCCCGCTTCGTGCCAAATGTACGTTCAGCAGCGAGGTTAGCGTAACTAGACATGACGTAAGTTTTTGTTTCTTGTTACTTCAATTGTGAGAGGTTTAGACCTGCCCGCCTTTGACATCATGGGCATGCTATTAAATTCGCCCCACCGCGACCCGTCCTAAAAAGTCCTTTCTATAAATAGAAGGGACTTTAAATAAAACAGGAAAGGAAGGAACCAGAAAAGCAACTTCCTTAGCTGGAGCACCTATGCCACCATAAACTCATTTAGAAGATTTTAGTCAATGCACAAGCCGCTGTCAGCTACTGCGATTTCAGACCTCCCGCCATTTTGTCCACAAGAAATTGAAGAATTAGAGATACATTAATTTTACGTCATTAGTGCGTGGTAACAAGAAAACATTTACGTCACTCGACAGCAAGATGACGTTATATTCTTGTAGTTCATAATTTCTTTACTCACAAGCCAGATAGTTGAGGCTAGCGCTGGCAGAATTGTATGCAAACCAAGGGGAATCACAGCGCTGGACAGACAAACAGTTAGATCCCCTGCCCCCGCCTATCAGGCACCCAATCGCCAGCCCACAGAGAAATACGCAGGTATAGAACAAGATGATCATTTCCATCCTCAAAAAGAATGGATCAGGTCTCTTATATAACCCATGTCTTTCTCCGGAACTTAGGAAGTAGGCAGGAGAAACATACATACACAAACATGAAGGTGCGCTACTATATGTGGTCGGGTAAATACCCTGATTTCCCACAGTGCATGCACAGAACATTACACAACAATGTAACGATACAAATTTGCCTCGAGTTATAGATACTCACAAACCAGATAGGTGAGGCTAGCGCTGGCAGAATTGTATGCAAACCAAGGGGAATCACAGCGCTGGACAGACAAACAGATAGATCCCCTGCCCCCGCCTATCAGGCACCCAATCGCCCGCCCACAGAGAAATACGCAGGTATAGAACAAGACGATCATTTACATCCTCAAAAAGAATGGATCAGGTCTCTTATATAACCCATGTCTTTCTCCGGAACTTAGGAAGTAGGCAGGAGAAACATACATACACAAACATGAAGGTGCGCTACTATATGTGGTCGGGTAAATACCCTGATTTCCCACAGTAGATGCACAGAACATTACACAACAATGTAACGATACAAATTTGCCTCGAGTTATAGATACTCACAAACCAGATAGGTGAGGCTAGAGAGAATATATATAGGAGAATACAACGACACCCATTTAAGAAACAATTGATTTATTTGATCCTTTCCGTAAATAAACAAACGCACTTGACCAAATACATTTAACAGCATTATCTGCCCAGTCAGGTCCCCCAACCCCTTGGAAACAAAAGGCTAGTTAAAATATCTTCCCGAGAAATAATGACTACCGTACACGCCACCCACCCCCACACCCCACCACTCAATGCTGTCAGAGTTGGCCTTCCTGAGAATACTTCCTGTTCATGGTAAACAATAGTCCTCTATGCCCAAATAGTCTCTCTCTCTCTCTCTCTCTCTCTCTCTCTCTCTCTCTCTCTCTCTCTCTCTCTCTCTCTCTCTGCACACACAAAACAAATTAGCATTCCTTTTTGTGTCAACGCTTCAATGTATGTCACTAAACCACTGTGTCATATTTTTACTCTGGGGCAAACCAAAAATATAGAACAAATCTCGAATGTGGAACACCACGTCGTTCGTAAATGAAACTTCCAACGTTGTGTGGAGGAAAAATAATTTTGTCTGTGAAAGTTTTCACTTCGCTCATAGTGACGGGCTGCGACGCATTTAAATTGAAAGACAAACCCCATAACTCCCAGTGATAGACCTCAATGATTTCAAGTTATTATACACCCCACCCTGTTTTTAGATCGCGGCCAACTCACGCTGAGGAGAAAATTGGGGTGTGAGTGCTTAGCTTGAAACTGGATCACGGACATTGCGCTGTTGAACAATCGGCCTTTATACTCAACCCTGTCGCGTGATGAAACCGGATTCCTGTTGCGTGCAGTTATTGCCGTCATAACCTGTAGGTAGAGACAGCTGTTGTGTAGTCATGTGAGTTTACAAGATTGCATCTCTTTCATAACCAGAAAGTTGGGCTTGAAAATTGGTTGTGGAACGGTTTCCTGTTTTCGCTCCAGTGGGTGACAATCAGCCTTTCATACAGTTATTTATTAGTCTGTCGCGTGATGCATTTAAATTGAAACCCACAACTTTAATCCCAGGAGAGACCTCAATTATTCAATTTAGTATACACCCCATCATGTTTACAAGTGTTTTAGATCACTCGAGGAGAAAATCGGGTGTGAGTTGTTAGTTTGAACCAGATCACGGACATTGCCTTGTCGTGTTATGCATTTAAATTGAAACCAGATCACGGACATTTGTGTTGCGTGCGTTTTATTACCTTGTTTACCCAACCAACATGATAATGGCGGACCTATCTGTGATTTTGGACCTTGCAGCTTCTGTGCATAAGGTCTAAAATCACAGACCGCACACCGTCACTGACGTCCAAGTAGTGAGAAAATAAAACCAGACAAGCTTTTCGTAGTCATTATTATAAGGCTTGCGGTGTGAGTGGTTAGTTTGAAACCCCTTTTATAACCAGAAAGGCAAGCATAGTGTTTTTGTACAAACAGATTATATTGTGTTTTTAAAATGGACTTAATGACGCATGACCCACATTGCGGCTTATTTGCCGGTGCCACAGGCTGTGGAAAAACTGAATTTGTTCTTAACCTCTTACAAACAAGATACATCCACCACTTTGAAAACATTGTAATATTTTGTCCTACAATCAAACACAACAAAGCTTATCACAACCGTTTATTCATTTGGACTGACAGCAACATATACTTAGTCGACCCTGAGAAAAAACTGAATGACTACCTACAATATTTTTACAAACAATTTGAAGGACAGCCAACGTTGTTTATTGTTGATGACTGTTCTGCAGAGAAAGACATTGTCAAGAAGAAAAACACTCTAGCAGAACTTGCTTTCAGTGGTAGACACGCAAACATAAGTGTATGGATTCTCACTCAGAAATATAATGCTGTACTGAAAGATTTTCGAGAACAGTTAAAGTTTATCTGTTTGTTTTACTGTAAGGATCGTGACAGCTTCGAAGACTGTCTCAGAGAAAACGATGTCATCCCAAATAAGCATGAACGGGATGATGTAAAAAATAAACTGAAATCAACTAAGCATCTAAAGCTCATTTTGAAGACAGATCAACCCACTGGATATGGGTTAGTAAATTAATTTATCTTTTGGGTTTGTCTATAAAAATGACGGACGGACAAGAGGATCAAAATTGGCCTATTGGTAAATTCATAGATATTACATCGAGTTTTAGGGGTTTTATGCTTATTAGTGACTTAAAAACACAAGTTAGACACCCTTTTTCAACACTTCCAACACCAATGAAAATATATATGACATAGTTTTTATCTTGGATATTCTAATAATTTTCCATGTTATAATAATAGGACAAAAGATTTTTTAGTTTATGATGCTAAATCTGACTGGTTTAAGATTATGTGTTTATTCATATACAATCAAATAAAAAAAGAAAATAAAAATGTTAAATTTATTACTGTTAATAAAACAATATTACACATGCAAAAGATTGAACATGATACAACAGAAGACATATCTATGAAGTGGCTTATTAGTTGGTAATTAATTTTGTCTATTATATAGGTTTTAGTCAATAAAGTGCCATTTTCATTATATAATTTTCTATTTATTTTTTTGTCGGACAAATAAAAAAGATGGACAACCATCAAAGATTAAGAAACGTGTTTCACACAACTGACTTACCTATATCTAATATTTACAATGTCTATGAATCAATAGAAAGATCTTTTTTAGTCATAAAAAATAACCTTCTTTCTGATAGTGTAAAGATTCAGATTGTTGCAAAAATAGAATTTGTCAGAGATGTTGGTGAAGTTATTGTAACGTATATCTCGACAAGGCAGCACACAGTTAATTCGAGAAGAGAACTAGAGAAAGTGTTTAGAGAAAGATTGTTACCAGACTTCCATGAAGCAATTGACAGAGCAGAAATGCAAGGGTCTGGCTGGCATGAAGGCCTTGTACATGAACTACAACTAAAGCAGTCAAGATATCATCCTATTTTAGGCAAATCATGGATACCACTACCAAAAGAGGTTGTAGACAAAAAGGGTGTGGTCAATATTCAGAACAATGATAATTTCTGTTTTATGTGGTGTGTGCTTGCCAAACTGCATTTTGTAAAAACAAAACCTGAACGTGTATCTAACTATACCAATTTTATAAATGAACTCAACTTCAGTGGCATTGAGTTCCCTGTTAAAATAGAGGACATAGACTTGTTTGAAAAACTAAATCCTGGTATATCCGTGAATGTGTTTGTATGGGATAATGAATCTGAGAATAAGTTACAGCCAATTAGAGTATCTCCAATTGCCCCAATCTATGGGCAGCCAGAAGATAAACATGTTGATATGTTACTAATAAGCTCTGGTGATAACTTTCACTACACAATTATTAGGAGTATGTCACGACTAATTCATAATCATGTATCAAAACACAATGGCAAACAGGAAATATGTAAAAGATGCTTACAAAGGTTCTCCTGTATAAAAGTGGCACATAAGCATACCCAGCACTGTAGGTCGGCTGATGACATTCAAACAATACTTAGGTATCCAGATCCTGGCAGCAAGGTTTATTTCAAGAACTATGTTAATCAACAAAAGCTGCCATTTGTAGTATACGCAGATTTTGAATCACTCGTTGTTCCATATGAGGGTCCAGTTCCAGAGTCATTACCAAAGACTATAAAATTGAGTGACCAAGTGGTGTGTTCTTTTGGATACATTATTGTTAGGTCAGACGGTCTTCATTCAGAGCCTGTTATCTACAGAGGTGAAAATGCAGCATGTCTGTTTTTAACAGAAATGAGACATCTGTATAGTCAGGTAGTACAGTATCTCACAACATGTCAGATGCCTTTAGTGATGACAGAAGAAGACAAACTAAAACTTGATACAGCTGAGACGTGTTGGATTTGTGAACAGCCTCTGGGGGGTGATAAAGTTCGTGACCATGATCACATAACTGGATGTTACAGAGGTGCTGCACATAGCAATTGTAACTTGTTATTAAAAATAGATCCTAAGACATACAAGTTACCAATCTTTTTCCACAATCTGAAGGGATATGATTCACACATTATCATGCAGGCTGTGGATGAGTCTTACAGAAACATAAGTTGTATTGCTCAGACAACTGAGAAATACTTGACTTTTAGGTTAGACAAATTATCATTTTATGACTCTATGCAACATCTGTCTTTAGGGTTGGCTAGTCTAGCAGAAGGACTGACTGAGTATCCAATAACAAGTAAATATTTTGAGCCAGACTTGATTAAAAAAAGGTGTTTATCCATATGAGTACATCAGTGACTGGGTAGTGTTTGAAGAAAGGAGACTGCCTCCAAAAGAGAAATTTTATTCTACACTAACTGGCAAAGGTATTTCTGACTCTGATTACCAGCACGCACTTGATGCATGGGGTAAACTAGGATGTCAGACAATTGGTGACTACCATGACCAGTACTTGAAAGCTGACGTTTGCTTGCTAGCAGACGTATTCGAAAGTTATCGTGAAAAGGGTTTGTTACACTACAGTCTTGACCCTGCTTGTTACATCACTAGTCCTGGCATGACATGGGATGCATTTTTGAAATCCAGTAAGATATTTATAGACCTGTTGTCTGATCGTACGATGGGTGAAATGGTGGAACGTGGATTGAGGGGAGGGATTAGTTTAGCAGCAAATAATTATGCCAAGGCAAATAATAAATATCTTGACGACTTTGACCCCTCAATGTCAAGGTCATTTATTACGTACGTGGACGCTAACAATTTGTACGGATTCGCGATGTGTGAATTATTACCATTAAAAAACTTTTGTTTGTATGATTTGTCACAGTATGGCATAAAAAAATTAACAAAATATATTATGGCTCGAGGTCAAAATGATGAAAAGGGTTGGATCTTTGAAGTAGACCTGGAGTACCCACACCATCTACATGATTACCACAATGATTATCCATTAGCAGTTGAGAAAATGAGTATGACAGGGAAAAAAGAAGACACCAAACTAGTGCCAAATTTAAATGATAAATTCAATTACGTGTGTCACTATCGCTTGTTACAGTTTTACATCAGACATGGGTTAGTACTAAAGAAAGTTCACAGAGGTATTCAATTTGATCAGAGTGCTTTCATGAAAGATTACATAATGAAGAACACCACATTGCGTGCCAGAGACGGCAACACTGCATTTGACAAAGACTTCTTTAAGCTTATGAACAATGCCTGTTTTGGTAAGACGATGGAAAATCCTCATCACCGCAAAGATGTGAGACTGGTCACAACTGAATCAGGTGCAATTAAACTTACAGGTAAGCCACAGTACACAGGGTACAAAGAGTTTCATTCATCATTGTATGCAGTGTCACTCAAAAAAAAGATTGTTAAACTAGACAAGCCAGTATTCATTGGTATGGCAATTCTTGAATTGTCAAAACTGTTGATGCTTGAATTTTATTATGATTACTTCAAACCAAAGTATCCTGAGTGTCGTCTGCTATACACTGACACTGACTCTATGATCATAGACGTGCCTACTGAAGACTTTTATGAAGACATGAAAACAGAGTTACACATGTATGACACATCTGATTACCCTAAAGACCATCCACTGTTCAACACACAAAACAAGAAAGTGCCTGGTAAGTTTAAAGATGAACTAAATGGTGTGCCTATAGTTGAGTATGTTGGACTGAGATCAAAAATGTATTCTATACTGCATCAAAAGGGAAGTCAATCCAAAGCCAAAGGTATCAAAAAAACAGCGATAAAAAATAAAGACATTCGACATGAACATTATAAGCAAGTATTAGATGGAGAACTGATGCCTGATTATCCAAACAAGTCACTGAGATCAAATAGACACAATATTGAAATGATCCAAACACATAAGAAGTCACTTGCAGTTGGGGACACAAAACGCGTGTTTCACACTAAGGAAAAGGCTTATGCACCTGGACATTACAGGCTCAAGTTATCTGAAGAAATAGCTGATGAACTGGTTGATGAACTAATCAATGAGTTAGTTGATGAAATGATTAAAAATGCGTAACGGTGTCTGGGGGAATAATCTGTAATTCTTCTCTGACAAATGCCCTCTGAGGCGCAGGCTCATACAGATAATATATTGTTGCGTCTGGACCAGGGATTATTTTTTTTATATTATGAACAGATGTTGACCAGATGGGGTCTGTCGCCCTGCGTCTTATGTCATTTTCAGCTTCCCCTGGTTGATATAAATATCTCACATGTTTGGTAAATAAACTTGTGTCTGGAGGTGGGGTTGGCCCTTTTTTTGGCTCTGCAATTGTTTTCAATTTAATAGCATCAGCAGGCTTAGGGTGTCCTTCATTATTCATTGCTTTTATCACATGTGGTAATCTCTTTACCCACTCAGTGTTACGGGTGTCATGCATGAGTTCCTTAGAATACTGGTAACTGAAAAGTCTCTCTGACAACTGTTTATTGAAATTTTCTACAATTGCCTGTGATCTGTGTACACCTGGAATACCGCGTCTGACCAGTACGCCATGCTTAGCAAATAACTGATTAACTGCACCTTTGAATTCTGATCCGTCATCAACCTGCACTAGTCTGGGGTATCTTAAAGGGCCTCGACCATATATTTTTGTTAATGCTGTAGCAACTGTACTGGCTGTTTTGTCAGATATGGGTTCAGCGTCTTTATACCTTGAAGCAATGTCTACAACAGTCAGTGCATACTTGTATCGTTTCTTTCTTATTGTGTCATGTGGTAAGAACAGGAGGTCCATTTGGTGTGTGTCATTTGGGGTAGTGTTTTCAAAATGGGGTCTTGTTATTTTTCTTGGAGCAGGAAGATATATCTGCCAAATTGCCTGTCTCTGTAACCATTGCTTGACTTGATTGAGTGTTATATCTCCGCCCACAGCGGCATGTAATTTTTCAATAGCTGTTGCTCCTTTCCAATAGCCTGATGGGGAGTAATATATTTTTGTTAGTTTATTTTCGGCTGCCATTTTTTCTAGCAATGAAAACTCCTGTAAAATAAACAAATGTCATTCCCACTAGAACAAAGATTATCTCCCCGTTTCTTTGTTGTGTGCTTGGTTTGTAATAGTCACTTAGTTTTGGTTTTGGGATAGACATGTCTTCACCCGTGACAAGAAAATATTCCCTGATTGCTTCGTCTGTATTTGAAAACGTATGCTGTGCGTGACCTTCAAGCCTGAGTTTTTCATTGATGAAATCAAGTTTCTCAATTCTATTCTTTTCATAATCTTGCTGGGCTTGAGCAAGTTTTTCAGATGCTTCATTATGACGTTTTAATTCTTCTGCAGATTCTTCTCTACCCATTTTTGAAAAGAGATAATTAGAGCCACTGAATGCCAATGCGTTAACCATCGCTCCACCAATCATAATAGCTATCATCGCCATATTATTTTTATTTACATAGAAACATTTTCGGGAATAATTCCCTGCTTGACAAGAAAGTCTTTTGTCGCAATCGACGCTGTAACAACTACAATTAGCTTAGTGCTGTCTTCGAAATCGAGTCTACTGAGGTCTGCTGATTTCATTTTGAGTAGACTTTTTCCCAGCATAGAATAAGCTACTGCTAATCCGCTGATTACGGCAGAGTGATACACAAGGTTCATTAAATTTTTTGAGTCGTTCATTTCTTAGGCAAGAAAAATTAAAATAATATTTTTATTTACTGCATAAAAAATGGGTCAACGGCTTTGGGTGTTACTGGTAATGTGGCGACTTCTGGTTTTGTTTTTGGAGTGTCTGATTTTTTGGTCACTGTACGAGTCTGTGGTTTGTATTTTTTGTATAATTGATAACCTACGTAACCAAATCCGACAACAAATCCGGCAACTAATATTTTGTTGTTTGAGGTTCGGGGTCAGGGTCAGACTTAGTTGTTTGTCTCTCACTTTCATGAAGGTGTGACGGTACTGACACAGGTCCTGACGATCCTGACGGTGGATCAGTTGCATGAGTCTTTTCTGTTTGTGCCTTAAGCTGTAATTTTTTTTGCCTATTATATTCAGCTAATCTTTTTCCAGCCTCAACCCTGCCTGGACTTTTAGTCTTCGTCACAGTTTGAACCTGTGTCAAAACAGGGTTCAGTTGTGGAGTCGCCTGGGTTTCGTCCATTTTCTTCTGCAGTAAAATTTACTTTTGAAAAATCAATATGGCTACCAGTAACTAGTAATGTTACCACAGGTGCAAGGTAATTTCCAAACTTGTAAAACATGACACATGCTAATTTGCCAATTGAACTTGAAACAATAGGATTGCTTTCAAGGTCGTGTGATAGACTATCAGTGTCTACAGGTAGGAAATGACTTACAGCTTTTGTATATAGGAATATTATAGACCTGCTTAAATCACGTGTCATTAGTGAGGCAATGTGGTTTTCATATTTAGAATGAAGCTTGATTAGCTCGTCAGCGGTGAGAGATTCAATATCCTCTGTCATGTATTGTTTTCCGAGATAAGTCTTTGATTTGCCTGAGACAATCACAGACAAAAGACGCTGTTTTTTTTTAGTCTAAGTCTTTGTTTTCTACAGCATTAATATCGTTTAGAAGAAGTAATTCGTCTTGATTCATTTTTATAAAGAAAAATAAATTAAAAAAAAAAAATAAAATAAATTTAAAAAAAAAAAAAAACTTTGCTTGGACCTGTGAATAACTTATGATCTTACTTGATAACTAATTTCAAAGTTACCTACAACTTACAAGTAACTTTGACGTTAGTTATCATAAGTTCTTAACCCAAGTCATAAGACACTCGGACAGATTTCTCAAGTTAGAAGGACAACAAGAAAACTTTTTTTTTAGTAATAATCTGGTGGTGGAGCTGATGGCGTCAAATGAGCAGGCATGACATCTCTTTGCGAAGTGTATGACAAAAATAATGGATTACCAAAACCTATCATTACTTGCTTGTAAGTTCTCGAACTTTTTTCATAGTTTCTTCTACGCCTATCTTTTTTCCTTGTTCTAAAAAAGATTTCTTTAGCTCTTCAACATTTACAGCCTGACTACGCATCTTATTCTGTATTTCAGATTTTTGTTGTTTATAGTTAGCCAAATCATCCTGGACTCTCTTAAATTCATTATCATCAATTTCATTATCATTTAAAGCCTTACTAATAATAAGTTTCATACTCGTCAGCTTAGCTGCTGCGAGCGTACTTAATGCTTCATGCTTCTGCAACTTAGTATAAAATTTTTTGTTAAGGGCTTCCATACCAAAGCATGCCAGGCTTGTGGCAAGGCCAACAGCTTCAACAGCAATTCCTACGACACTTCCCACCCCCGTTGCAAAAAGAGTTATACCTCCTACAGATAATCCGGCTGAAACCACCCCCATGGCCATTGATGTGTTGTGTACAGAATTGAAAACCGTATTGTAACGGCGTTTACACCTCGAGTATTTTGCTTGTTCTTCTTCCAAATACTTCAACGCTTCTGTAATATTCATTAAACGGAATGAATCTGCCTTTAATGTTTTATCACACTCAATAGGCTCAAGCTGCTCAGGTGGTATTTGTGGATACAAGTTCACCATTTTTTATGACAAATATTTTTTTAATCAGCAATTACATTTTGCAACTCTTCAAAAGTATACAATTTACTGGCATAATAAAATGCAACAAGATCAATGTGTTCAAGGTTTATGTAAGTTAGACGAACAAAAGTTGTTTTGTCAACCACCACCTTGACAGCGGGAATACTGCTTGAAACATTAATAACATCATTATTTTTTGTAATAGCAATAAAGACCTTTGATGATTCTGTTACTGTTTCATTCCATGTAAGTTTAATTCCTTGTGCAATTTGAGCCTCTTTTGCAGAAGCAACAGATTTCATGATAATTTCAAATACTATTGTCACTTCTCTAGCCACGACTAAGCTTGCTGGCATAAACACAACAGAAGTATCTGATCTACCCTTTCTAGTTGTAAGAAGATATCTCTGTCTCTCATAATTTTCAACTTTCAGTTTTTCTCTGCTATTGTTGTCTAGGGCAAAACTTGGAACAAGGCTTACAATAAGCGGCCCAGAATTAACAACCTTCCTAAACACTAAGGCGCCTTCATCATCAGTGTATACATAAGGACTAATAAATTCAATCTTTATGTCCCAGTCAATTGTGGGTGGTGGTGCCGGTACAGGTGAAACAACCCACTTACTACCCACATGTATTAAGTTGTAAGGCGCATTATTTACAGGTGGAGTAGGTACAGTAACATCACGCAGCTGACCAAGTTTAGGAATCTGTTTTTCACCGTCTTTCATGTCAACAATTACTTTCCTCTTGTACATGCCATTTGAATCAAGTTCAAAACCATATATTTCTCCAACATCCCCTTCCTTCTCAAAATCCTGGACGTCTGCCAAATCTTTCAACTCTGTAACCGGACACGCAACTGGTATGCTTGTTCGCTTTGGACCAAGACCACTCATTTTTATAAACAAAAATAAAATTATTTAACTTCCAAAACAACATAAAAATCATGCATTACAACTGGTTTACCATTCTGATTAGTTACAGATAAGCACAATGATTCAAAGAAACTAGAACCTAATTTTTTAAACTGAGAATTAGGAAATCTAGCAACCACACTTTCACAATATGGGGCAGTTCCAGTCGGCAAGCATCTTAACAAAGTTGAAGGCTTTCCATTGTGTACATTTTCAGTAGTGTTCAGTTCTTTCAAATGAACATTTAGCACTGTGTGTACTGACAAACGAACAGGATATCTGCCAGTTATTCTTGGTTTTTTTGGTGATAGTAGACTACCAACTGATTGTGACCAATCTTCATCTGGATGTGTTATTTTTTTACCTAAAAATCCAAGTAATAATAAAAGACTAATTGATAAAGAAAACTGACCACTTTTTGGAAATTTAATTGTAACAAGTAAATTAGCTGGGTTTACAGTTGCTTTAATTTTAAATTCATTTTGAAGCCATTCAGCTAAAGTACAAAAGTCATAATACCCAGCTCGTAAAGTATCACCCTTTTCTAAACCATCGAGAGTTCCACTTACAGAATAATTTTCATCATCCGTTACATTAAACCACTTTACTGTGTAGAACATTTCATGGATAGCTACAGCCTTGCTACCATCACGATTATCAATCCCATTAGTTAACCACACTGGTTTGCTTGTGTCAAGATTTGTTAAGGTAATAAACATTTTTATTATCACATAAAAAAAGGATGGAATTTAAATCACCAACCATTACCACTACAAACGCATTTCAATTTAATGTAGATGCTAAATATAATGTCGCCCCTACTTATGAACAGAAAATAATTCAACTAAATCAACTCGACATAGCTGTAAGCGAACAAGATTTATTTCAAGTCAAAGTACCCAACCCTTTTGATCATTACCTAAACCCTCCAATAACAGACGATGCTACTGCAAGAAAGTGGTCTTCAAGTCCACTACAGATGTTTCAAAACCAACTCAACTTTGCTATACTGTGTTCTACTACAGGCTGTGGTGTTTCATTTACAGATCACTTGAATCACTCAAACAAACTGATTAGGTCTGTGTATCATTTCCACACGTATTACCATTGATTGATTGATTGATTGTACATTGCTTAACGTCCCGACAGCAACAAGGCTTTCTCAGGACGTGCCTGCACTGCTTGTGAAAAAAAAAAAAAAAACAGAACATTGAATTATGTCGCCAGCCGGTCAAATACGTTAAATAAATCTAACACATGGGGCCTAAATAAAGCTAAGACCATATAGCAACACACATCCAATATCAAGAGCTACAGGCAGTGCAGACAGTAGGGAGAGTTTTAAAAAGGCAAATACAGGTGAATGGACAAAGGGTAGACAGAAACACATACCCCAGAATAGAGAAAAACCCACCCTGTGGGGCTGACCAGGGTGACCCTGGGAACTAAAAAATACCTAACCCCACCCAAGTCCCCCAGGGCAGACCCGGGTGGGGTACGTATTACCAGCTTAGACGTATTCTGTCAGAACTGCATACACCATTACCAACTGAATCCAGTTTTAATCAGTTTAATAATCCCATGGATATGAAAGCATTTGAACGCATCTGTAATGAGTTTAACATAAGCCCCCAGTATAACTTCACACAAAAACTTGATGATCACCACGGCAGGGGTACACTGTATTATGCTATGAGTCACAGACAATACCCTCAAGATTATTACCCTGGTTACACTTCATTCTCATCAAAATCTGAAGTGTGGTTAGGCTCAATTGAGCAGAAGCAGACTAATGCCTGGACTACATTTATTTTAGACAGGAGTGACGGGTTTACTCAAGCAGGAGTCGAACGCATCAATGAGTCTATCAGAACATATGTCTGGTGTATACTAGGTGCACAATTATTAACAAAATCGAATATTTTGAATGGAAGTGGTAAATTTGAAGCACAAAAACAGTTTCTCGCTAATCTTGAAGATTCAGTAAATTCAGTAGTTGATCTCCCATCAAGCATACAACGCTACCAAGACGTTCTCAGATATGCTAGATCAAAAGTTGACTTTGTAGTTGGTATTGGGTTATACATGTTGCCATCAGACCTTCAACTTCAAATGGGGACAATAACAAATTATAATAATGAAATAGTTGTTGCAGGTGTTGGTCAGAAATTAGGACTCAATCAATCTGTAAACTTGGGGGCCACAACCACACATGTACAGTCATTAAAACCATTACAGATGGTAACACCCCCGGCCACGGCACCAGTAACATCATCACCTGTACAGACAGTAACAGCTCCAGCTTTGACACCGGTACCCATAACGATAACACCATCACCAATCCTTGACACACATGAGTCAGAGAGAACAGCATTGGTAATAGGTCTCACTGGATTAGGGGTATTACTTCTTTACCTGTTTCATTAAATAACCCACTATTAACCCTCCTACTGTCACCAAAAAGACCCACACATGTTCTGCCATAAACCCTACTGCCTTCGCTGCAGTACTAATCAACCAACTGACAACCGTGCCTATAATGCCAGGCAACGCGTCTACTGCTTTCAGAGCCAATTTCTTAAGCAAGTCTGATATGTGAGACAGTTGTTTCTTTACCCACGACTGTAAGTCTTTTGGATCTGTGGGGACTGGGGTTGGTGGTGCTGGAGGTGGAGAACCACCCCCGGAGACAGCCAACACAACTGTACTGATAATAAACCCCAGAGCTGTAATTAAACTGGCAATTGTGATACCCTGTTCTCTGAAAAGTGTTTTTAGTCTCTCAGCCAGAGTAGTGTCTTCGTGAAGTATTTTTTGAATAGTTTCTCTAATCCTGTTGACCTGTGATTTCAGTTTTTGTCTTCCAATACTAATCGTTTCTAACCGTCCTGATCTTTCTATCTGCAAATCATTTAATCTGTGTTGGATTCTTTCTTTCATTTCTTTGTCAAGATTCCCATTGTCTGCGGTAGCCAGTTTCTCTTTTTCACGTTCTATGTGTTTATCAAGCTCTCCCAGTTTGGCAAGATTATTAACCATCTCACCTCTTATTGTCTGCAGTGATTTATCTAACCCTATAATCTCCCGCATTGACAAAGGTGGATCTTCTATTGTTTTCATAGCATCATTTATTTGTCCTTCAGTAAATGAGGTTTCTTGTATCACTGTGTTTGCTATTTCTGGTAGGCTTGTTACTGGTGCCATTTCAATTTCTTGCCCTGTTGGTAACTTTGTTTGCGTGTCTTGAAGCACACTAACCAGTCTTGGCGTGACAGGAGACCCACCAATACCAAGCTGACGCAAGGCACTAACACCACCTTCATTTTTTATTGTACTTAAAGCCCTAAACCTACTAGGGTCTTTTTTGTTAGTCAATAGTACTTTTCCTTTGTCAACAGTATTTAAATATAAATGACCCTTGCCATCAAGTTCAAACTGGTTAGGGTCTATGTTGTCTGGGCGGCCACCAACATGATCATAAAATGAGTTCACTTTGGTTTCTAAAAGTTCGTGACGTAAACTGTAAATATTTCTTGTACCAGTCATATCTGCCATATCTGTCATATCTGTTGTATTACCAAAATCATACGTGTCATCCATTTCAAAATCTTCATGATTAAATCCTCCCGCGGCCATTGTTTTTATTAATTTAATTTTTTTTATTGTGCATAATAAAAATGACACAGTCCTACGGATCAAAGTTAGACCCACACAGAAAACTACGTGAACCTTTCGGTGTTAAAGCAGTTAGACAATCAATTGTCATCACAAACAATCCTAGTACTATAGACCAAAACCAGACTCTTACTGTCAAGTTTCCAAACCTAGGCCCCAGTGACGTTATTGTTCCTGGTACTGCTCGTCTTGCTTTTAATATTGAACTTTCATCGGACACAGATGACAAAAGAACACTAGTTAACAATCTAGGTAGAGCAATTATTAAGAATATTAAAGTTAAACTTGAAGGACAGGAAGTGTTTAGTCTTGACGATGCTGATGTGTTCTACTGCTACACGGATTTGTGGCTTACACAACCAGAACGAGAGGATCGTATTTATCAAGGCATACAGTCAGATAGCATTATGAAAATTTGAATAAATGCATCAGACAAAACAACCACAGAAGCAAAGGACGTTATTGTGGCCGAAACATATGGAAATAGGTTTTGCATTCCACTCGAATTTGAAATCCTAACAGGACATTCGCCTTATTACCAAGGGGCACTAAATGACCGCCTGAGTTTTGAACTAACCTTCAATGATTACTCCAAAGTTATCAAATCAACGGATCTCAATGCATCATATAAGATCTCTAACATTTCCTTGGAATATGAGATTGTCACGCATACTGAACTAGCCAGACTCATACAAAATCAGTACCAGTCAAGACTTCTGATTTATTATGACAGAGTGATTAGACACAGTTTATTTAATAAAAACAAAAGCGACCAGATTTGGAACATCAACCTAAACACGCCTGCTAGGTCACTGAAAGGCATTCTTATGTTATTTACTGAACCTGAAAGTCCTTACCAAGGAGATTCAGAAAAATTTTACAATCCGAAAATTACACATTTATCCTGCACAATCGAAGGCCGACCTAATCAAGTGTATTCGTCTGGAATGGTGGGATATCAGCACTATGATGAAATCACAAAGTATTTTGCTGGGGGAAGACTTAGAGAAATATCAGCAAATATTGCGTGCAAAGATCTGCATCTGTATGACGTAAGAATCGGTGAATACCTGACAGACAAGTACGCACTGTGGCTAGATCTGCGTTCTACGGAGGATAATTTCCTTCATGGTTCTGGCCGTATTATCGAAAACGGTAGTGACGGAATCTCAATTCAAATTCAGAAAAAAACAGAAAAATCTGAAAATATAAATATATATTTGTATCTGATTTATGATGCGCAACTTAACATTTCTGAGTGCAGGCTAAGTAGTCACATATATTAAAAGTATTCACTTAGCTTTTAAGTTGTTTTGGTTTTAATCCTTCACAGCCCATTTTGAATACCGAAATCACTATAAAATCCGAACGTATTAGTAGGCACGTCGCGCTTGTGCTGAAACACGGACTAAACTGAACCAATTTTAGCCTTCTTGGTCATGAGACTCACTCAAACTTCAAACTAACAACTCACACCCGATTTTCTCCTCGAGTGATCTAAAACACTTGTAAACATGATGGGGTGTATACTAAATTGAATAATTGAGGTCTCTCCTGGGATTAAAGTTGTGAGTTTCAATTTAAATGCATCACGCGACAGACTAATAAATAACTGTATGAAAGGCTGATTGTCACCCACTGGAGCGAAAACAGGAAACCGTTTCACAACCAATTTTCAAGCCCAACTTTCTGGTTATGAAAGAGATGCAATCTTGTAAACTCACATGACTACACAACAGCTGTCTCTACCTACAGGTTATGACGGCAATAACTGCACGCAACAGGAATCCGGTTTCATCACGCGACAGGGTTGAGTATAAAGGCCGATTGTTCAACAGCGCAATGTCCGTGATCCAGTTTCAAGCTAAGCACTCACACCCCAATTTTCTCCTCAGCGTGAGTTGGCCGCGATCTAAAAACAGGGTGGGGTGTATAATAACTTGAAATCATTGAGGTCTATCACTGGGAGTTATGGGGTTTGTCTTTCAATTTAAATGCGTCGCAGCCCGTCACTATGAGCGAAGTGAAAACTTTCACAGACAAAATTATTTTTCCTCCACACAACGTTGGAAGTTTCATTTACGAACGACGTGGTGTTCCACATTCGAGATTTGTTCTATATTTTTGGTTTGCCCCAGAGTAAAAATATGACACAGTGGTTTAGTGACATACATTGAAGCGTTGACACAAAAAGGAATGCTAATTTGTTTTGTGTGTGCAGAGAGAGAGAGAGAGAGAGAGAGAGAGAGAGAGAGAGAGAGAGAGAGAGAGAGAGAGAGAGAGAGAGAAAGAGACACTATTTGGGCATAGAGGACTATTGTTTACCATGAACAGGAAGTATTCTCAGGAAGGCCAACTCTGACAGCATTGAGTGGTGGGGTGTGGGGGTGGGTGGCGTGTACGGTAGTCATTATTTCTCGGGAAGATATTTTAACTAGCCTTTTGTTTCCAAGGGGTTGGGGGACCTGACTGGGCAGATAATGCTGTTAAATGTATTTGGTCAAGTGCGTTTGTTTATTTACGGAAAGGATCAAATAAATCAATTGTTTCTTAAATGGGTGTCGTTGTATTCTCCTATATATATTCTCTGCTAGCGCTGGCAGAATTGTATGCAAACCAAGGGGAATCACAGCGCTGGACAGACAAACAGATAGATCCCCTGCCCCCGCCTATCAGGCACCCAATCGCCCGCCCACAGAGAAATACGCAGGTATAGAACAAGACGATCATTTCCATCCTCAAAAAGAATGGATCAGGTCTCTTATATAACCCATGTCTTTCTCCGGAACTTAGGAAGTAGGCAGGAGAAACATACATACACAAACATGAAGGTGCGCTACTATATGTGGTCGGGTAAATACCCTGATTTCCCACAGTAGATGCACAGAACATTACACAACAATGTAACGATACAAATTTGCCTCGAGTTATAGATACTCACAAACCAGATAGGTGAGGCTAGCGCTGGCAGAATTGTATGTATCGTTACATTGTTGTGTAATGTTCTGTGCATCTACTGTGGGAAATCAGGGTATTTACCCGACCACATATATTAGCGCACCTTCATGTTTGTGTATGTATGTTTCTCCTGCCTACTTCCTAAGTTCCGGAGAAAGACATGGGTTATATAAGAGACCTGATCCATTCTTTTTGAGGATGGAAATGATCGTCTTGTTCTATACCTGCGTATTTCTCTGTGGGCTGGCGATTGGGTGCCTGATAGGCGGGGGCAGGGGATCTAACTGTTTGTCTGTCCAGCGCTGTGATTCCCCTTGGTTTGCATACATAATTTCTTTGACGCTCATTCTTGCAGTACATATGATTCTTGGAGAAGGCTCTTTAGAAGATAATCAAAATTACTAAGTAATTCTGCGCCACCAGTTAAATAATTTTAACAAGACGAATCTGCGGTGGAGATAAAAGCATCACGTGTTCAAACGTGGAGATTGTGTTCGGTCTAACGACGAAAACTATTCATCCCAAGCAACGGATCCGCTCAACCTGCATTGTGCGCCATGATAGCTACGGTGAATTTAGTTGTTCCGAGAGCGTGAAGATAAAAAAGATCATATGCGTCACCACCAGATCATCCGGTTAGTTTACTGGTCAACGATTGTGAACGTTTGGATTTAGAGCCTCGGTTCTAGAGCCCCCAAAAGTAACTGGGGCGGCCGGCCGTGGTTACCCTTCGTAGCAAACGTTACGAAAGCATACGACTTCGGTCGGAAATACTCGTCGGATCGCCAGTTCTCACGAAACGATTTCGCAGGTCGATTCAGGCTAGAAACCCTTGATGTGAGAATGTCGTGTAAGGTTTTAAGTAAGAGGTTCCTTTTGAAAATGGACATGTCTGTTAGAGCACAGAATTGGAGTGTTCGTATAATATCATTTATAGACAGACCTCGCAGCTGACACTTCTTCAACAGTTTGATCAATAGTTACCGAGCACGGAACGCGCGAGGAGACTATGGATCAAACAGTTGCAGCAATTTAGGCCGCGAGGTCCGTCCAGAAATGATATTATACGAACACACCACTTCTATGTTTTATAAAACCTTTCATAACCGCAGAATAACGATGTAGGTCGAAGCTATCTTTTGAGCAGGAGCGATGCATTTATTTTCGTAAATAGTACTCATGAGTTGAATCAACAAACAAAATTCGTAACAAATGTCCATTTTGTACAACAACAAAAATAGGATGAAATTTAATTTGCAGCATATGAAACAACAAAGTGTTATACGAAACTATTTTGAATTCCTTATCTATAAACCGAAATCTACATTAAAATGCAAATATGAAGTTGTTTTCCTTGTTACTAACTGCTCGCGTGTTTGTGGTATTGCCGTATGCACACCTGTTACATACTCTGCGCAATCTAAACTTCTTATTTCGAAATAAATAATGAGAAAAATGCGTATATGTTCGGATTGTGCATGGCCTTTCTACGTGTAGGAGGTGAGCTTTAGCCATTCAAATGTGGAATATATATAAAACCACGTAATTAGTATTTTCATACTGGTATCCCTTCTTTTTTCATTTCAGCCTATCAGTGTGTGGATGCATCTCTTGCGTAAGTACCATAATCATGTTTATACTTCACAGCTATAATTTTCAAGCTCAGAATATTTGATTTGGTATCTACTACAATATTTTAAAATAAATATTCTTGTTTTGCAGATCTCAAAAATAAACATATCCCAAATAAGTATAATTTCACAATCACCGTCAGTAAGAAATAAAATAGCCATACGTACGTTGGCAGATATATTGCTGCAGTGTGTTGATCAGCTGACAATACATTGGTATTATTTATTTCCAGAATTGATAACCTGTCATACTCGTCCAATAAATAAACATGAACGTTCGAAATGACGGAGACTGAACTTGCAGCAGAATGTCTTGACCCATGCGTAGCCAGAAACTGCAAGGAACACCCCTCCAAGCTTTTGACAAAAGAAATAATTATGTTCTCAATGCAGTGAAATACGCTAACGATGCCATCTAACAGAACACTAGTAGAACATCCTAAACAGCTAAACATTGATATACAATGTATGAAAATGAATACAGTTTTAAATTTGTTATGATAACGTTGAGGGTACCTTGGTTTCACAGTAGCCGCCCTTGCAGTTTTTGCGAAATAAGTAGTCTTGTGGTATGACACACTAAAACTTCAAGATGTTCTTTGCTTTTCGTTTTCTTTTTGTTTTCTTTTTTGTTTTCTTGTTATTCTTCATGTGCTTCTTCTTCATATTGTTATTATTATCATTTTTCTTTTGTGCATGCCGAAATATTGCAATTTACATATGTTTCAGACGGAGTATCGATTCTTTGGGAGCTTCTGGAAAGTATGACGGTAATGTTGTTGTTGTTTTTTTATTGTGGCCTTATTATTCCGTTTTGTAGTAGTAGTAGGAGGAGGAGGAGTAGGAGTAGCAGCAGCAGCAGCAGCAGCAGTGGTAGTAATAGTATATAACAGTATTCTAAACACGCGTTTTGAAGATCAAGAGATAGTGCTGGTCCATGACATATTTACGGCACATTTCAGGAGTCATCCGGGACATCGTCACGGGGTTTATCAGTAAGCCTGGCGGATGTGAAGGCGTCCACTGCCTGGACAGAAGTCCTCAAACATGGATGTCCTACTTGCGCTCACTACACGAGATGTACGGCCTGGTTGTACCTTTGGCCCTTGGAACTGGTGAGTAAAGAAAGAAAAGAGATGTGAAGTATTGGTTTATTGTCCATGAGGTGTTTACTTGATGGGACTCATGAGGGATTCAGTTACCATGTTTCCCATCACTGTAAACGTCCTGAGGAGAATAGTGCGACAAGTCAAGATTACCAACGTGTGCAGATATATGTAGCTTTGCCAGTAGGATAAAGTAATTGTTTGATTAATCTATCGCCGACTTTCTTTATCACAATCAAAACTCTTGTAATGTATAGCGTGTGTTTGTGTGTTTCAGTGACTTGCGCTGCTTATCTCATATCTAGAGCACTCTGGTCTTGGGCAACCAAAGGTATGAATTCTGTAACCGGTTAAAATAAAATATTAAAAAAAATTAAAGTTGCTGACCCCTTTGCTGACGCAGCCACTGGTGACAATATGAACACGAGAAAGAAGATAATATGGCTTTGCTCACCCTTCCCCTCTCCACCCCCACACCCCCACCTCCACCGCTACGTTAGCCACGAGAGGCCAAAAAAAAAAAACATCGATAACAAAGTATCAGTTTTAATTTTGGGTTTAATTTTGGGTTCTGTAAGGTCATACAACAAACGTAGTGATGCTGGGCAAGGTTTGGGCTCTGTTGGCGACCGACAGGTTTGTACGCAAATCTCCTCTGGCCGACGACGGCCGTAGTGGGCCCGTGCACGCCTGTGTGCGGGCCCACTGCAGCTGTTGTGAGCCCGAAGATGTTTTCCTATCGGGAGGTTTTTCGGTGAACCGGACTGTGTTGAGCATATCTTCAGGTATGTAACTTATAGAGACTTGGAGACAACAAAAGATACCAATTGCACTCGTGAATAACTGTTGCAGGTGACACAAAATATGACATTCTGGTCTGCATACGATTCACGTCAGGAAAAGTGTGCGAAAGTGTCTATGATGAACTACAAAATGCGTTGCCTTTTCTGGAACGTTTGTATGGACGTCTTTCACTGTACCACGATCCCGAGGCAAAGTGAGTGTGAACTGTATCTGCGCTACAGTCTATTGCTTATTGCTTATTAATAATAACCACATTAGCTCCGTTAAAAACGAACCAGTCATATTTACCACTCTCACCCCCACCCACCCCCCGCGTTAATCCTGAACATTTATTTTCACAGAAAATGTACAAATCGAAAACTGAAAATCTTAAGAAAAGGAAACTTTGTGTAATGAAGTGAAACGTCAATTTCTTACATGTACAACCTTTCTCGGGGTCAGATTTTCTAAACAAAAAGTCTCAGCATTGAATATTCTTTCTTTGAGCCACCATTGCAGATATATGGTCAACATGTGTTTTGCGAATTATGTAATGGACCCTTGGAGTCTTTTACAGGCTGAGACAGAGAAAGTGAAAGATTTATGCCAGAAATGTGAGTTTCCTACGAAAGAAACTCAATTACCTGAAGAAAAATTGCAACATTTTGAAGCATATCCTGTAAGGCAAATTATTTACAGGTACTGTGAAAAAAGGCCCATCCAATTTCTCGTGTCTTTCTTCAGAAAAGCTTTATATTAGTAATCTTTCATATGAACACAAGCAAATCTAGCAAAACATTCGTTTCATGTCGTGTTTTCTTAGCTAAACGAAAATATCAGTGGTTTACAGAATAGATGAAAGGATTGACAACAATCAGATCAAAGAGAACGATAACATGAAGATATGTATAATGTAAGATAGCTTATGGAAATTAGCCGAAAAATTACCCCTACTGGAGGGGTCCTATTACGTATTATGATGCATGACGTCCATCTCACAAAATGGCGTAGCTCAAGTAATGTGCTGTGTCTTTCATGCATATGTGCGCCAGAGAAGATCTTAATGGGTTACAAAATTTGTCGAAACGCTCAGGTTTTACTCATCTTACCTGAACCGGGCACAAACGGCCGGGTAGAAAACGTTCATTCTTACGACTTTAGAAAGGATCTCGCATAAGTAAACAATTTCTCTCAAATAGGTGTATCAAAACTCACTTCCCTAAATAATATTATAGAAAAACATGGTTCAAAAAAATTGCAAACGCACAGTACCATTGATTTGGCCTTTGTTTTAGCATTGTGCACACTTTGCAGAGGCAATGGCAGACCGTGGAAACTGAATAAATTGTTACACCAAGGAACGGCCAAAAAGTTAAATGAACCAAAAATGAATTTACGTCATGCGC
This sequence comes from Semisulcospira habei, assembly GCA_036245525.1. Lineage (NCBI taxonomy): Eukaryota > Metazoa > Mollusca > Gastropoda > Semisulcospiridae > Semisulcospira > Semisulcospira habei. The sequence goes on from BTPG01000004.1 coordinate 169,838,107, forward strand.
AAAAAAAACAAAAAAAAAAAAACACATGCGCTGTTTGAACTTCAAAAGCAGATCATACTAAGTGATAGTACGATATGCTTTCATATCGATACATTACTGTCACGTCCTTTCCTTTCGCCGCCGCGCGCAAGGGAAGAATGCCTCAACTACCGACGTCAATACAGTGCTCTGAATCACGTTGTTTTGGAGATATTGCGGTAACGCAGCTTACTTTCTTATTGCCAGAGGAAATAAAATATTTGAAATTTCATACTGTTTACAAAACATGATCAAACTTTGCAAACTTATCATGGCTTATTTTAGCAACATTTATTCTTTAATAAATCATTACATGACACTTTGTCATGGCAGTTTGATAAGGTCTTTTTTGGCATAAGAATTTGGCAACATAAATTACATGAATTTACAGACACCAATATTTATTTTTAAAAAAAACTTGTATTCTATAGTTTACCTGTGCCACTATCCGAGCTACCCAAACAGAAAAACTAAGTAAACAATTGTAATAAAATCCTTTAGAACAGGTCTATAATAACACACTGTCCCAACAGGCAAGCAATTTTTGGCATTTTTATGACTTTCGGGGAGGTCCCGCAAAGAAACAGGAATGTTCTTGGGCAATATTTTGGTTCACTACGTGTAACGGCCTGTGCACTGCAAACCAGTATCAGTCAATCAGATCATGTCTCACAGCGACTGCGGGCAAGTAACAGACACGTGTTGTTCGTATTTGTACATTTTCGGTGAGAATGAGTCTGAAGCGTGTTTCTTTCTTTGTGTGATATGTTCAGTTTAACTGCCTTGTCTTTGTTTTATTCGGAAGCGTACTTCTTTGTTGGTTATGTCCTGGTTTACCTCCAGCAGGACTACATTGCTGATTCTCGTTTACTCCATCTTCTGCCACGAAAATGGGCTTGTATAATCCTGCAGTTGTTCGTCTGTTATATAGATGTATAGCTGTTATAGTTCGACCTAGACTCTGCAAGCAACGCTTCAGCCTTCTACAGTTTGTGCGAGATCTGCTCAGCTCAGCGTCAACCAAAAGGGACCTTGCTGATAATGCTGACGCTGTGAAGATAATAGCTCTCCATGGATCATCCACAGGTACGGATATAGGAAAAGGGTTATTTCGCTATCATCCTGTTAAAACAGGGGAATCACTCCTTCGACGAATGATTGATCACTGTTTTAAAGAAGATGTTTTACCACATATACGTGTATGCACGTGAATTAATAATCTATCTATAGTATCCTCATGTAAGAACATTATGAATGACGCGCATGGCCAGATACTGTTTTATTGACACCTGCCTTTTATTGTGTCCTGTCAGTTATTGCAAATATTAACTAACTACAGTGTATATATATATATATATATATATATATATATATATATATATATATATATATATATATATATATATATATATATATATATATATATATATATTTGTTTTCCTCCCTACGTCACACGACCAGTAAATTTAGCGCAAACTGTACCATGTGACCGTGATATAAAAACCACTGTAGCGAAAAATGGCGGACGTTTTATAGCCCTCTCGATGACGGGTTACGACCTCGTTTTCGAGTCTTGATAGCAACTCGGTTCGACAAAATAGCAGAAAAAAACCGCACTAAAGTAGTCCTATTTGACGTAATACACATCATCTGCCTTATTTTTTACGACGTGAGGAGCCAACTAAACAATATTTCACCACTAATTACACAGCGCAAACAGCAAAAGCCTTCCACCGAGACATTTTCAAAGTTCGGGAAACCACGGAACAAAAATAGCTTCCGAGTTTTTTTTTTTTTAACCAATCAGAGACACAATCCTTGCAAACCGTCAACACACTGTCGTCTGCTCAACCACCACTGACAGGCAACATGTCACAATTTCACCAAAGCACAGAGCAACAAATTCAATAACTAACACGAAAATACACACCCAGCAACACTATACACAAAGCACGCTATTGCCAAATTTTCACGTCACTGAATGCGGGATTATCTGAAGAAAAACATCTCCCGAATTTTCGAAGACTATTTGACATCATGTCTACGCTGTAAAATAAAATCTTACCTTAAAATCCATCTCAGCACTAGTCCTGCTGTTAACAACGAGCGTTTTGTTTTGGTATTCCCTTTTCCAGATATCCCAACACACATGACACTTTAGGATATAACAACGACAATCTGCTGCACACTCGAAGCCATCCCCTTGAATCTAAAAGCACGAGGCACCATGCTAACTTGCACAAGCTGTCACATCAGTCAAATGCCGATCGCTTCATCAAAAAGTTCTTAATTTTTCTGAATCACACAGCAGTCAAGAAGCACTGTCACTATAATACTTTAACAACCTTTTGTAGACATTGCAGCTTGAATCATTCCGTACAGAAGCCAAGATTAGCTTTTTACTCGCGAAAACAAGACTTGCGCTTCGCACCGAATCATGCTACGTCCCACTTTGGGAATCCCCGGCAGAACATGTATATTCAATGGTGTCACCTATCCGCCACAGAAGCGGCCGTCTTCATAAACCGGATTTTTTTTCTAAAAAATAAACGGAGGAAGGAAAACAAATACGTTATTGGTCGGAGGGGTTCGCTGCACGGACCTTTGTAGGCCTTCGGGAGGTCAAAGGAATCATTGTACCCCTCAGGCCTTCGGCCTTCGGGGTACAATGATTCCTTTGACCTCCCTCAGGCCTACAAAGGTCCGTGTAGCGAACCCCTCCGACCAATAACTTATAATATATATATATATATATATATATATATATATATATATATATATATATATATATATATATATATATATATATATATATATATATATATATATATATCCCTTATTAGCAACATCCACAACTACTTACACGGCGTGTTTTTGTTGGGGGGGATGTTGTTCGTTTGCGTGTTGTTGTTTGTTTTTTATTTATTTAGGTTTTTTGGTTTGTTTGTTTTTTTGGTTTTTTGCCACCCATGTGTTCAGTGCATGAAGCTAGTGTAAGAAAAAAAGATGCCATTGCAAGGCTCAGGTTCGGCTCAGGGCTCTGATGTGTGGGGATGTAAGAAGAGGCGGAGACATCAAGCGGTGTATTTACATGACTTTATTGTACCCTGCAACACACTGCAACACACTTGTCAGACGCAAATGCAAATTGGCAACTCCATACAACGTAGTAGCAGTAATTATACATTACTAGGATAATATTCGTCTGATAAGTGCAAGTGCTAGACTATATACAAACTCAACATGAACGAATTTACACATCTACAAACAATACCTAACCACACTATGCCGTTAAGGAGATACTTAGAAGATACAGAGAGAGAGAGAGAGAGAGAGAGAGAGAGAGAGAGAGAGAGAGAGAGAGAGAGAGAGAGAGAGAGAGAGAGAGAGAGAGAGAGAGAGAGAGAGAGAGAGAGAGATGCACTGTGCCTAAGACCACACATAAACTAGTGATCTGAATAATCACACTGGTCAAACCTGAAAAGTCCCAGTGATCTACTTAAGTCTATAAAATTCAAGGGCTCATATCCCATACACTGAGGAAGAGAAGAAAGACCGAATTAGGAAAGAGCAAACAGTAAACAAATAGTAACCTCAGTATCAACTTCACTCCAAGTATCATAAATGCACATCCTATGTAGTATTTTCCTAATAAAATCCTCGGCACATACCTGCAACACACTGACGGTCTGTCAGACCTCAAATGCAAATTGACAACTGACAGGCCAAGCCAGTGTTCACATGCAAGAAACCTCTGGTGAGTGAGTTCACCACAAGATTCACAAGATACATGGTTTGTTCACTGAGACCTGTTATTCATGAGTCAGTGGCTAAACTCCAGGCACTGAACCATGGTAACAGAGCTATATGACAATAGAGCTAAATACATACATATCCGTCACTCATACAAATAACTGCACACACACACACACACACACACACACACACACACACACACACACACACACACACACACACACACACACACACACTACTTTATACAATGTGATTGAAGTGTGTTACTTTCCCTGTCATGTCCGGGGTCAGTCTTGGGATATGTCGACCTTCGGGCATCTAAAAGAACAATTGACGTCATTAGCTTATGTCGGAGATTGGTTGTGCAATATTTGCTTCAGATTCGACTTTGTTTTATAGATGTGAGGAGAATGAAGTCTAACTTGGCTGCTCTGTACGTCGACGATAACATAGCAGGAAATGCTGGAAAAATCACGTTAAGACTTGCCAGTGGCGATGCTGAGGATGCGATACTGGAAGAACTGGTCTTTAAACGACGAGTAGAAATTGAACAACTCTTCTCTGAATACCAGCTCAGATTTAGGAGCGTCCAGAGAGGTTCCATAACCTTTCACTTTGACCTGCCACACAGCTCCGAAACGTTTGACTCTCTTGCCGTCGACAGGATGATTGACAAGATTGTGGACAGGCTTCTAACCCTCGAGTCCTTCAGACGGACGGCTTCAGAACAAGAGGTCAATGTTCACGTCACTGTCAAAGGACACGCTTCACCGTCTGTTTCGGGTAATCTCCTGGGGATCCAGTAAATGAAACTATACCGTTACAAATTGTGTCAAAGACACGCAGAACAAAGAAATTAGGAAACTTTAGGAAAACAGTTTACTATTTTTTCAAAGTGGGCAAACAAACAATAGGGACAACGAGCTCCTTGTCTTTCTGAAGTCATAAAGTAAACCCCCCAAAAAATCAGTTTTTAGTATCCTTTCCTGTATCCATATTCTGCATCCCAGTTTCAGTGAGAATTTATGCATGACGTTTCTGTATGAATTTTCTGTACAAGTTTTCTTTTAACGAATTTTCAGTCTGCAATTTGTGTTTGAATTTTCTGTATACATTTTCTCTATGAATATTAATGTTTGCATTTTCTGTATGAATTTTCATATTTACATTTTCTGTGTAGTTGTACAGTCAGAGAATCTCCTGGTGCAGATTGGTGCCAGAAACACTGTTCACGTTTGCAGCCCTGGATATGACTGTGTGCACGAGAATGCAGAAGAAGATAGCGACAGCGACGATGACGACGGTGCCCAATCGGAGGAGCTTGTAGGATTCAACGGTGAAGCATTGCAGCGAGACTGAAGTTGATATCTTCATATGTGTGCTGGTCTGTTATTTCGGACCTAACGGCCTACAGCTGACGACGTAACTTCCAGAATCACAGACCAGCACACTTTTTTGTATTTAACAAAACTGAATATGTCTGAGGTTGTTTTCTTTTCGTCTGCCGGTCTGTCTGCACTCACTTTGAAAAGGAAAAAATAAACTTGACACTTCGTAATAGAAATGTACACGTGAGTTGAAACTTAAGACAGTCACAGAAACGGATCTTTGGGTTGGGGATGATGGTTTCCAGGTGTTCCGGAATTAACCACAACTACCACCACCAGAGCTTGCCAAAGAAAAGGAGGGTGAAGGAGTCGTCAAATTTTGTTAGCCTTGAAAGTACTCTCTCTTGTCCCTTCACTTTCTCATATCTTGGATAGTATGACCTAAACAATAAGTCGAAAATACCCTTCTCCCCACCCCCACCACCCCCCACCCCACCCTCCCCGATGGGTAACGGTCCCGACCCTGTCGTCATACAGGATGAACATTCGTCGCACGCATATCGTATTTTGTTTATGTATAGTATATTATGTGTGTTGCAGCAACTGTATCTTCTATCAGAGTTCTCAGATTCAGGCCGCTGAGAGACCAAGGAGACCAGGCTCAACTTCCTGCTGAGCTAGGTGAGAAATGTTCTGTTTATCCCTTCATTGTCGGAGCAGAGCAAAAAACACTCAAGAGACCTAGAGCCTCAAGTGACCCTGCGGTTCCAGAACTCTATGCAGGTGCTTATTTTCATGGCGGTGATTTATGCCTTTATAATCTACACAGTGACATACAATAGGAAGCCTGGAAGCCAGGTACGGCATTACCATACCTCTTCGGGACACCCTTGGCTAGGCTTCTTCTTTTGACTTGGGCCATACCTCCTCTTGGCCCTACCTTTATAAACGTATACTTTGGTCATATTTCCGCCAAGCCAAACTGGCAAGTAGGACTATTGTTACTACTACAGGAGCACTACAGGTGCTTTGAAAAAGTACTGATTAGGAATCAGACCTTTTTTTTTTCGCGTGTTTGTTTTCGAGAATTCATCATGCTGTCTCTGTGGAAATCAGCTCCCTTGTGCATGCAGCCACCGGTACTGAGAACAGGACTCGTGGCTGCATGTCAATGTATTGCATCAGTGTAGCTTACTTACTTACGCCTGTCACCCCTCCCCGGGTACAGGCCGTCGACGAGAGACCTCCAGCGACTCCTGTCCTGTGCTTCTCCTTCGATTTTACTCCAGGTGGTTCCCAGTCTCTTAATGTCTGCTTGGAGGTCTCGACGCCAGGAGTTTCTCGGCCTACCTCTTTTCCTCTTTCCCTGGGGGTTCCATAACAATACCTGCCTAGTGATACTGGACACTGGCTTTCTCAGACTGTGACCAATCCATCCCAATGTTCTTCGCCCAATTTCATTCTCTGCTGTTATCTGCTCTGTTCTCTCCCAGAGTCTGACGTTGCTGATCTTCTCTGGCCAGTGGATTTTCAAAATTCTTCTAAGGCAACTGTTTATGAAGATCTGATCAGTGTAGCGGCAGGCTGCATTTGTTCTGTACGCTACATGATGTTGTCGCGGCCATTACTTATTGTTGTGCCACCCTATCCCCCTTGCAGATATTCCCAGTGCAAATGTACCCGGTGGACCCATTCTCCGGGTCGAGGTGTATAATGTACTCAGAACAAAACAAAACGTGTGCACATGTCCACAAACTCGGAGACAGCGTCACTGACCGTGGTACTCGGTCGTATTCAATGCCCGACTTCTTCCATAAAAGACATGTTTAGATTGTCGATCATTTTTGCAGACATATTTATTTATTGGATGCCTACAATATATTTTGTCGCTCTCGGCCGATCTTTTGGCGTACAACACTGTTACCGACGTTCACGTCTGGCTTAGGAAAACACGCCGGCGTGGCCGGATAACGATCAGGCGCCCGGCGAGTTCACTCGTTTCCTTCTGATCGGGAGTACGAGTATCGCACACAATGCACGAATGAGCAGGGTATGTAAAAGCTTAGGACATCTGCCCCAGGGACAATTTTTCACACAAGATGTGTATTCAATGAGCCTTAACCCTTTGGGTGTCGGAAGCAGTTTTAGTCGCGATGATTCCAGCAGGAATCATCGCGACTAAAACCACTACCGACACCCAAAGGGTTACAAATGTGTGAAGGAATGTATGAAAATGGTGTTTTGTTCAGTTATAAATTATAAATCATACAACAACAAAGTACTAATATACGTCGTTCCTTGTTTCTATTGTAAAGGGTTTTCTACCAGTATCTTCTGTTTTTCTTTTACTAATATAAGAGTTTATGGCAGATGAACATCTCAGTGACGGGATTTTCTTTTTCGTCTGCAGAAAACGGTTTCGGACCTGAAGATACTAAAGTTACTGTCAAATGCAACAACGCCGAAACGGCGCAGGCACTTCACAAGCAGTGGACAAACGTGATGCCATTGCTGAATAGGCTGCATCCTAGTTCTAGACTACTGGATACGGACGACAATGTCGTGACGTGGGCAGTTCGTACACGCGGGGAAAATGCTGCTGACATCACTACTTTCGTGAACGACATCTTTTCGCTGAAACGCGTTAAGCTCATAACTGCAGAAAACCAACCTGACGTCACAATCAAACCACCAGACAACTTCACAGGTAAAGAAGGGCATGTGCACGGGGGCGACTGGTATGAGGGGGTGGGGGTGTTCATCACAAACAGGCAGTAGTGACGAAGGACAAAAGTCTAGCCTTTGCTAGCGGTTCGTGGCGCAGTGGTTAAGGCGCCTGCCACCAATGCTAAAGGTGCGAGGTTCGATACCGGGTTCCGGGGTCGGACTTTTCTCCTCTGGTAAGTGTCACCGTTAATTCGGGCGGACCGTCGGGGGTTCTTTCTCCGGGTACTCCGGTTCTTCCTCCCCCTCCTCTGTGGTACCGGTTTCAAGCCACTTTATAAAATTTCAAATACAAGCGATCAAAATTTCCGAAACCTCAGTAGCTGAGCTAACCCACGTGAATGTCCTGTGTATATTTATCAGTAATAAATGTGCCCCACCATTACACACTCTCCCGTGTATCTGTGACGTCATGCTAAAATACACGCATACTGTCTCTCTGTCTGTCTGGCTGCTTTCTCTCTCTCTCTCTCTCTCTCTCTCTCTCTCTCTCTCTCTCTCTCTCTCTCTCTCTCTCTCTCTCTCTCTCTCTCTCTCTTGTAAGAGAGGCGTTTCGCCTAAACCTTTATCCTGTCAATAAAACGTTTCATCATCATCATCATCATCATCATCTCTCTCTCTCTCTCTCTCTCTCTCTCTCTCTCTCTCTCTCTCTCTCTCTCTCTCTCTCTCTCTCTCTCTCTCTCTCTCTCTCTCTCTCTCTCTCTCTCCTGTCTCTCTCAGATCATAATAATATAATTCTCTTCATTAAGGCTAATGAAATGCAGATACATTGTTCATGTAGAAACAGTTGAATACAATGTTTTTCACTGTTTGTTTTAAACCAAGAATTTTTTGTAAGGGCTTGTTTTCGTTACAATTGTTTATATGTTTTGGGGGATTCGCGTTCACTTCAAAGCCAACCAGAGATTCGTTTTTGACGCCGTGGATGCTTGAATAATTATAGATGTAACATGTTTGTTTCACAATTATTCTGGTCATTACTAGCTCCAGCAACAAGCACGCGCGAGTTCGAAAACATGTTAAAGTGAGCAGCGAGCTTTGACTGCCAAAATTTGCCGATACTACGGACAGGGTTCTCAGTGTTGTCTGGCCAAAACTAAGGCGTTCTCTTCCTTCTTTTCACAATCCGTATGAGTAGGCACACGTTACAGTGGCTTTCTACTGCGTCTGATACTCTCGTGTCGGGCGAAAAAGAGCAGAAAGGTATTCATTTTACCGCATATGTTTGATTAGTCATTTGTGTGACATTATTGACACAATAAGAACATTGATAAATGAAAAAAAACTGTGAACTAAAAATCTGTATTGAATAGAGCAAGTTGCTGTAACAGAACGATCTAGTTTTCGCTGGTACATCACACTGATTTTGGGAGGTATAGTTGTCGGGCCCACTAAACTGAAATTGTCTGACAGTCTTCTTTTCGTTAAGTTTTGTTTGCCTTCCATACGGTACGCTGAGAGAAGTTATACCTAGTTAGTTGGCTTAACGTCGAGCAGGCAACTAAAACCATCTAACGGAGGGGAGGGTAAAAGTCTGGCTAGCCACACTAAAGGGTGCATGGCCTTATATATATATATATATATATATATATATATATATATATATATATATATATATATATATATATATATATATGTGTGTGTGTGTGTGTGTGTGTGTGTGTATGTGTGTGTGTGTTACAGTGAATGTGTGAAGTCAGTGATTTCACGAAATCACTAAATGGGTTTAGTGATTTCATGAAATCACTGGGGGACAGAGGGATTTCACGAAATCACTAAAATTTTAAGTGATTTCATGAAATAACTAAAATATTGCGACACGTACTACACATATTCACTGATTGACCTTTAGTAAATCAGTGAATCATGTGACTATGGCTCACATGTGAGAGTCAACTCAACTGAGTGTACCAGGTGTTCAGGATTAGCGGACCACACGTACAATGTGACTATGGCTCACTGATTCCCTTTTGCTGTTTATCAGTGCTCTGAGAGTTAGTATGTGGTTTGAGGTTTGACATCATGGATAATACAATGGAGAAACGCTACCAAGAGCTATTGTTTCAAAAGCAACATACTTTCCCTAACAAACTAAAATACGCTAAAGTCATTCCACTTCCAAAAACTAAAGATCGTTCTGACCCTAACAACTATCGACCGATTTCATTATTATCAGTTCTATCAAAGCCGCTTGAAAGGCATGTCCACAAACACCTGCTTGCCTACTTAGAAAACCGCAAGCTCCTGCACCCCTTTCAATCCGGATTTCGCCCACAACACTCGTGCCACACTGCACTCACGCGCCTCGTTGACGCATGGCTCCATGGAATGAACAAATCCCAGATAACAGGTGTCGTTTACTTAGACTTTAAAAAGGCCTTTGACCTAATCGATCACACCACTCTAATGACAAAGATTCAGAAATACTTGAATAGTACAGAAGTAGTTGCATTTTTTAAATCATACCTAACTGATCGTAAACAAAAAGTTCTAGTGAATGGATCTTACTCTTCTCTAAAAGATATAAAGTATGGAGTTCCCCAAGGATCCGTGCTTGGTCCCTTATTATTTTGTCTATTCATCAATGACCTGCCACTTCATATAACTTGCAAGAACGTACATTGTGATCTTTTTGCTGATGACACTTCCATTCATATGACTAACAAAGATATACAAGTAATTTCTTCCAACTTGCAGCATAGTCTTGATGAAGTGTCTGAATGGTGTCACAGGAATTCTATGATTGTTCATCCAATTAAAACCAAATCTATGATAATCGCCACTCGTCAAAAACACCAGTTAGCACCCCTGTTACTTAACCTTTTATTAAAGGGCAGGCAAATAGAACACGTTAATGAACACCGCCTACTAGGGATTACAATTGACAGTCAGCTTAAGTGGAAGGCTCATACGGACACTCTATGCAGAACGGTAGCCAAAAATCTTTTCATGTTGTCCAAACTGAAATATTACACCGACTCGGACACGCGCAAACTATTCTATAATGCTCACATACGTTCTCATATTGATTACGCGTCAACGGTGTGGGATGGATGCAGTGAAGTCCACTTGAAGAGACTCAACTCGTTACACAGAAGGGCAGCAAAGTTAATCCTTCCTGACCCACGACTCACAACAGAAGAAAAACTCGCCAAAATAGGATTTCTGCCGCTGCAAGACCACTTCAAATACAATAAGGCTATTTTTATGTTCAAAGTGTGGAAACAGAAAATACCAGAATATATCACAACTCTTTTCTCTAAGTCGGAATCTAGGCTTGGTAATATTAGGCAACTTTTCTTAGTCCCCAAAACAAGAATTGATATATACAAATCTAGTTTGTCATTCGCGGGAACGCAGACTTGGAACACGCTTCCTGATTATGTAAAATCCGCTTCCTCTCTAGCCCGTTTCAAAATCAGTCTCTTCAAGTACTTCTCGAAGCAGTCGTAATCATTTCGTTGTGAAATATATACTGCCCTGTAACCCTGATTATGTATGCTCCCAATTACAAACTATGTGTGTGATGGTGTGTGTGTGATGGTGTGTGTGTGTGTGTGTGTGTGTGTGTGTGTGTGTGTGTGTGTGTGTGTGTGTGTGTGTGTGTGTGTGTGTGTGTCAGTTTAGGTGTGTGAGATTGTCATGGGACTTTCTTTCCCTAAACTAGCAATGTTTTTGTCAGTTTCATTTACATTTAACTATATACTTAGTTTTTTTTTTGTATTTTGTCTCGTAGTTTTGTAGCAACGGCAGGTTTGAAAAATGGCTATGTCTGTGACGATATCAATGCCTCAACCGTTGATAAATAAAGCTTCATTGAATCATTGAATCATTGAATCTCTCTCTCTCTCTCTCTCTCTCTCTCTCTCTCTCTCTCTCTCTCTCTCTCTCTCTCTCTCTCTCTCTCTCTCTCTCTCTCTCTCTCTCTCTCTCTCTCTCTCTCTCTCTATCATTAGCGCGTGTCTGTGTGTGCGCGCGTTTCATGTACTTTATGTTTTCGTTTGTTTTTGTATGACCGAATGAATGAATGAATTTTGTTTAATGTCTTTTCATGTGTAATGTCTCCTAATTTTTCTTTGTGTAATTTGGTACTATTAGTATTACAATTATTATCCTGTGTTTGTAGAGTAGCAACGGCAAGTATGAAAAATGGCACACGTGCTAATTACTTCATCCGTTGAGAAATAAAGTTTCATTTCATTTCATCTCTCTCTCTCTCTCTCTCTCTCTCTCTCTCTCTCTCTCTCTCTCTCTCTCTCTCTCTCTCTCTCTCTCTCTAATGTATGCGCACGCGTGAGTATGGGTGTGTGGGTGCGGGCGTGATTGTAACGCATCACTTGAATAATAGGCACCATGCGTTACCCTTGTGCTGCCTTACATCTGACTGAAAGTGCGTGTGTGTGCGTGCGTGTGCGAAATATTTCTGTTTATTATTATTATTATTATCTCCTTTTTATTTTATTTTTTGTCATGTTACCTTTCCTGCTGTTTTATTTATTTAAAATGTTATTAAAGACAGCCATGTAAAAAGGCCTGCGTGCCTACTGTCTTATCCTTAGAAAATAAAGTTTCAATTCAAAGTAATTCAGTTCTCTCTCTCTCTCTCTCTCTCTCTCTCTCTCTCTCTCTCTCTCTCTCTCTCTCTCTCTCTCTCTCTCTCTCTCTCTCTCTCTCTCTCTCTCTCTCTCTCTCTCTCTCTCTCTCTTGGGGGATATGTGGTATGATGTGTTTCTTTGTGTTACAATTAAACATATTTTTTTCAGATTCGAAATCATGCAATGCGGTAATTCGGAGAAACTCATCAGCAGACGCAAGTCTACTCAAGAGCAACCTTTGTATTTTGTCCCCATCGAAGACTCGTTTGAAATCATCAGACGTGCGCACTTGGCAACAGGTCATGGTGGCAGGGATCGCATGTACAAAGAACTTACTAGAAAGTATGCAAATGGCACTACCTATGCTATTGAAACATACACAAATCTGTGTTCTGAGTGCCAAAAAAAGAGAGAAAAAGACCAGTGGCGATTGGCATAGTTGTGAAGCCCATCCTTTCATCAGAGTTAAACTCTCGTGGTCAGGTTGATCTGATCGACATGCAAAGCATGCCTTGCAACAACTACAAGTGGATACTTGTGTATCAAGACCACCTCATCAAGTTTTGCATTCTCAAGAGCATCACCTCCAAACGTGCTGCTGAAGTGGCCTTTCATGTCACAGACATCTTCTTGCTGTTTGGTGCACCATCCACTCTACAGTCTGATAACGGATCAGAATTTACATCATCCGTTATAACAGAACTAAAGGAGCTTTGGCCAGCTCTTCATCTTGTTCACAGAAAACCCCGTCATCCACAGAGTCAGGGGTCAGTGAAGCGGGCCAATGGTGACATCAAGGACATGTTGTCGGCATGGCTTGCAGACAACAACACCGTCGAGTGGAGCGTTGGAATCAAGTTTGTGCAATTTCAGAAAAAAACAATCTTATCATGCTGGAATTCAGCGGTCTCCTTATGAAGCTTTGTTTGGCATTCCTCCTCGAGTCGGACTCTCAAGCTCCTCCCTGCCTGACGAGGTGATATGCCGCCTACAAACTGAGGAACATTCGGCATCAGCTGAACACAGCAACTCAACTATCTCATGTGACATCGTCTCAAACAATGGCATCATCTCAACAGTCAGCATCAACTCAAACATTGGAGGCGCCTCAACCGTCAGCATCATCTCAACCATCAACATCGCTTCAACTATCGGCATGGCCTCAACCATCAGCATCACCTCAACCATCAGCATCGCATCAACCGTCAACATCGCCTGAACCATCCGCATCGCCTGAACCGTCAGCATCGCCGCAATTATCGGCATCGTCTCATGTGTCAGTTCGAGCTAAAGTGAGAATTTGCCAGGCTAAGCAGGCACACCGCATAGTTAAGCACAGAAAGCTGGTGCTTCCAACAGCATCACCTTAAACATTGGAGGCGCCTCAACTGTCAGCATCATCTCAACCATCAACATCGCTTCAACTATCGGCATCGCCTCAACCCAGCATCACCTCAACCATCAGCATCGCATCAACCGTCAACATCGCCTGAACCAACCGGATCGCCTGAACGTCAGCATCGCCTCAATTATCGGCATCGTCTCATGTATCAGTTCGAGCTAAGCACGCAGACCGCATGACTAAGCACAGAAGGCTGGTACTTCCAACAGCATCACCTCAAACATTGGAGGCGCCTTAACCGTCAGCATCACCTCAACCATCAACATCGCTTCAACTATCGGCAACCATCAGCATCACCTCAACCATCAGCATCGCATGAACCGTCAACATCGCCTGAACCATCCGCATCGCTTCAACCGTCAGCATCGCCTCAACCGTCAGCATTGCCTCAATTATCGGCATCGTCTCATGTAGCAGTTTGAGCTAAAGTGAGAGTTTTCCAGGCTAAGCAGGCAGACCGCATGGTTAAGCGCAGAAGGCTGGTGCTTCCAATAGCCAGTGTTGGGGACACTGTCACAATCCCAGTACCACTTGTAGATCGGGGAAGAGGTGATCCGAGAAATCTTCTCGCAACTGTCTGCAGTCATGACAATGAGAAAGACCAGTACAAGCTGACATCGGAAGCTGGCCCGCTCAAAGGGCATTTTAGCAGAAACCAATTTGACTTGATTACTGAAAGACTTTCGCATCGCTGGTGGCATCGAAGTTAGTTTGAGATCGGCCGTCACAGGAACCTCAAAATGTGGGGGACAGGGATTCAAAAAATGTAATTGTGGACCTGGTCCTGGTCAATGTAAAAACAACAGGTGTAAATGTTTTAAGGCAGGAATTAAATGTAACAGTCGCTGCCATGCGTCTACTTCTTGTCGAAACAAGTAACATTGTATTCTTGATAATTCCAAGAGCCATATTTAATGCATATCTGTTTTAAATCGTTTTAGAAATAAAATTTACGCATTTTTTGTGGTTTGTGTGTGTGTGTGCGTGAGAAATTTTGAAAATATCAATGAATACTATGATTTAGTGATTTCATGAAATCCCCGAGGGCCGTATTCAGTGATTTCAGGAAATCACTGAATATTTAAGTGATTTCAGGAAATCCCTGTGTTCCCCCCAATGATTTCATGAAATCGCTAAACCATTTGGTGATTCCGTGAAATCACTGACTTCACACATTCACTGTAACATATAATTATATATATATATATATATATATATATATATATATATATATATATATATATATATATATATATATATATATATATATATATATATATATATATTATATATATATATATATATATATATATATATATATGAAATATTTATAATGATAAAGTCATCATCAACATTGCGACATTTCTTAATAAATATTTCATTGCGACATTTCTTTCTCCGCACACTGCGTGTCAATACTCGTGTTTCATAACAGTTTCATGTCATCAGTAATGACGCACTAATATCACGAACTTGTGCACGTGCTTTTGTACCTTAGTCTATATATGTAAAAGTATTACGATAATTTAGAATTTGAAAGTGCATGCGTGTACATTCTGTATCTATTTTGACGCACTACATTCTCACACGTAAATTATGTTTTGTTACCTAGTTACCTGTTACCTGGGCATTCCCCTGAAGAAGCCCTCGCTGAGAGGTCAAAAATTTGTGCATTGAATAAAAGTGTAACTCCTTCTAAACTACGTGGTGTTTGTGGATCCTTTCTTCATATTTTAAGTATTTCACTGCTGCGGCTTGGATCCATATTTGGAGTGTGTGGTGCCAGCTTTCTTGGACTGGTTTTATATATATATATATATCGCGCAAGTCAAGATTTTATGAAAGCCATGAGAAACAGTCACATGTACATATTGCAGAGACTTAAATGAATTAAATAAATTAGCTTTATCTTAAAAGTTGAAGATTTTGTCCAGGTAATAATAATAATAATAATAATAATAATTATATTTATAAAGCGCAAACTCCCTGCAGTGCAGGCTCTAAGCGCTGTACAATGCAAATCAAAGTTAAAACCTAAACACAAATCAATAAACAAAAAAACCCACAAAATACAAATATTACAATACAAATTCTAAAATTAACAGCACATAAACACACCCAAAGCACAAACAACCATCGCAATAAGGACTGGCACAGGATCATCACGATGTTATTATGAAACAGAAAAGAGACTGGAATTTAGTAAGACAGAGTAGTGAGACTGGAAAAGATGAGTTTTAAGCTGACTTTTGAAAGAAATTACTGTCGGGGCATCACGAATGTGCTTCGGAAGCGAATTCCAAATGACAGGGGCCTGGAAACAAAAGGACATTTGACCAGGTGAAGGCTCCGGAACGAAACCTTCAAAGTGTCTGGTTCGTAATGTTCTCACCTTATATCAATCAGATCATTACAGGAAATTAAGAAATACTTAACCGAAAACGATCCTCTTTCAATAAAAAGGCGTTTGTGACATTTATGGCCAGTGTGAAGGCGAGCAAGAACAGTGTCCTTACAGTGGTCGCCGCAGCGATGAGGTTAACTGTTAACGTAGGAAGACGTTCATGGAGTTTATCAGCTTCTTCTTTGTCCCACTCAGTCTGCCTGTCATGACATATGTTGGAATTATTGGCCGGTTTAAAAACACACCAAAACCATGGTAAACTCCATTTTGAATGTGTCAATCTCTGTCATTAGCTAGAGCTCTGCTATACCAAACCATAGCGATTTCTACACCGGTTATTCTACAGGTCTACAAAAAAGGGAAGACGAGGAATCAAGCACAAAACACAGATTGTAACCCTTTGCGTGTCGGTAGCGGTTTTAGTCGCGATAATTCATGTAGGAATCATCGCGACCAAAACCGCTACCGACACGCAAAGGGTTAAATGTGTACAATTTTTATGTCATACGAACAACCAAAGTTGCTCCCGCTGATCACAGCCGACCTGTGTACAAGACCACGACAACAATGAACCATTACTTGTAGACCGCCGCAGGAACGGCTGAGCGTGAAAGTGAAAACTTACGAGTTCGTAATGTTCTGCGCATGAAACATGCTAAACGTACAAAATAGCAGTATTTAAATGCACAGCGGGCAAATGAAAACGCGCCAAGTTGTGTGAAATCCGGAGTACATTCATTGCTTGTAAGGAACATTTGTTATAAGCGAAGTCAATCGACAGCGCCGCAGGGACTAAATATAAATTGTCGTAGCAGAAGTTTTGTTATATACGACCTTCTTATAAGTGGCTTAACTCATTCTACCCCAACACCGAAATCCCCAAATTTTTCCGTTGTCCTCTGAAGACTGTCTTGCAGTGCACGACACATATCGACCATGATAGTTCAAGGGTAATGTCAGAATACGGCTTGGCGCCCATAGGCGCCAAGCTATTCTGGCATCACCCTTGAACTATCATGGTCGATCCTTATCTTGCAGTGGTGTGTCTGGGGTAGAATGAGTTAATGTTAAAAGACAACTTGAAGAACAAATGTGGCCGGGACCTCCCCGAAAGATGTGTTATATGCGACATTTGTTATATTCGACATTGTTTTTAGCGAAGCTGACTATATTTATTATATTATTATTATTAGTATTAGTATCACTTGTACCCATTTGTTATCACAAATTGTTGTTGTCGTTGTTTGTTGTGTTGCAGACAGGGCAGTAATGTCCTTGGCTGTTATGGGTCTTCGAAATGGAGAGGCAACACAAAGGACACAAGAGCCAGGTGGCATGTGGACATTCCTCGCGTCATCACTGGAAGCTGCCGTGTCTGTTGGCCTGGTCCATGCTTCACTTGAAATCATATCCCTTTCGGGAATACCCGACCTAGCTTGTGTGAGATGCTTGCTTGGTATCGCTTTCTACTTTGTTGGCGTATTGAACTCGTTTGTGATCATGTTCCTGTATGTACCAGTCGTACAGGACTGCATTGGCTGGTAATGCCGGTTGAATGTAACTGTTTACAAATTTATAAAATTGACGTGTATGGGACTCCTAACTAACATAGCACTGAGAGGATGAGGCTGCGATTCAATTGGTTAGGCACTTGCGTGTATAGGAGCGCGCACGTGTTTGTAGCGGACTGGACTCGGGTATTGAGGACACCTGCAAGTCCGTGGCATCGCCGACGATGGCGTGAGTGGGATATTGAGCTATAACGATAGTGGGTAATAGCGCGTCTAGGGACGTCGCCTGTATTCTATACATCAGTGTAACTACTGCATACACAGTGATATAGCAGTTCAGTCTCCATCTGATAGGGAATTTAGCCTTGCCGCAGCGTGTAGCTGGCGTGTGTAGTGGCACCCTCAAGTAGAAGCGCAATACAAGGCACTGACACGGTTCGAGTAATAGGTGCACAGGGTTGGCTGGAATGAGCTGAGGGTAACATGACGCAACATTACGTTTCGCCCACTATAGTGTGGGCGTTGTGAACGTCCATCTACAATAATCAGATGTCATCCATTACAGGACATCCATTTTGTTTGCCTATATTTCCAGTGATCATTCCGCTTAATATGCGGACGATCCATGCTTTGTTAACTCATTGGAGACGTGCCGCACCTACGGATACGCGGCTATTCGCTGCGTATCCGTACGCGACACGTCTCCAATGAGTTAAGTAAACATCGGATATCGCAAATCGCCTGGAGACACAAATGTTTTCCGCGTTGTTATATCCCAAGTTTGTTATATCCCAAGTTTGTTATATCCCAATCCCAAGTTTGTTATATCCCAATCCCAAGTTTGTTATATCCCAAGTTTGTTATATCCCAAGTTTGTTATATCCCAATCCCAAGTTTGTTATATCCCAAGTTTGTTATATCCCAAGTTTGTTATATCCCAGTCCCAAGTTTGTTATATCCCAAGTTTGTTATATCCCAAGTTTGTTATATCCCAAGTTTGTTATGTCCTTTTGGCCGACTCGTGTTATATCCAACCTTGTTATGAGTGAAGTCGACTGTATATAGTGTCAGGGCTATGTGGATTAACATTGCTGTAATAATAATAATAATAATAATAATACCGTTATTATATAGGCGCTTTTTCTCAATTTTGGGGAAATCGACTCAAAGCGCCGCGCCTGAAACCCAACACACACACTCACGAAACAGACACGGATTTTTACGCCATTTAAAACAAACACAGTACAAGACAAACGAAGGGCCAGTCAGCTACTGAAGTTACAGAGATTTTTGATCGCTTGTATTTGAAATTTGTAAAGTGGCCTGAGACCGGTACCAAAGTGTGGGGGGTGGAAGAACCGGAGTACCCGGAGAAAGAACCCCCGACGGTCCGCCCGAATTAACGGTGACACTTACCAGAGGAGAAAAGTCCAACGCCGGAACCCGGTATCGAACCGCTCACCTTTGGAATTGGTGGCAGGCGCCTTAACCACTGCGCCACGGACCGCCCCAAAAAACTTTTTATAAAAAAATTAAAAACAAACGCTTGGAAAAATGTATGTTCAAGTACAAATGGTGTTCGGTTTTAATGTACTGTTGTTGCTGTTGTTGCTGCTGTTGTTGTTTTTGCTGCTGCTGTTGTCGTTCCTGTTTTTGTTGTTGCCACTGTTGGCGGGCTCGGGTTGCGGTCTTAATGGTCGTCCTGACCAAAAAGAGGACTGTCAAGCGTGTACAATGCACAGAAATATCAAAGAAAGAAGAAACACGCTTAGGAAAGACAGTTACATCACAATCTATTAATATTTTTGCATGTCTGTTGGAAAAAGGATTGAGCATTTTCAAATAGGTAAACAAACAAACAAACAAGTACGCAATTTGCAGCTTAACTTCTGCAACCTGAATAAAGAAGTTGTGTTGTAACTGTCCTTTCTAAGCGTGTATCTTTCTTCCTTGGGTTTTTCCCTTAACCCATTACATCCTGAGGCTGATTTTTGTATAATTTTACCCCGATATACTACAGCAAGAGATGGATCGACCATGATAATTCAAGGGTAGAGCTAGATTAGCTTGGCGCCATTGGGCGCCAAGCTAATCTAGCACTACTCTTGTGTGTGTGTGTGTGTGTGTGTGTGTGTGTGTGTGTGTGTGTGTGTGTGTGTGTGTGTGTGTGTGTGTGCGAAAGAGAGAGAAAGCCGTGTCAGTGTGTTCATTTTGTGCGCCGTTAGAGTGTGTGTGGCAGTGTCTGTGTGTGCCAGTGTGTGCGTGTGTGTGTGTGTGTGTGTGTGTGTGTGTGTGTGTGTGTGTGTGTGTGTGTGTGTGTGTGTGTGTGTGTGTGTGTGTGTGAGTGAATGGGACTGAATTGTGTATTATATAAAATTGTGTATATGCATATGGTGTATACAAACCAAGGGAAATCACTCATCCCTGGAAAATACTGACATTGACAGACAGTTAGATCCCTTTACCCGTAGGCCCTAGCTTCGTGCATTAAATCTCCAGCCCGCGACATGAAGCCACTGCCGTTACGTGCCAAAAACCAGGGTGCCCATCTTTGAAAACAAAAAAAAAAAGGATGTTCATGGTTCATACAATATGAAAATCTCGCTTGTTTCACTCATTCGAGACGTGCCGCTTACGGATACGCGGCGGTTCGCCGCGTATCCATAGGCCGCACGTCTCGAATGATTTGAACAAGATGGGATTGTTACGTCGTAGTCGTAGTACTGATGATACAATTCTTGTAAAGAAACGTCACTCAGCTGCAACTCGTCACACGTGGCACAAGGTTGTAGACCACACTGGAGTAACAACTGCAACAATACTTTATTGCAGCGATGCGATCTCCGGCCACACAATGCATCCACAAATGCACCAACACTGTCCGGCTACACCGTCTCCTCTACAACGCATCAACACTTTTGACACACTGCGTCTCTCATACAATGTACACACATTTTCTCAGTAACACGCTCTTTTATACTATTACAGATTTCCAGAACAATCCAGCAAATTCACTGAGTCACATAATACAACCAATCAAAAAAGAAAACGAACCAAAACTCATTAATATTCATTAAAAAGAACAATGTAGACTGATAAATCCAGAAGTTTCTAATAACGTCAAGGTAATTCGATAAAACGTTGCGAAATGTAGCCGACACTTTGACGTCATATCTGAGGTCACTAGAAAGATCGCGACCCTGCTCGAACCTTCCGGTCTAATGTAGGTCAAACTTTACAACATTGTAGCGAAACTACGCGTCACAACAAAAATCGATCGCAATTCTCCGTACAAAAGAAAATGAATCCTTCTAAAAAAGCCCCCCCCCCCCCCCCCCCCCACGTCATTTTTATCCAAAATATCTCAGATTAATATCGGATCTTTCCTTTGATTAACACACATGATGTGCATCCATCGCGGGCGATGAGGACCACTGAAATACCTAGCCATGTTGTGTCTAATAATGATGTGTCCAGACTTGGCTGGTCAGGCCAATCCGGGCACGGAGGTGCCTCGCACAGATGGGACACACGTGAGATGGTACAGCATTGAAGGTACTTGCCGCTCGTCCTTTTCTCTGGAGGCGCTTACTCTCTGGTTCGGTTGTGCGTCTCTCCTCAGCGCTTGTGGATCCCTTGTTGATAAGGCTGCGCCATGAGGTGCGATCCAGGGCTGATTTCTCCCAGGAGTTGGTATCTATCTGAAGGGCTTTCAGGGAAACCTTGAGAGCGTCTTTGAAATGCTTGCGCTGGCCGCCATGACAGTTCGCCGAAGAGCAGCTGCTTGGGCCGCGGAATGCGTTCATCTGGCATCCATACGACGTGGCCCGCCCACTGATCTGACTTGATGCATCATCAGCATGGTATGGACAGAAGGCACACCCGCAGAAAAGAGCACTTCAGTATCTGGGGTCTTGTCTTGCCACCTTATCTTCTGGATCTTGCGCATGGCAGGCATATTAGGTGAAAGTGGTTCAGTCTGCGTGCATGCCTCCTGTACACAGTCCAGGTTTCGCAAGCGTACAAGAGGGTGGGCAAGATAACTGCACGGTATACCTTGAGTTTCGTCTCCAGACTGATTCACCTGCGCTCCCAGACAGTCTCCCGCAGCCTCCCGAAGTTGGCGCTGGCTTAGAGATAGAACAATAGAGAATACAAAAGCTTCAAAATCCATAATGCCGGATCGATCGATAAATCACGCCATTTCTGACAATAACCGCATTGACCCCCCCCCCCCCCCCAATCACCTCCCCACCATCACCAATACACCCTGTTAATTTAAAAAAAATAACGGCGATCATGATCAATGCGGCATTATCGATTTTAATATTTTTCAAATCTCTATTGTTCTATCTCTCTAACCATTGTCTCAGGTAACACCTAAACATCCACTGTTAATTTTTTTAAAAATCGCGATCATGACCAACACACTCTGTTGCGACCATGGCCATTGCAGCAACGATACCCAGGGTGTTCACAAACACTATAAAGGAATTTGATAATTTATGTGCAGACACCTCTAGTTAAAACCCCTGGTATCTGGCTACCTTGTACTGAGTACATGAGCACACACATACACGCATAAACACATACACACTAACAGACACACACACACACACACACTAACACACAAACACCAACACACACAAACACTCTGTAACAGACACACACATAAACACACATACATACACTAACAGACACACTAACACACTAACAGACACTAACCCTCACTAACACACACATACACACTAACAGACACACACACATACACACTGACGTCATAACATCTAAACTGGTAAAATGTACTGTGCATAGATTATAACATCTCATCCGGTTTTAAACATGCCTAAAAAAGTGGTGCGATCTCTGTCTTACCAAAAGTGTTTGTATAATTATAGAAGCAAACAACCTGGCGAGTCTATTTTAGCGCGTCCACACAAACACTCATCGAGCAGGTTTTGTGAGGTGTCTCCGTTTTCTACACACTGTAGTGTGTGTAGCGTGTTATTGATTTTCAGTTGCCAGCGGGGTGGGACACTGCACCAACCACTGTAATTGTTTCGCAAGACATTTCAAGTTCACTGTCAAGTGAGTGTCAACCGACACTTGGTAATAAATAACATACGTTATGTCTTGATCAAAACAGGTTTTGTTAGAGGCAGGTAACACACACACACACACACTAACACACACACTATCAGACACTAACACACAAACAAACACACACACACACACACACACACACAGCCTAAACAACTCGGGTACCCGCATGACAGAGCTGACGTCATAACATCTCAACTGGTAAAAAGTACCGTGCATAGATTATAGTGTTTCATATGGTTTTCTCTGAGATTAAAAAACTATTTCTGTCTTTTCAGATCAAATTTATTTAGTGCTATCCACACAGTCTCGTCGAGCAGGTTTTGTGGTCTCTGCAATTTGTACACTGTAATGTGTGCATGTGTGTGATGTGTTATTGATTTTCAGTTTTTGTGCTCTATGCCACATATGGTGCCGCATAAGCCGCCGCACACGCCGCATAAACCGCATATAGTACCGCATATGTCGCCACACACGCCGCGTATGCCGCACACGTTGCGTATGTCGCCGCACATGCCGCATATGATGCCACATGTCGCCGCACATGCCGCATATGCCGCTTATGGTATTGCCGCATATGGCATTGCAACCTGTATGTAAAGTATGATGTTCCACTTGGCTCTCACTTGGTCAGGGTGCTGAGCGAGTTATAAATCAGTGCAAAGCCAATAATTGGCAGTACTGTGCCAGGTATGTTTGCTTTAAGGGATAGGGTCACTACACTTGACACAAGTTTTTATTTTAAGACAGATTTACCAGGTTACTTAGACCAACAACAACAACAACAACAACAACAAAATGTCTTTGTTCAATAAACACTCTAGTGGTCCAAATCAGATACCTGTGTAGCCTAATCTTTCTCACGCGCCACAGTTGAAAGCCCTTTTGTGAGGCTATCAAGCTTTTGTCATGATTCTATTCAATTTATGCTAGGGGGACACATTCCCTTTTAGTCAATGTGGCACGCTTTTATGAATAAGCTGCCATGTGGCTGAGGTTTTGAAAAGGTCGGCCAACAAAAGCCTATTGCCTTTTCAATCACTGAGACGTAACAAAGATCAGCTTAATACACTCAACAGGGGACAGCATGCTTCTTTGAAAGGAAAGCCGACAATTACCAAGAGGTTTCACAGGTCGGCTTAATATACTCAAAACCATATTTACTACGAAAGGGACAAATGTGTTCATAAAGTTTGTTTCACTTTTTTTATATTATATATATAAATGAATCAAGACAAATTGCTACTCTTAAGCAATATCAGTGCTGTAGAAAACAAAAACTTAGACTCAAAACGAGAACGACTTCTATCTGTAGTTGTTTCAGGCAAATCAAAAGCTTATCTCGGAAAATCTTATTCCACAGATGATATTGAATCCCTTAGCAGGGAAGAGTTAATCAGGCTACACTCCAAATATGAAAATCACATTGCTTCACTAATGACTCGTGATTTGAGACGGTCTCTAATATCTCTTTATTCAAAAGCGGTGAGTCACTTTCTGCCGGTCAAAAAAGAAAGTCTGTCCCATGACTTGGATTCAAATTATATTGTTTCAAGTTCAATCGGCAAATTAGCATGCCTTATGTATTACAAGTTTGGGAATTACCTTGTACCTGTGGTAACTTTGCTTGTTACTGGGAGTCATATTGATTTTTCAAAATTAATTTTTTCTGCTGATCAAAATGGACAACTCACAGACGACCCCACAACTGAACCCCGACCCTGTCTCGACACAGATTCAAATGGTGACCAAAACTAAAAGCCCAGGTCAGATAGAGGTGGGAAAAAGATTTGCTGCATGGAACAGACAAAAAAATTACAGCTTCAAGCGGAAACAGAAAAGGCTTATGTAACTGACCCGCCGTCAGCACCAGTGTCACTGCCGTCAGGACCAACAGGACTGTCAGGACCTACACCGTCACGACATACACACCCTCATCAAAGTGAAAGACTATCAAATGAGTCTAAACCTGAAACAAACAAAATATATAGTTGCTGGATTTGTTGTCGGATTTGCTTACGTAGGTTACCAATTATACAAAAAAATACAAACCACAGACTTAAACAGTGTCCAAAATATCAGACACTCCAAAAACAAAACCAGAAGTCACCACATTACCAGCAACATTCAAAGCCATGGACCCATTTCTTATGCAGTGAATAAAAATATTAATTTAATTTTTATTGCATTAAAAAATGAGCGAAACAAAAAATTTAATGAACCTTGTCTATCACTCTGCCGTAATAAGCGGACTAGCCGTTGCTTACTCTATGCTTGCAAAAAATATTCTCAAAATGAAATTGGCAGACCTGAGTAGATTAGACTTTGAAGATACGGCTAAGCTAATTACAATTGTAACAGCGTCAATTGCGACAAAAGACTTTCTCGTCAAGCAAGGAATTATTCC
>BTPG01000004.1:169863854-169888854 GCA_036245525.1 Semisulcospira habei
GGGTGGGTTTTCTCGAGTGTCTGCACTCATATTGTCCACGGCGCCCTGACTCCGTCAGGTGTGTCGTGACACTTACCGCATGACACAATAAGAAAGAAACAATACAAGTATGCACTAACTGTTGTCAACATTGCTTCAAGATACAAGGATGCTGAACCCATAATTGACAAGAATGCTTGTACAGTTGTGACAGCATTATCAAGTATCTATAAAAGAGGCCCTTTAAAATTCCCCAAGCTTGTGCAAATTGATGATGGATCAGAGTTCAAAGGAACAGTTAATCAATTATTTGCAAAGCATGGTGTACTGGTTAGACACGGAATCCCAGGCGTGCACAGATCACAGGCAATTGTTGAGAACTTTAACAAACAATTATCGGAGAGACATTTTAGTTACCAGTATTCTAAGGAACTCATGCATGACGCATGTAACACTGAATGGGTTAAAAGATTACCATCTGTGATAAAAGCAATGAATAATGAAGGACATGTAAAACCCGCTGATGCCATTAAATTTAAAACTATACCGCCGGCGTCAGGACCCAAAATAAAAACAACATCTCCTGACACAAGCTTAATTACAAAACAGGTGAGATATCTATATCAACCTGGAGAATCTGAAAATGACGTTAGATGCAGAGCAACTGATCCAATTTGGTCTACGTCCATACACAATATAAAAAAATAATTCCTGGCGCTAACGCTAACCCATCAATTTATTATCTATATGAGCCTGTGCCACAGAGGGCATTTGTCAGAGAAGAATTACTGATTATTCCCCCAGACACTGTTACTCATTTTTAACCATTTGGGCCATTTCAGTAACTAACTCATCGATTAATTCATCAGTTATTTGTTCAGATAACTTAAGTCTGTAATGTCCAGGTGCATAAGCCTTCTCCTTAGTGTGAAACACACGTTTTGTGTCTCCTACTGCAAGTGATTTCTTGTGTGTTTGGATCATTTCTAGATTATGTTTGTTTGACCTCAGTGTCTTGTTTGGATAATCAGGCATTAGTTCTCCATCTAATACTTGCTTGTAATGTTCATGTCTGATATCTTTATTTTTTATCGCTGTTTTTTTTTTTGTTTTTTTTTTTTTTTAATTCCTTTGGCTTTTGACTGACTGCCCTTCTGGTGTAAAATAAAATACATTTTTTATCTCAGTCCAATGTACTCAACTATCGGCATTCTATTCAGTTCGTCTTTAAACTTACCAGGAACTTTCTTGTTTTGTGTGCTGTACAGTGGGTGGTCTTTAGGATAATCAGACGTGTCATACATGTGTAACTCTGTTTTCATGTCTTCATAAAAGTATTCAGTAGGCACATCAATGATCATAGAGTCAGTGTCAGTATATAGCAGACGACACTCAGGATACTTTGGTTTAAAGTAATCATAATAAAATTCAAGCATCAACAGTTTTGACAGCTCAAGTATTGCCATACCAATGAATACTGGTTTATCCAGTTTAACAATCTTTTTTTTTTTTTGAGTGTCACTGCATATAATGATGAATGAAACTTTTTATACCCTGTGTACTGTGGCTTACCTGTAACTTTAATTGCATCTGATTCAGTTGTGACCAATCTCACATCTTTGCGGTGATGAGGATTTTCCATTGTCTTACCAAAACAGGCATTGTTTATAAGCTTAAAGAAGTCTTTGTCAAATGCAGTGTTGCCATCTCTTGCACGCAGGGTTGTGTTCTTCATTATGTAATCTTTCATGAAAGCACACTGGTCAAAGCTTATACCTCTGTGAACGTTTTTTAGTATTAACCCATGCCTGATGTAAAACTGCAACAAGCGATAGTGACAAACGTAATTGAATTTGTCATTTAAATTTGGCACAAGTTTAGAGTCTTCTTTTTTTTCAGTCATACTCATTTTCTCAACAGCTAATGGATAATCATTGTGGTAATCATGTAGATGGTGTGGGTACTCCAGGTCGACTTCAAAGATCCAACCCTTTGCATCGTTTTGGTCATGATTCATAATATAGTTTGTTAAGAATCTTATGTCATACTGTGACAAATCATGCAGACAAAAGTTTTTCAAGGGCAATAACTCACACATCGCGAATCCGTACAAAATGTTAGCGTCCACGTACATAATGAATGACCTTGACCTTGAGGGGTCAAGTTCAGGTCATCCAGATATTTGTTGTTGGCTTTGGCATAGTTGTTTGCGGCTATACTGATGCCTCCACTCAATCCACGTTCCACCATTTCACCCATCGAACGATCATACAACAGTTCTATAAATATCTTACTGGATTTTAAAAATGCATCCCATGTCATGCCAGGACTAGTTATGTAACAGGCCGAATCAAGACTATTGTGTAACAAACCCTTTTCATGATAACTTTCAAATACATCTGCTAGCAAACAAACGTCAGCTTTCAAGTACTGGTCATGGTAGTCACCAGTCGTTTCAGACCCTAGTTTACCACATGCATCAAGCGCATGCTGGTATTCAGAGTCAGAAATACCTTTTCCATTTAGTGTAGAAAAAAATTATCTTTTGGTGGCAATCTCCTTTCCTCAAACACAACCCAGTGATCAATGTACTCATATGGATAGACTTCTTTTTTTATCAACTCAGGCTCAAAATATTCACTTGTTATTGGAAACTCAGTCAGTCCTTCTGCCAGACTAGCAAGACCTAAAGACAAATGTTGCATTGAGTCATAAAACACTAATTTGTTGTCTAGCCTAAAAGTCAGATATTTTTCAGTTGTCTGGGCAATACAACTAATTTTTTTGTAAAACTCATCCACAGCATGCATGATAATGTGTGAATCATACCCTTTGAGATTGTGAAAAAAGATTGGTAACTTATATGTCTTGGGATCTCTTTTTAATAACAAGTTACAATTGCCATGTGCAGCACCTCTGTAACGCCCAGTTATGTGGTCATGGTCATGAACTTTATCATCCTGGAGGGGTTGTTCACAAATCCCACATGTCTCTGCTGCATTAAAATTCAGTTTGTCTTTTTCTGTCATCACCAAAAGCATCTGACATGTTGTGAGATAATGTACTACCTGACTATACAGTTGTCTCATTTCTGTTAAAAACAGACATGCTGCATTTTCCCCTCTG
Organism: Semisulcospira habei; assembly: GCA_036245525.1. Taxonomy (NCBI): domain Eukaryota; kingdom Metazoa; phylum Mollusca; class Gastropoda; family Semisulcospiridae; genus Semisulcospira; species Semisulcospira habei. The sequence goes on from BTPG01000004.1 coordinate 169,866,960, forward strand.
TAGATAACAGGCTCGGTATGCACACCGTCTGACCTAACAAGAATGTATCCGAAAGAACACACCACTTTGTCACTTAGTTTTACAGTCTTTGGTAATGATTCTGGAACAGGACCATCATATGGTACAACCAGTGATTCAAAAATCAGCATACACTACAAACGGCAGCTTTTGCTGATTCCCATAGTTCTTAAAATAAACCTGACTACCAGGATCTGGATACTTAAGTATTGTTTGTATGTCTTCAGCTGACCTACAGTGCTGGACATGTTTGTGAGCTATTTTTATAGAAGAAAATCTTTATAAACATCTTTTACACACTTCCTGTTTGCCATTGTGTTTTGATACATGATTATGAATTAGTCATGACATACTCCTGATAATTGTGTAGTGAAAGTTATTATTATCACCTATTAATAACATGTCAACATGTTTATCTTCTGGCTGTCCGTAGGTTGGAACAAGTGGTGATACTCTAATGGGTTGTAACTTGTCAACAGACTCATTATCCCATACATACACATTCACAGATATACCAGGATTTAGTTCTTCAAACAAGTCTATGTCCTCGACATTAACAGAAAAATCTATGCCACTGCAGTTCGTTTGCAAATTTGGAGTAGTTAGATACGCGATCAGGTCTTGTTTTACAAAGTGTAGTTTAGCGAGCACACACCACATGAAACAAAAATTATCTTTGTTCTGTATATTGACGACAGCCTTTTTGTTTGCAACCTCTGTTGGCAGTGGCAACCATGATTTACCTAATATAGGATGATATCTTGACTAATTTAATTGTAATTCATGTACATATCCTTCGTGCCAACCAGATCCCTTTATTCTTGCTTTGTCAATTGCTTCTAGAAAGTCTGGCAACAGTCTTTCTCTAAACACGTTTTCCAATTCCCTTCTTGAATTGACTGTGTATTGTCTTTTCGATATATATGATACGATCACTTCACCATCTACCCTGTTAAATTCTATTTTAGCAACAACCTGAATCTTCACACTGCCTGTAAGAAGATTATCTAGTATGACAGAAAAAGAGTTTTCTATTGATTCATAATCATTGTAAGTGTTTGATATAGGCAAGTCTGTTGTGTGAAACAGGTTTCTTAAGCCTGGTGGACTTGATGGACTTTGGGCATTGTTCGTCATTTTTATTTGTCTGACAAAATAATAATAGAAAAAAATTAATGCAGGCTCTGCATGCGTATTACCATTTTATTAACTGTAACACTGGAAAATTACAAATTTGTTTGGTTTAGTTCTTTCACTAAATCATTACACACTGCATTAAACCAGCCATTGTAATATTTATTAACAGTAAAGGTTTGTGTCTTAATATTAACAGTTATTTTTTGTATTATTGATGGTCTAAATAGATTATCGACACCCAACGTTATATTACCTGTCATGTACAGTGTTGCTGGTGCTATAAATAAATTTCAAGGTGGCCCTTTTTTAAGCCCGTTTACATATTTAACGTCTTCAAAGTAGTAATAATAATTATGGTATTTATAATGTGCTTATCTTATAATAATTATAACTCTAAGTGCGCACTCACAACTCACACACGCATGCGCACGCTTTAGACAATGACTCACATAACACAAATAGTGAAAATACATTACAACAGTCAGCTTGGGGTGGGAAGTGTGGTGATGTAGTGCTAGAACAGTTGAAAGAGGTGAGTTTTGAGGGCGGACTGGAAGGAGGAGAGAGAGTGTTTCTGACGGAGAGAGAGTGGGAGAGTGTTCCAGGTGGATGGACCGTATACTGAGAAGGAGTGGGGGCCGAAAGTGCTGAGTTTGGTGCGGGGGGATGAGGAGGCAGAGAGGGTCGGAGGTGGAGTGGAGGGAGCGGGAAGGAGTGTAGGGGTGAAGTAAGTTGGAGAGATAGGTAGGAGCATAGTTGTTAAGGGATTTGTAGCAGAGAGATAGAATCTTGTATTGGATGTGTTGGGGGATGGGGAGCCAGTGAAGGAGCTTGAGCAGGGGAGTGATGTGGTTGGATTTTTTCTTTCTGAGAACAAGGCAGGCAGCATTGTTCTGGATGCGCTGGAGAGTGAGAGTGGTGGAGTGAGGAAGGCTGGAAAGGAGAGAGTTGCAGTAGTTGATGCGAGAGAAGATGAGAGAGACAGCGAGTTTGGTGGCAGCTTGGTAGTGAGGTATTTTCTGATCTGACTGATGCGGCGGGTGTGGAAATAACATGCCTGGGCCATGGCGGAGACGAAGCTGGTCATGAAAAGAGAGGAATCGAGGATAATGCCAAGGTTCTTGACCGAGTCAGAGAGGGAGATGGGGGTGCTGTCGAGTTGAAGGTGGAGAGAGGGAGGGAGCTGGGAAAGTTTCTGGCGAGTGCCTACCAGCATGGCTTCCATTTTGTCATCATTCAGTTTGAGCTTGTTTGCTGTCATCCAGTTTTTCACGTCTTCATAGCAGTCAGCCGTGCAAGTCAGTAGTGTCTGAGTGTTGTCGAGTTTGTCTTTGTCTAGTAGATGTGAGTCATCAGCGTAGAGGTGGTGGTGTATGTGGTGAGACTGGATGATGTTGGACAGGGGAGAGGTGTAGAGTGTGAAAAGGACCAGGCCCAGGACGGACCCCTGTGGAACGCCGCAAGAAAGCCTGACTGGGTTGGAGGAGACGCCGTCGATGGTGACGGACTGCTGTCTGTCGGAGAGGTAGGAGAGAAACCAGGAGTGGGCAGAGTCAGTGATGCCAAAGGAGTGGTGAAGGCGGTGGAGGAGGATAGAGTGGTTTATGGTGTCGAAGGCGGCAGAGAGATCGAGTAGCGTAAGAAGGGAGATGTTGCCCGAGTCAGTGGAGAGAAGCAGGTCATTTAGGATATGTAGAAGGGCTGTTTCAGTGCTGTGATGTTTGCGATAGGCAGACTTAAAGGGACTGAGGAGGTTGTTGTCGGCGAGGTGGAGGTTGAGTTGGTTGAGGACAACCTTCTCAAGAAGCTTGGACAGGAAAGAGAGATTAGAGACTGGGCGGTAGTTCTTGAGTTTGTTTGGGTCAAGGTTGTGTTTTTTTTAGGAGAGGACGGACGATGGCAGACTTGAAGATATCGGGGACGGAGCCATTCTCTAGAGATGTGTTGATGATGTCGGTAATAAATGGCAAAAGTTTTTCTTTTTTGCATGATGATGAGGATGATATGATGATGCCATGGTGGTCCACGTGGTTAGGTATGTAATATCTATGATTTCACCAATAGGCCAATATTGCATAATTTGTCTGACTGTCATTTTTTATGGACAAAACAAAAGTATAAATTAATTCACTAACCCATACCCAGTGGGTTGATCTGTCTTTAAGATAAGCTTTAGATGCTTAGTTGATGTCAGTTTGTTTTTCACAATGTCTCGTTCATTTTTGTTTGGTATCACATCGTTTTCTCTAAGGCAGTCTTCAAAGCTGTCACGATCCTTACAGTAAAACAAACAGATAAACTTTAGTTGCTCTCGAAAATCTTTTAATACAGCATTATATTTTTGAGTGAAAATCCATACACTGATATTTGCGTGTCTGCCACTGAAGGCAAGTTCTGCCAGTGTGTTTCTCTTCTTGACAATGTTTTTCTCTGCTGAGCAGTCATCAACAATAAACAAAGTTGACTGTCCTTCAAATTGCTTGTAAAAATACTGCAGGTAGTCGTTCAGTTTTTTCTCAGGGTCGACTAAATAAATGTTATGATCAGTCCAAATAAATAAACGGTTGTGATAAGCTTTGTTGTGTTTTATGGTTGGACTAAATATCACTATGTTTTCAAAATGATGGATGTATCTTGTTTGTAAGACATCAAGTACAATTTCAGTTTTCTCACAGCCTGTGGCACCACAAAACAAACCACAGTGTGGGTTAAGTGTCATCAAGTTCATTTTAATACTAATTATAATTTTAATACATGTGTCCACTTAGTCGGCACTCTTGTATGTTCAGCTGAGCGTCATAAACCAAATACAAATATATATTTTTTGCTGCAGCGGTTTCAGTCTTTTTTTGTATCTGGATTGTAATCCCGTCACTTCCGTTTTCAACAGTACGACCTGACCCATATAGGTAGTCATCATCTGTACTACGTAGGTCTAGCCATAGTCCATACTTATTTGTCAGGTATTGACCAATTCTAACGTCATACAGATGTAGATCTTTGCAAGCCATGTTTGCTGGTTTTTCTCCAAGTCTTCTACCTGCAAAATACTTGGTGATTTCATCGTAGTGCTGGTAAGGTTGCATTCCTGAAGCATACACTTGATTAGGGCAACCTTCGATTGTACAAGACAAATGTGTAATTTTTTGATTATAGAATTTTTCTGAATCCCTTTTGTATGGACTCGCCGGTTCAACAAACAACATAAGAATGCCTTTCAGTGACCTAGCAGGTGTGTTCAGTTTGATGTTCCATATTGGATCACTTTTGTCTTTATGCATTAAACTGTGTCTTATCACACGGTCATAATAAATCGGTAGTCTTGACTGGTACTGATTTTGAATGAGAGTAGCTAGATGAGCATGTGTGACAATTTCATATTCTAAAGAGATGTTAGAGATCTTATATGTCGCATTGGGATCCGATGATTTTATAACTTTTGAGTAGTCATTGAAGGTTAGTTCAAAACTCAGATGGTCATTCAGTGCTCCTTGATAATAAGGTAATTGCCCTGTTAGGATTTCAAATTCAAGTAGAATGTAAAATCTGGTTCCATATGTTTCTGCCAATAATAACGTCCTTGGCTGTAGTGGTTACTTTATCGCCTGAATCGATTCAAAGTTTAGCAATGTTATCTGACTGTATGCCTTGATAAATACGGTCTTCTCGTTCTTCTCTTGTGAGCCAAAGGTCTTTATAGCAGTAGAACACATCAGCATCATCAAGACTAAACACTTCCTGACCTTCAAGTTTAACTTTAATAGTTCTAATAATTGCTCTGCCTAGGTTGTTAACTAGTGTTCTGTTCACATCTGATTCTGATAAAAGTTTGATATTAAATGCAAGGTGTGCAGTACCAGGAACAATAACATCACTGGGACCTAGGTTTGGAAACTTGACAGTAAGAGTTTGGTTTGATCTATGGTACTTGGATTATTTGTAATGACAATTGATTGCCTAATGCCCTTAACACCAAGAGGTTCACGTAGTTTTCTGTATGGGTCTAACTTTGATCCATAAAGGGCGATGTCATTTTATTATGCAAAAATCAAAAAAATAAATTAATAAAAACAATGGCAGTGGGAGGATTTAATCATGATGATTTTGAAATGGATGTCATGGATGTCTCTGATACTAGTGCAACAGATATGACTGGAATGGTAAATACTTCTCCTATGTATCACGAACTGTTAAAAGACAAAGTAAACTCATTTTATGATAGTGTTGGTACCCGCCCAGATGTAATAGATCCTAATCAGTTTGAATATGATAAAGGTCACTTATTTGTAAATACAGTCAGAGGTAAAGTACATCTAACCCATACAAATAACCCTGGTAAGTTTAGAGCTTTATGTACAATTAAAGGTGAAGTCGGTGGTAACTTTGGGTTGGCAAGGTACCTTGGTATTGGGGGGTCTCCCGGTCCTCACGCGCCACCTCTACTTGTTAGCGCTCTTCACGACACGCAAACAAGGTTACCAACAGGACAAGAAATTGAAATGGCAGCAGTAACAAGCCTGCTAGAAATAGCAAACACGGTAATACAAGAAACCTGATTTACTGAAGGTCAAATAAATGACGCTATGAAAACAATAGACAACCCGCCTTTGTCAATGCGGGAGATTATGGGCTTGGATAAATCACTGCAGTCAATCAGAGGTGAGATGGTAAATAATGTAGCCAAACTGGGTGAGCTTGATAAACACATAGAAAGAGAAAAAGAAAAACTGGCTACAGCAGACAATGGGAATCTTTACACAGAAATAAAAGAAAGAATACAACACAGATTAAATGATTTGCAGATAGAAAGATTAGGGTGATTAGTAGTATTGGATGAGAAAAACTGAAAACGCAGGTCAATAGGATTAGAGAAACTATTCAGAAAATATTTCACGAAGACACAACCTTGGCTGAGAGATTAAAAACTCTTTTCAGAGAGCAAGGTATCACAATTGCTAGTTTAATTACTGCTCTTGGATTTATTATCAGTACTGTTGTAATGGCTGTTACGGTAGGTGGGGGTGGCAGGGGTAGTGCCCCTCCTTCACCAGCACCAAGTCCGACTCCTTCAGACCCAAAAGATTTACAAACATGGGTAAAAAAAACAGTTGTCTCATGTAACAGACTTGCTTAAGAAATTGGCTGTAAAAGCGATGGATGTGTTGCCTGGCATAATAGGGAGTGTTGTCAGTTGGTTGATCAGTACAGCAGCAATGGTAGTTGGGTTATGGCAGAGCATGTGTGGGTCTTTTTGGTGACAATAGGAGGATTAATGGTGGGTTATTTAATGAAACAGGTAAAGAAGTAATATTCCTAATCCAGTAAGGCCTATTACCAATGCAGTTTTCTCTCACTCATGTGTGTTTACCGAGTCAGGGGTTAGTGTCGGGGTTACTGGCTGTCTGCCTCCAATGCCAAAGGTGCGAGGTTCGATACCGGGTTCCGGCGTTGGATTTTTCTCCTCTGGTGTCACCGTCTGGGCAGTGGGCAGATGTTCACATCTGCACGGGACATAGACGACCCCAGCCCCCACGAGTCCCCTGCTGCCTTGCAGGCCTGGCCGCTTGGCTGCGGAAAGGCTAAGGGAGGAAACCCCTGACATCAAAGCCCCCGTGTCTCCGGGGAAGGCTTTTGAGCCAGAGACTAAGACAAGGACAGTCTGATATAAAACCTACGACCCGAGGACCTCGATGCCACCGTCCCAGCTTGCTAGGCCATGGCAAACGAACCAAGGGTTTAAAGGGTGGGGCCAGTACTGCGCACACTGCACTCCACCAAAAAGCTCCACCGCGCAGGCTTTAGGAAACGCCCACGGACTATGACACTGAACTTTCCAAGTCCTGTAGCGATGGGCTAGGGGCAAAACGGCAGGTGAAAGATGTCACTGGAAGCCGCAGTCTTAAACCTGCATGCAGGCGGTTCAGGATATTGGTCGCCTGATGTTGACCTGGGGATGACAACGTCACTCGGCACACCCTGAACGACCAAGCAGCCTTCTCTAGGGACAGCACTGCTTGCTCCACACGGAGAGGGGCCTAGAAAAGGTGGCCTAACCAAAGCTCATCCCCTCGTAACCCCAGTTGGCTAGCCGCGGTCAACGGGCATCTTCTCATGCGGTCAGAAAACAAGAAAAAACAATGGATCCACTCTCATGACGACCACGACCGGACTCAACGTAGCATGCTGGAACATCCGAACCATGCTCGACACAGCAGACAGCGGACGCCCTGAACGTCGCTCCGCCCTCATTGCCCATGAATTGCGGAGGTTAAACATCGACATCGCCGCGCTCAGCGAAGTACGCCTTCCGGAGGAAGGCAGCCTCCAAGAACTTGGCGCTGGCTACACCCTCTACTGGTCAGGCAGGCCTGCATCAGAAAGACGGCTCTCAGGCGTGGGCTTCATGGTGAAGACCCCCATTGCGACTAAGTTGGAAAACCTACCAACGGGTCACTCCGACCGCATCATGTCCATGCGCCTCCCACTGAGACACCAGCAATACGTCACCCTTCTCAGTGTGTACTCCCCAACCCTCCTGGCAGAGCCTGCAGAAAAAGACAAGTTCTACTCTGACCTGCGCAGCCTCCTGCAGAGCACCCCTGCAGACGACAAAGTCATCATCCTTGGCGACTTCAACGCCAGAGTGGGCCAAGACTCTGAAGCCTGGAAAGGAGTCCTCGGCAAGCATGGCGTTGGGAACTGCAATGACAATGGTCGCCTACTGTTGGAGCTCTGTGCAGAGCAACAACTTGTCATCACCAACACTACTTTCCAGCAAAAGGACAGTCGAAAGACCACCTGGATGCATCCTCGCTCCAAGCACTGGCACCTTATCGACTATGTCCTAGTGCGTCAGAGGGACCGCAGTGACGTCCTCCTCACCAGAGTGATGCCCAGCGCAGAGTGCCACACTGACCACCGCCTTGTTCGCTGCAAACTCAGGCTCCGCCTCAAGCTGAAACCCAAGAAAGGGGGCCCTCCCAAGAAAAAGCTTGATGTTGCCAGCCTTCAGCGTGACGACAAGAAAGCTGCCCTTCAGGCCGATTTACAGCGCATGCTCAAAGACACAGTTGATCCAGCAGACTCCTCCCCTGAAACACTCTGGGAACAACTGAAAACTGCTATTGTAAAATCCTCTGTGGAAGTCTTGGGCTTTGCTAGAAAGAGGAACAAAGACTGGTTTGACGAAAACGACGTAGAGATCCAGGAACTTCTAGCAAAAAAAAGAGCCGCCCACCAGGCCCACCTAGCCCAGCCTTCCTGCCCTGTGAAGAAGTCTGCCTTCCGCCTCATCTGCAGCAGTCTCCAGCTCAAGCTTAGAGAGCTCCAGAACGAGTGGTGGTCCAGACTCGCACAGAGGACCCAGCTCTGCGCTGACAACGGTGACTACAGGGGCTTCTACGAAGCACTGAAAGCAGTGTATGGCCCTAGGCACCTGGTACAAAGTCCCCTGCGAAGCGCTGATGGACAGGCACTCCTCACAGATAATACTTCCATCTTGAACCGCTGGTCGGAATACTTTCAGGACCTCTTCGGCGCTGAACGCACTGTTCAAGAAACAGTCATCCTCCAAATCCCACACCTTCCATTAAAGGTTGAATTGGACGAACCGCCCACCGCCGAAGAGACCCTCACAGCCATCCACCAGCTCAAGAGTGGCAAAGCAGCAGGCATTGACGGAATCCCGCCAGAGATCTGGAAACATGGAGGCCCAGCACTGCACAACAAGCTCCACGACCTCTTTCTCTGCTGCTGGGAAAAAGGAACACTACCAAAGGATCTCCGTGATGCAGTCATCATCACCCTGTACAAGAACAAAGGAGAGAAGTCAGCCTGCTCTAATTATCGTGGAATTACCCTGCTGTCCATTGCCGGGAAAATTCTCGCAAGGTTGCTCCTGAATCGGCTGGTACCTGCCATCGCTGAAGACCACCTCCCAGAGGGCCAGTGTTGCTTCAGAGCCAACAGGAGTACCACCGACATGGTCTTTGTGCTGAGACAGCTTCAGGAGAAGTGCCGCGAGCAGAACAAAGGGCTGTACGTAACGTTTGTCGACCTAACAAAAGCGTTTGACACTGTGAGCAGGCAAGGTATGTGGCAGATCCTGGAGCGACTAGGTTGTCCCCCAAAGTTCCTCAACATGATCGTCCAGCTCCACGAGGACCAGCAAGGCCAGGTCAGACTAAACAGTGACCTCTCAGAACCATTCCCCATTCGCAATGGCGTGAAGCAAGGCTGCGTGCTGGCACCGACCCTCTTCACCATCTTCTTCAGCATGATGTTGAAGCAGGCCACAGTGGACCTCGACGATGACGACGCAGTGTACATCAGGTATCGTCTCGATGGCAGCCTGTTCAACCTCAGACGACTGCAGGCCCCCACGAAAACCCTAGACCAACTGATTCGTGAGCTGCTCTTCGCTGATGACGCTGCCCTCGTTGCACACACAGAGAGAGCCTTGCAGCGCATTACGTCCTGCTTTGCAGATGCTGCCCAGCTCTTTGGACTTGAGGTAAGTCTGAAAAAGACAGAGGTCCTTCACCAGCCGGCACCCAAGGAAGAGCATCGCCCTCCCCACATCACCATTGGCGAGTCCGAACTGAAGTCTGTACACCAGTTTACCTACCTTGGCTGCATCATCACGTCAGACGCCAAGCTGGACAAGGAGCTGGACAACAGGCTGGCAAAAGCGAACAGTGCTTTCGGGCGACTATTCAAGCGGGTGTGGCACAATCAACAGCTGAAAAAAGGCATCAAGATCAGCGTGTACAGAGCTGTCGTCCTCACCACCCTGCTGTACGGTTCCGAGTCCTGGGCCCTCTACCGCAGCCAACTACGACTCCTCGAACGCTTTCACCAGCGCTGCCTGTGTACCATCCTCAGCATTCACTGGAGTGACTATGTCACCAACGTCGAGGTCCTTGAACAGGCGGAAACTGTGAGCATCGAGGCTTTGCTGCTGCGGACACAGCTTCGTTGGGCGGGGCACGTCTCCAGGATGGAGGATCATCGTCTACCCAAGATCACTCTGTTCGGCGAGCTCGCCACTGGACACCGAGACAGAGGGGCACCAAAGAAGAGATACAAAGACGGTCTCAAGAAGTCGCTTAGTGCCTGCCAAATCGACCACCGCCATTGGTCTTCGCTTGCTGCAGACCGTGACACCTGGCGCTCCACCATTCACAAGGCAGCCGTCTCCTTTGAGGACTCTCGCAGAGCTAACCTTAAGGACAAGCGGCTTAGAAGAAAAAACAGAGTTGTCGTAACTCAGAACCCTGACCAGACCTTCCCCTGCAGCCACTGCGGTCGAACCTGCCTGACCCGGATTGGCCTCCGCAGCCACGAAAATGCCTGCAGACGACGTGGGCAAGCCCTATAGAATCTTCGTTCGCGAAGTCAAGCTAAGAGAGACTGGCTGTATGGGTGCCGGGGTCGGAGCCGGGGCCAGGGCTGTTACTGTCTGTATAGGCATTATTAATGGTTTTAATGACTGTTAATGTGTGGTTGTTGCCCCCAAGTTTACAGATTGGTTAAACCCTAATTTCTGATCACACCCTGCAACAATGATTTCATTATTATAATTTGTTATTGTCCCCATTTGGAGTTGAAGGTCAGATAGTAACATGTATAACCTGATGCCAACTACAAAGTCAACTTTTGATCTAGCATATTTGAGAACGTCTTGGTAGCGTTATATGCTTGATGGGAGATCTACCACTGAGTTTACCGAGTCATCTAGGTTTGCAAGAAACTGTTTTTGTGCTTCAAATTTTCCACTCCCGTTTAAAATGTTTGATTTTGTTAGTGATTGTGCACTTACTATACACGTACCACGCATACGTTCTGATAGACTCATTTATGCATTCGACTCCTGCTTGAGTAAACCCGTCACTACGGTCTAAGACAAATGTAGTCCAGGCATTAGACTGTTTCTGTTCAATTGATCCTAACCAGACTTCAGATGTTGATGAAAATGTCGTGTAACCAGGGTAGTAATCTTGAGGGTATTGTCTGTGACTCATAGCATAATACAATGTACCCATGCTGTGGTGATCATCCAGTTTTTGTGTAAAGTCATACCTGGTACTGATGTTAAATTCATTACAGATGCGTTCAAATGCTTTCATATCCATGGGGTTGTTATACCTAATGAAACTGTATTCAGTGGGCAGTGGGGTATGCAGTTCTGACAGTATTCTTCTAAGCTGGTAATACGTGTGGAAACGATACACAGACCTAATCAGTTTGTTTGAGTGATTCAAGTGGTCTGTAAAAGAAACACCACAGCCTGTAGTTGAACACAGTATAGCAAAGTTGAGCTGGTTTTGAAACATCTGTAGTGGGCTTGATGACCACTTTCTTGCAGTTGTATCATCTGTAATTGGTGGGTTTAGGTATTGATCAAAGGGATTTGGTATTTTGACTTGAAATAAATCTTGTTCGTTTACAGCTATATCGAGCTGATTTAGTTGAATTATTTTCTGTTCATAAATTGGCGCAACATTGTACTTGGCATCTACATTAAATTGAAATGCGTTTGAATTGACGCTTGTTGGTGATTTAAATTCCATTGTGCTTTTTTTTATGAGATAATAAAATGTTTATTACCTTAACAAATCTTGACACAAGCAAACCAGTGTGGTTAACTAATGGGATTGATAATTGTGATGGTAACAAGGCTGTAGCTATCCATGAAAATGTTCTACACTGTAAAGTGGTTTAATGTAACAGAAGATACAAGTTATTATGTAGCTGGATCTAAGTTTGTTAGTTCTGAGGGAGCTAATGTTTTACGAGCTGGGTATTATGACTTTTGTACTTTAGCTGAATGGCTACAAAATGAATTAAAATTAAAGCATCTTTAAATCCAGCTAACCTACTTGTTACATTGGAATTTCCAAAAGACAGTGAGTATTTATTATCATTAAGTCTTGTAAATTTACTTGGGTTTATGGCAATAAATTTTATTTCCAGATGTAGATTGGTCAAGACCAGACGGGCGTGTACTATTTTCACCAAAAAAAGATAAAGTAACTGGAATATATCCTGTTCATTTGTCAGTACACACAGTGCTAAATGTTTATTTTAAAAAACTAAACACTACTGAAAATGTACACAATGGAAAGCCTTCAACTTTGTTAAAAAGCTTACCGACTGGAACTGCTCCCTATTGTGAAAGCGTGGTTGTTAGATTTCCTAATTTGCAGTTGAAGAAATTAGGTTCCAGTTTCTTTGAATCACTGTGTTTATCTGTAACTAATCAGGATGGCAAACCAGTTCTAATGCATGATTTTAGTGTTGTGTTGGAAGTTAAATAATTTTATTTTTGTTTATAAAAATGAGTGCTGGCCCAAAGCCAAGAATTATACCAGTTGCGTGTCCGGTAACAGAGTTGAAAGATTTGGCTGATGTACATGATTTTGATAAAGAGGGGGAGGTGGGGGAGGTATATGGTTTTGAACTTGATTCTTTTGGTATGTACAAGCGGAAAGTAATCGATGACATGAAAGACGGCACAGAGAGGCAGATTCCTAAACTTGGCCAGCTTCGTGATGTCACTGTTCCTATTCCTATGAATAATGCGCTCTACAAATTAAAAAATGTGAGTAATAAGTGGGCAGTTTCACCTGTGCCTGTTCCAGCACCAACAATTCACTGGGACATAAAGTTAGAATTTATTAGCCCTTATGTATATGCTGATGATGAAGGCGCCTTAGTGTTTAGAAAAGTTGTTAACTCTGGGCCGTTGATTTTAAGTCTTGTTCCAAGTTTTGCCCCAGACAACAATAGCAGAGAAAAACTAAAAGTGCAAGAGTATGAGAAACGACTGTATCTTCTTACACATAGAAAAGGCAGATCAGATACTTGTGTTGTGTTTATGCCAGCAAACTTTGCCATTGCAAGAGAAGTGACAATAGTATTTGAAATTATCATGAGATCTGTGACTTCTGTAAAAGAGGCAGATATTGCACAGGGAATCAAACTTACGTGGGATGACACAGTAACAGAGTCAACAAAAGTTTTTTATTGCTATTAAAAAAGGTGTTGATATAGAGGTTTTGAGCAGTATCCCAGCTGTCAAAATATTGGTCGACAAAACAACTTTTGTTCATCTAAGTTACATAAAGCTAGAACAGATAGATCTTGTTTCATTTTATTACGCCAGCAAATTGTATACTTTTGACGAGTTGCAAAATGTAATCGCTGATTAAATAATAAAAAAAATATTTGTGAATAAAAAATGGTGAACTTCTATCCGCAACTACCCACGCTTGCGCTTGAGACACTTGTGACAACTGATCCACATGCGCCAATTGCATATGATAAAAAATTACAGGCAGACACATTCCGATTAAGTAATATTACAGACGCGTTCAAGTATTTGGAGAGTGGAGAGGCAAGATACTCCAGGTGTCAAAGACAGTATAAAACGGTTTTCAATTCTGTACAAAACACATCTATGGCTGTGGGTATGGTTTCAGCTGGATTATCTGTAGGGCGTATTGTTCTGATATCAACTGGAATTGGTAGTTTAATCGGAATCGGTCTTGAAGGAGCTAGCATTGCCACAGGACTGGCATGCTTTGGTTTGGAAGGTCTTAACAAAAGATTTCATACAAAGTTACAGAAGCATGAAGCATTGAGCACACTCGCTGGAGCAAAGCTGAGTAGTATGAAACTTATTATTAGTAAAGCCTTGCAGGACAATTTTATTGATGATATTGAATTTAAGAGAGTGCCAGATGATTTGAACAATTACAAACAACAGAAGTCTGAAATTCAAAATAAGATGCGTAGTCAATCTTCCGTGAATGTTGAAGAACTAAAGGCTTCTTTTTTAGAGAAGGGAAAACAGATTGGTGTAAAAGAAACCACAGAAAAACTACAAAATCTTTTAAGCAAATAAAATCAGTTTTGGTAATTGTACATTATTGTCATACACTTCACAGAGAGATGGCATGACACTTACACCACTTGTGCCTGATTATTTAGCCCCATCCGCTCCACCACCAGAGTATTACTGAGGGGAAAAAAATTGTCCTTGTATCTTGGTAAAATTGACTGAGTATCTGTTGACTAGAGTCAACTTGCTACAAGAACTTATAAGAACTTATGGTAAGTAATTAATAAGTTCTTATGGTAAGTAATTAATAAGTTCTTTTGGCAACTAACTTAAAGGTTACCTCTGCAGGTTCCTAAAAGTTAGTTGCAACTTGTTAATAAGTTTGAAGTTTCACTTGGCACCACTTGGTCAGGTGGATATTTAGGTGTTACCTGAGACAATGGTTAGAGAGATAGAACAATAGAGATTTGGAAATATTAAAATCGATAATGCCGCATTGATCATGATTGCCGTTTTTTTTTTTAATTAACAGGGTGTATTGGTGATGGTGGGGAGGTGATGGGGTGTCAATGCGGTTATTGTCAGAAATGGCGTGATTTATTGATCGATCTGGCATTATTGATTTTGAAGCTTTTGTATTCTCTATTGTTCTATCTCTGGCTTTTGCAATCCTGCAATTAATTTCGTCGTCAGTGTGGACTGCTCTGGAGAGGGTGCTGCCGAGGTATGTGAACTTGTCAACTGCCTGGATTGATTGTACACTGCTTAATGTCCCGACAGCAACAAGACTTTCTCAAGACGTGCCCGCACTGCTTGTGAGGAAAACCTAAACAGAATATTGAATGTATGTCGCCAGCCGGTCTAATGCGTTAAATAAACTTACAACATGGGACCTAAATAAAGCTAAGACCATTTAGTAACACACGTCCAATATCAAGAGCTACAGGCAGCGCATACAGTAGGGAGAGTTTAAAAAAGGAAAATACAGGTGAATGGACCAAGGGTAGACAGAAACACATGCCCCAGAATAGAGGGGAAAACCCACCCTGTGGGGCTGACCAGGGTGACCCTGGAAATTAAAAAGTAGTTAACCCCACTCAAGTCCCCCAGGACAGATCAACTGCTTGGAGCTTTTGTCCATTCACTGAGACATTGGGTTGGTCTGGTGTTGGCTGGTAATGGGTTCGGTCTTCTTGGTGTTGATGGTTAGGCTGAAGTTGTCACATGCTGAGGAGAACTGGTCCATGTTGGCTTGCATCTCCGGTTCGGAGCCTGCTTTAAGAGTGCAGTCATTAGCAAAAAGAAAGTCTCTCAACACAGTTTCCTTAACTTTTGTTATGGCCTTAAGTCTGCACAGGTTGAACAGCTTCCCGTCAGTTCTGTACTTGATACGGATTCCCTGGTTGCTATCCCTAAGGGCATCAGTCAGCATAGCAGAAAACATCATGCTGAAGAGGGTGGGAGCTAAAACACAGCCCTGCCTGACCCCATTTGAGACAGGGAAGACTTTGAGCAGTCGCCGTCATCAAGGACTCGGGCCGTCATACCATCGTGAAACTGCCTGACCATGGTGATGAACTTGTCAGGAAAACCGAACTTCGCCGGTTCAGCAGGACTCTAGCGAAGATTTTGCCTGCTATGGGGAGTAGTGAGATGCCTCTGTGGTTGTCACAAACCTGACGTCACTCTTAAATAGGTGAATAATAGACGCGTCTTTGAGCTCTTGGGGGATCTAGCCCTTGTTCCAGAATGTCGTGAAGAGTTCAGTAAGTTTACCGATGACCACCGATCTTGTAGATCTCTGCTGGAATGGCATCAGCTCCAGGAGCTTTGCTGCTTGACTGCTGGTCAACAGGTTTTTGCACTTCACTTTCGAGGGGAGGATGGTCCAGCTCTAGATTTAAGTCTACTTGATCGAGGCGGTCAATCACCTCATCGTTTGTCCTGGACGGTCTGTTCAGCACAGCTTCAAAAGAAATGTTCTGCCCATCTGTCCAGGATCTTGGCCTTCTCAGTTATGAGCGTGTTACCGTCAGAGCTCAGGAGGGGGGACGTCCTAGAAGAAAGAGGGCCGTAGTGAGTCTTGAAAGCATCGAAAAATCTCTTGGAGTCGTGATTTTCCACGTAACTCTGAAGCTCATCTGCCTTCTGACTGAGCCACGAGTCTTGCAACTTCCTAAGCTTGGCTTGAACCGTTCTGCGGGTGCTCGTGAAGGCTGCCTTTTTGAAGACGGAGGAAGGATCATTCTGATGGGCTCTGTGTAACCAGTCATGACTTTTCCTTTAAGTGGTCCCGAGAACCTCAGAAGACACAGCATGAACGGTGTCTCTGAACGTGGCCCAGTCGTCTTCCGCATTGCCGCTGAGGTGCATGTCCGCAAGCTTGGATTCGAGAACTTCAGCAAGACGATCTGCGGTAGAGCTAGTCTTCAGCTTGCCCACGTCGAGTCTTTTTGTTATTTTCCGAGCTTGTGGTCGTCGTTTGGCCTGTGCGCAGATGCTGAGCTTACTCACAATCAGTCCAGCAGTCAGCGCCACACATGGCCTTAGTCACTCTGACGTCACGCCTGTCACATCTCCTGGCGATGACGTAGTCGATAAGATGCCAGTGCTTTGAGCGGGGATGCATCCACGACGTCTTGTTACGGTTTGGTAGGCGGAAGACTGTGTTAGTGATGAGAAGGTCATGCATGGCACAGGTTTTCAGCAAGAGCAGACCTTTGCTGTTGCACTTGCCCACTCCATGATGACCGAAGACAACGTCCCAGGCTACGTAATCCCTTCCAACTCGAGCATTGAAGTCTCCAAGTACAAGAAGCTTGTCTGACTTTGGTACAGCTGGGATCGGAGAGTCAAATTGTTCATAGAACTTATCTTTGGCTTCCTCTGAGTTGGTCATGGTGGGGGCATAGGCACTGATCAGCGTGATGCTGCGCTTGCCTCTCAAGGGGAGCTGCAGAGTCATCCGACCGTCGTTGAGGCCCCTGGGGAGACTAGAGAGCTTGCGGACCAAGTGGTTCTTGATGGCAAAGCCCACTCCAGCATCGCGACGATGATCGGCACTGCGTCCGGTCCAGAAGAATGTATAGCCGCCACCTGCTTCTGTAACTTGATCTTGATTGGCTAGGCGCGTCTCGGAGAGGGCTGCAATGTCAATCTTGTAGCGCTCCAGTTCTCTTGCCACCAGGGCAGTTCTTCTTTCAGATCTGTCGGCCTTGGCGATGTCCAGGAGAGTTCGCACGTTCCAAGATCCAAGCGGTGTCACGTTTTGTTTACAGTTTTTCTTGTTTCGACCGCAATAGAGGGATCCCCGCCAGCCGCGGTATGCTGGCCAGGGTGGAGTTAAGCAGGCAATGTTTAGAGCACCTTTTCTAGCCCCTTCCTCGTGCTCTGGAGGAGAGCAGTGTTGTCCTAAACAGGGCTGCTCTGTCGCTCAGGTGGCTGCCGAATTCCGCTGCTGCTTCAGTCCCAACGGAAAGCGACCCTATGGCCTGAGCTGCCTGTGTGTAGGTCCGCAACTACAGCTCCCAGTGCATCCACACCTGCTGCTTCGCCGCTCGCCCGTCGCCACAGGGCTTGAGGTGCGGGTGGGGGGAGGGATGTCGTGACTTGCACGAGATTTGGATTTAAGTGAGGGAGAGTTGCGCAAATCGTCAGCCTCACTCTCTCGTCCAGGCCTATCTGGGTCCAGTGGCAAGACGTAGTCGAGACGACTGGAGATAGGTATGCATATGCTCTCAAAGAATAACACAACCACAAACGTAACTTGACAGGGATGAACCATAACCTACAAAGTCCCTTCTATTTGAGAGCTGTCCTCGCTGTCAAGGGACTCTACCTGTTGTCTTTGACCTGATCATGTTCTGATGTTGCAATATCTCCTATTGAAAAGCCTCGCAGATTTGCCAATGCGTCAGTGAGCTCAATAAGGGCCACAGTGCATACGCGTCATTGGTTTGAAAAAAGTCATTTGCAATGACGTAATTTTTCGGCTTTAGATTTTAGATTTTACGTGATATGTTTTTCACTTTGGCTTCTAGACTTGAGAAAAATGGTGACAATAGTAGAATTTCACAGAACAATTTCAGTCTTTCTATAAACTGTGTTAAATTTTGTTGACTTTACCTAGATACATGATATATATAGATTCTTACATCGGTGTTCAGGTGATACAGAGAATCTCACTCTCGTGGTGTTAAACTAAACCGCCTACTAGCTGGCGAAAGCGAGTAGGATAGATAGATTATTAGCATCGGTGTTTAGGTGATACTGAGAATCACACTCGCGTGGTTTTAAAACCTTATCCTACGAGCGAAAGCGACTAGGTAAGGTTTTAAGGCCACGAGAGTGAGATTCTCAGTATCACCTAAACACCGATGTAAGAATCTATTTCTTACTCAACTTTTTCTTGGCACAAATCCGACGTGAGATGGCCGCTGTCGCCTGGTCACAACAAACGCCTAGCCATAATACAGCCGGCACTGTGGCAAAGATCTTGACGTAATTTACTTTGTAATGTGACGTCAATATTTGGATGTCAGACAAGTGTTCCTACATGCTGATGTAATAGGGCAATTCATGACGCCAGTCGTCACTATCAAATGGCGTCACTGCACGCGAGCTGAAAGTAGGTCAAGTTTCAATATCGTGTGTGCGCGTACCTTTTTGTTGACCAGACAAAAGACAATAGTGTGCACATGTTGCCGTTCACGCAGTGGGGCTGTATTACACACTTTTCCGCGCAAAAGGAGGTGGGTTAAAAAAAAAAAAACTGCTGTACACGCTCATGCTTTTCTGGCAGTGTGACTCTGTGTGTGTGTGTGTGTGTGTGTGTGTGTGTGTGTGTGTGTGTGTGTGTGTGTGTGTGTGTGTTTGTGTGAGCGCTCGTGTGTGTGTGTGTGTGTGTGTGTGTGTGTGTGTGTGTGTGTGTGTGTGTGTGTGTGTGTGTGTGTGTGTGTGTGTGTGTGCACAAAACCCCTAAAATGGGTGACTTTCTTTACCATCCTTATGAAAAATGGGTGTGTGTAAAATTCTGGGTGACCAAGTCAGGCACCTGGTTTTTCTGAGGGTTGTTTATGCATTATCTTTCATTCAAAAGTCAGAGAAAAAAATATCAAAATAGGATGTCCCCATTTAGAGTGGTTCACATGATGTTTTGTGTTTGCAATGCACTCCACCAGTGTATTGCCATGGAAGCGAGGGTCTGTGTGACGTCAACTTCTTTAGCTATAGATAAACTTGATACCTGATTGGTTGACTGCGCAGTGACACGAACTGAGTTGTTTCCCCTGACTGTCTTGCTGACTCAGCAAAACACCATTTTCTTTCGTCCCGCACAGCTGTTTAGTTTGCAAAGGTAAATGTTATGCAATATTTTTTAGTTAAAAGCACGCCCAAGTGTACTTATTCAGTGCAGTTATTTAACTGAGATGCTCCCAATCCGATACAATTGCGCAGTCAGCCGAAACAGACCCGCTTCGAGAAAAGACGTCTGCTATGCGGCCGGTCATCTGCTTCTCAGTCTTGATTCCTAAAAGATAATAGAACCCCACGATTTTAACAAAAGCTTTCTTCTTCAATGAAAAGAATTCGTCCAATAACACCATTACAAGATTAATCTGTCACACAATTTTGTTGCTTTTTTCTGACATGTGTGATTGTGATCGAAAAGTGACTTCCGTAATGCACTATGATGCGTAACAAAACGAAAATGACGCAGATTTCAGTGTGTATTTCAATCCTCGTACACAAAACTGTCTCGCGATTCCAAGAACAGACTTCCACGAACAGCTTTTTCGGATTGTGCAAAGTGTCGCTTTTTACTGTATTACCAGTTATTGTTCGTAGGTGGCTGGGGGTACTGCAGTAATTATGTATATCTGATCCGAAATGCCCCACCCGGGTCTGCCCTGGGAAACTTGGGTGGGGTTAGGTATTTTTTAGTTCCCAGGGTCACCCTGGTCAGCCCCACAGGGTGGGTTTTCTCTTTATTCTGGGGCATGTGTTTCTGTCTACCCTTTGTCCATTCACCTGTGTTTGCCTTTTTAAAACTCTCCCTACTGTCTGCACTGCCTGTAGCTCTTGATATTGGATGTGTGTTGCTAAATGGTCTTAGCTTTATTTAGGCCCCATGTGTTGGGTTTATTTAACGTATTTGACCGGCTGGCGACATACATTCAGTGTTCTGTTTATTTTTTTTTTCCACAAGCAGTGCAGGCACGTCCTGAGAAAGCCTTGTTGCTGTCGGGACATTAAGCAATGTACAATCAATCTGATCCGAAATGTCAAGTTTACATGGTTGCATTTGACATGTTTGCAGCATTGTTTTGGCCACACTCAGGACTTTCTGCACACACCCAGCACTTTCTGCACACACCCAGCGCCAGATGGCAACAGGATGTCCAAAAGCATCGGGATCTATAGAAATGGACAAGCACGCCCCTTCCTGACACATGACCAAGGCCCATAGCAAAATTAGTCAGCTGCCTGAGCAGCAGAAGGATAGCCCAGCCTCTGCCGGAGAAGGTGTGTCTGATAGGAGGGTGCATAGACGGCAGGGGAATGCCCCCCAATTACAAACTGGTAAGTGATTCTATGATCATCCTCATTTTATTGGCTCGCGTGCTAAGCAAAAGTGAGTTTATGTTCTGGGTCACTGGTCGTCCGTCCGTCTTCCGTGGTAAACTTTAATGGTGGCATTTTCTCGGAGACTATTCAAGCCACATTCTTCAAGCTTGGCCCAAGGATACTTTGTGGCAAGACCTTTGTAAACATACCAATTTGAGTGACCTCTTACAAAGGGTCACGCGGGGTTGACAGATGTGTGAAAACTGCTTACATTTTCAGAAAACATGGATTTTGCTGCTGCAGAAGCCAGCCCTTGTCACCGAGGTCACATGTAAATCAGTCATACACGGGCTTACTCTTTTTATTCTTCTGCAAGGCCCCTTAAACCAAAATTGGGCTATTTATGTCCTAATGCAACTTTTTGTTTCTTTTTCTAGTTGGCAAATGGAGCCTGGGATGGACCTGAGAGTGCAAGCTCATCAGAATACAAGACAGTGATGACGAGGAGTTTGTTCCTGGCTCGAGCTCACAGGATTCAGACTGTGTGTCCCCATCAATCTCTGGGAACTCTGACAGACAGTATTGTATTGACTATGTTAGATTTCAAAGTAGCAAGTTCAGGGTGGGCAGGTGTCAGTGAAGCAAGTAACAGCAAGGTGCAGTGTGCGGAACCTGGTAAATTAGGGGGTGGCAATGAGAATGTGGATCGGCAGAAGGAACATGACGTTGGGGGTAGGGAAGGAGTGCTTACAGAAGAACCAGGTGTGCACGTGTCACAGAGAGGGAAAGAAAAGTACAAATGGGATAAGAAACATGCGTGCAAATTGTGTAGCAAGCTTGTCTTAAAAATGAGCACGCACTTACAAGATGTCCATGCAGATGAGGAGGAAGTTGCTAAAATTTTGTCGATGAAAAAAGGGACAAAGCAAATGGGGGTTCTTTCTCCCGGTAATCCGGTTCTTCCACCCCCCTCCCATCCCCCCCCCCCCCACCCCGGTTTGCTACCGGTTTCTGGCCACTTTATACATTTCAAATACAAGCGATCAAAAATTTCTGTAACTTCAGTAGCTGAGCTGACCCTTCGTCTGACTAGTACTGTGTTTGTCTTCGGAGTAAATTCGTGTCTGTCACGTGAGTGTGCATGTTCGCCGTTTCAGTTCCCGGCACTTTGAGTCGATTCGCCCAAAAATTGAGAAAAAGCGCCTATATAATACCGGTATTATTATTATTATTATTATTATTATTATTATTATATTATTATTATTATTATTATTATAAGCATGGATCAGACTATAAGATGAGTGTGATTACATGCATAACGCTGCCGTT
>BTPG01000004.1:169893854-169928854 GCA_036245525.1 Semisulcospira habei
GGCTATCACCTACTGACCAAACCGGAGCAGGTAGTTAGTATCTTCCGACTACGCACCAGCCATAACAAACTGAACTGGCATCTCCACACCACTAAGTGTTTGGAATTGGCCAGTGAGACCAGTGATCATGCAACTCTGGTAGCCGGGCATGACAACAGACTACGTGCTACAGACCTGCCCCACGTTAGACCGGCGGCACTGGCCGCCGGGAAGAGACAAGGGTGTCCCGCAAGCTCTATGGAAGCCTGAGGCGCACGGCAGCAGTTGGAGACCGGGCTGTCCATCAGTATAAAGAGTGTTCGCGGAAGAAGAAAGAAGAAGAAAAATGAGTTTGGGGGTTCTAACTCGTAATCGTTTTTCTCACACACCTCCTTCCTTTCGACCTTTGAGCGGAAATGCTGTATCACACGTGTGTCATAGAGCTTTGCTATGTAAACGGTCAAGTGTGCACAAAATTGTCTGACAGAAAGTCTGGTCGACGAAAAGGTTCGGGGACACGCCGATTAGAACGTGTCCTACTCTCAGCTCACGTGCCAGGGCAATGACATGATTTCGTAGTGACAACTCAGTGGCAGTCTAGCGTCATGAATTGCGCTATTGCATCATCATATAGGAACATTTGTCTGGCATCAAAAATAGTGGCGTCACATTTCAAAGTAAATTACGTCCAGGTTTTTTTCCCAAGGCACAATGGCGGCTGTGCCTTTTGTTACTAGGCCTGTGCCGGAAACCAACTCACATCGGATTCACGCCAAGAAACAGATGAGTAAGAAATAGAGTCTTACATCGGTTTTTACAACCGTGACTGAGAATCTCACTCTCAGTCGTGGTCTTAAAACCTTTTCTTACACACCTGCTTCTTTGCTGCCTTTGCCGGAGCGCAAAAAGCTGTAACACACACGTATGATGCAGTTTGGCTGTATCACACGTATGTGATACAGCCCTGGTGCGTGAACGGACATGTGTGCACAATATTGTTTTGTAGAAAATCTGTTCAACAAAAAGGTACGGGCACACACGATATTTAAACTTGACCTACTTTCAGCTCAAGTGCAATGACGCCAATTCACAATGACGACTGACACTCTGGCGTCATGTATTGCGCTATTACGAGTCATGCATGAGCATTTGTATGACATCTAAAATATTCACGTCACATTATAATGTAAATGACGTCATATTCTTTGCCAAGACACAATGGCGGCTGTGTTGTGGCTAGGCGTATGCCGAAAACCAACTCACATCGGATTTCGTCACATCGCCAATTCCCTACTCCTGGTCAATGTGGACACGTATCCCCCTCTTTGACCTTGAGTACGGGAGCTCCCCAAGGATGTGTTTTATCCCCATTGTTGTATTCTCTTTTTACACACGACTGTGTATCCCACTATGATAGCACACGCATAGTGAAATTTGCGGATGATCATAGGACAGTGAAGGGTTTTGTACATAACAATGACGAGAGTGCATATCGGCGGGATGAGGTAGACATGTTAGTAGGCTGGTGCTCTGACAACAACCTGGATTTGCATGTTGGTAATACCAAGGAAATGATACTTGATTTCAGAAGAAAAAAAAAACTGACCCCATTCCCTTAACCATCCAAGGAAACGACATTGAAATTGTTGAAACGTTCAACTTCCTGGGTACTCTTATTTCGCCCGATCTGAAGTGGGAGAAGAATATTGAACAGCTAGTAAAGAAAGCCCAGCAGCGCCTGTTTTTTCTTCGGCGGTTGAAGTCTTTTGGCGTCAGTCAGCAGATGGTGCAGTTTTACCGCGCCGCCATTGAGAGCGTTCTTATCTTCTCAATGACGGTGTGGTATGGTAGCGCAACCGACGAAGCCCGCAAGAAATTAAATTGGGTGATCAAAACAGCATCTCATATTGTTGGAAGCGATCTCCTCTCGCTTGAATCTCTGTACCACGCACCTACCATCAAGAGAGCGAGCTCCATCATACATGATGAGCACCATCCTGCACATAGCCTGTTCGAGTCCTTGCCATCTGGCTCATGCTTTAGATCCATTTAGGCCAAAACCACTCGTTTTTAGAAGAGCTTTTATCCCTTGGCTGTTCAGGCCCTGTCTAATGTGGCTGCGTTATGATACAACTCAGCAGAAAGACTCAAAGTCCCTAAGTTAGAATTACCTACAGCCCATCTTAGTTGTTTATATTCTTGTATGTTCTATTAAACCTCTTCTTAAACAAGATATACAGTCCCTTTACAAATACATATGAATTTAGTTAATCTGTTTCGTTGCGCGGCGGCTCACCTGGCTGTCTTTGTTGTCATAATATGGTTATTATGCTAAAGATTTTTTTTTAATTAATATTTTACTTACTTAGATGTGTGCATACTTAGCACAATAACTGCTATACATATGTGTGGTTTGGTATTTTTTAGCATGCTTGATTGTGATGTGCGCAGTACTGGCCCCACCCTTTAAACCCTTGGTTCATCTGCCATGGCCTAGCAAGCTGGGACGATGGCATCGAGGTCCTCGGGTCGTAGGTTTTATATCAGACTGTCCTTGTCCTAGTCTCTGGCTCAAAAGCCTTCCCCGGAGACACGGGGGCTTTGATGTCAGGGGTTTCCTCCCTTAGCCTTTCCGCAGCCAAGCGGCCAGGCCTGCAAGGCAGCAGGCGACTCGTGGAGGGCGGGGTCGTCTATGTCCCGTGCAGATGTGAACATCTGCCCACTGCCCAAAAAATCCGGAAAATCTTAAAAAACTAATTTTGGCGTAAGAAAATACGTCGAAATCAGAAGAGTTGGCATCTCTGCCCTTGATCTTTCCGAGGGCTCATCTAAATTAGTATGCATAGATAGGTCTTACCATCAGGTATCTCTGTACCAAGTTTGGGTTTGAAGTTGGGAACAGTAATTGAGGAAAAACATTTCTTGTCAAAATATTGCTATTTTGAGCTCTTGTGACCCTTGACCTTTCCGAGGGGTCATCCAATTTAGTATGCATAGACAGGTCTTACCATCAGGTATCTCTGTAGCAAGTTTGGGTTTGAAGTTGTGAATAGTATTTGAGAAAAAAAAAAACATCTTTTGTCAAAATATGGCTATTATGGCTTTTGTCAAAATATGGCACACTGCACTCCACCAAAAAGCTCCACCGCGCAGGCTTTAGGAAACGTCCACGGACCATGACACTGACCATTTCAAGTCCTGTAGCGACGGGCGAGGGGCGAAACGGCAGGTGAAAGATGTCACTGGAAGCCGCAGTCTCAAACCTGCATGCAGGCGGTTCAGGATATTGGTCGCCTGATGTTGACCTGGGGATGACAACATCACTCGGCACACCCTGAACGACCAAGCAGCCTTCTCTAGGGACAGCACTGCTTGCTCCACACGGAGAGGGGCCTAGAAAAGGTGGCCTAACCAAAGCTCATCCCCTCGCAACCCCAGTTGGCTAGCCGCGGTCAACGGGCATCTTCTCCTGCGGTCAAAAAACAAGAAAGAATAACGGATCCACTCTCATGACGACCACGACCGGACTCAACGTAGCATGCTGGAACGTCCGAACCATGCTCGACAAAGCAGAGAGCGGACGCCCTGAACGTCGCTCCGCCCTCATTGCCCATGAATTGCGGAGGTTAAACATCGACATCGCCGCGCTCAGCGAAGTACGCCTTCCGGACGAAGGCAGCCTCCAAGAACTTGGTGCTGGGTACACCCTCTACTGGTCAGGCAGGCCTGCATCAGAAAGACGGCTTTCAGGCGTGGGTTTCATGGTCAAGACATCCATTGCGACTAAGCTGGAAAACCTACCAACGGGCCACTCAGACCGCATCATGTCCATGCGCCTCCCACTGAGACACCAGCAGCACGTCACCCTTCTCAGTGTGTACTCCCCAACCCTCCTGGCAGAGCCTGCTGAAAAGGACAAGTTTTACACTGACCTGCGCAGCCTCCTACAGAGTACCCCTGCAGACGACAAAGTCATCATCCTTGGCGACTTCAACGCCAGAGTGGGCCAGGACTCTGAAGCCTGGAAAGGAGTCCTCGGCAAGCATGGCGTGGGGAACTGCAATGACAATGGCCGCCTACTGTTGGAGTTCTGTGCGGAGCAGCAACTGGTCATCACCAACACTACTTTTCAGCAAAAGGACAGTCGAAAGACCACCTGGATGCATCCTCGCTCCAAACACTGGCACCTTATCGACTATGTCCTAGTGCGTCAGAGGGACCGCAGTGACGTCCTCCTCACCAGAGTGATGCCCAGCGCAGAGTGCCACACTGACCACCGCCTTGTCCGCTGCAAACTCAGGCTCCACTTCAAGCCAAAACCCAAGAAATGGGGGCCCCCCAAGAAAAAGCTTGACGTTGCCAGCCTTCAGCGTGACGATGTGAAAGCTGCCTTTCAGACAGATTTACAGCGCAGGCTCAAAGACACAGCGGACCCAGTAGACTCCTCCCCTGAAACACTTTGGGAACAACTGAAAACTGCTATTGCAAAATCCTCTGCAGAAGTCTTGGGTTTCGCCAGAAAGAAGAACAAAGACTGGTTTGACGAAAACGATGTAGAGATCCAGGAACACCTAGCAAAAAAAAGAGCCGCCCATCAGGCCCACCTAGCCCAGCCTTCCTGCCCTGTGAAGAAGTCTGCCTTCCGCCTCGTCTGCAGCAGTCTCCAGCGCAAGCTCAGAGATCTCCAGAATGAGTGGTGGACCAGACTTGCACAGAGGACCCAGCTTTGTGCTGACAGTGGTGACTACAGGGGCTTCTACGAAGCACTGAAAGCAGTGTATGGCCCCAGGCACCTGGTACAAAGTCCCCTGCGAAGCGCGAATGGCCAGGCACTCCTCACAGATAATACCTCCATCTTGAACCGCTGGTCGGAATACTTTCAGAGCCTCTTCAGCGCTGAGCGCACTGTTCAAGAAGCAGTCGTCCTACAAATCCCACACCTCCCAGTAAAGGTTGAATTGGACGAACCTCCCACCGCTGAAGAGACCCTCACAGCCATCCACCAGCTCAAGAGTGGCAAAGCAGCAGGCATTGATGGAATACCGCCAGAGATCTGGAAACATGGAGGCACAGCACTGCACAACAAGCTCCATGACCTCTTTCTCTGCTGCTGGGAGGAAGGAACACTACCAAAAGATCTCCGTGATGCAGTCGTTATCACCCTGTACAAGAACAAAGGCGAGAAGTCTGACTGTTCCAACTATCGGGGAATTACCCTGCTGTCCATTGCTGGGAAAATCCTTGCAAGGCTGCTCCTGAATCGGCTGGTACCTGCCATCGCTGAAGACCAACTCCCAGAGGGCCAGTGTGGCTTCAGAGCAAACAGGAGCACCACCGATATGGTCTTTGTTCTGAGACAGCTACAGGAGAAGTGCCGCGAGCAGAACAAAGGGCTGTACGTAACATTTGTCGACCTAACAAAAGCGTTCGACACTGTGAGCAGGCAAGGCATGTGGCAGATCCTGGAGCGACTTGGCTGTCCCCCAAAGTTCCTCAACATGATTGTCCAGCTACATGAGGACCAGCAAGGCCAGGTCAGACTCAACAATGATCTCTCAGAACCATTCCCTATTCTCAACGGCGTAAAGCAGGGCTGCGTGCTGGCACCGACCCTCTTCACCATCTTTTTTAGCATGATGTTGAAGCAGGCCACAGTGGACCTCGATGATGACGATGCAGTGTACATCAGGTATCGTCTCGATGGCAGCCTGTTCAACCTCAGACGACTGCAGGCCCACACGAAAACCCTAGACCAACTGATTCGTGAGCTGCTTTTTGCTGATGATGCTGCCCTCGTTGCACACACAGAGAGAGCCCTGCAGCGCATCACGTCTTGCTTCGCAGATGCTGCCCAGCTCTTTGGACTCGAGGTCAGTCTGAAAAAGACAGAGGTCCTCCATCAGCCGGCACCCAAGACAGTGTATCGCCCTCCTCACATCACCATTGGCGAGTCTGAACTAAAGTCAGTGCACCAGTTTACTTACCTTGGCTGCATTATCACGTCAGACGCCAAGCTGGACAAGGAGCTTGACAGCAGGCTGGCAAAAGCGAACAGCGCTTTCGGGCGACTTTTCAAGCGGGTGTGGCACAATCAACAGCTGAAAACAGGCACCAAGATCAGCGTGTACAGAGCTGTGGTCCTCACCACCCTGCTGTATGGTTCCGAGTCCTGGGCCCTCTACCGCAGCCAACTACGACTCCTCGAACGCTTCCACCAGCGCTGCCTGCGTACCATCCTGGGCATTCACTGGAGTGACTATGTCACCAACGTCGAGGTCCTTGAACAGGCTGAAACTGTGAGCATCGAGGCTTTGCTGCTGCGGACACAGCTCCGCTGGGCGGGGCATGTCTCCAGGATGGAGGATCATCGCCTACCAAAGATCACCCTGTTCGGCGAGCTTGCTACTGGACACCGTGACAGAGGGGCACCAAAGAAGAGATACAAAGACTGTCTCAAGAAGTCACTTAGTGCCTGCCAAATCGACCACCACCAGTGGTCTTCGCTTGCTGCCGACCGTGACACCTGGCGCTCCACCATTTACAAGGCAGCTGTCTTCTTTGAGGACTCTCACAGATCTAGCCTTAAGGACAAGCGGCTCAGGAGAAAAAACAGAGATGCCGCAGCTCAGAACCCTGGCCATACCTTCCCCTGCAGCCACTGCGGTCGAACCTGCCTGTCTCGGATTGGCCTCCGCAGCCACGAACAAGCCTGCAGACGTCGTGGGCAACTCCTATAAAATCTTCGTTCGCGAAGTCAAGCCAAGAGATTGTGATGTATGTATGTTTTATGTGTTGATCAAAAAAATTCCTAATGTTTATGCATCTGGCAATAAAGTTTATCTTATCTTATCTTATTTATGTCATGAAAAAGGTGAGTAAGAGATAGATTCTTACATCGGTGTTTAGGTGATACTGAGAATCTCACTCGAGTGGTCTTAAAACTTCACCCTGCGAGCAACAGCGAGTAGGATAAGGTGTTAAAACCACTCTAGTGAGATTCTCAGAATCTGCTAATGACACCGATGTAAGACTCTATATTTTTACACACTTTCTTCTTTGCTATCATTTAGCGGACGAGGTGTATCACACACGTGTGATACAGCTTGGCTGTATCACGCGTGTGTGATATAGCCCAGGCTGGTGCGTCAACGGACACGCCGGTGTGCACAATATTGTCTTGTAGAAATTCTGGTGAACAAAACTGGAGGTTCGAGCACACACGATCTTGAAACTTGACCTACTTTCAGCTCACGTGCAGTGACGCCATTTTATAGTGACGACTGGCACTCTGACGTCATGTATCGCGATGCTACGTCATCATGTAGAATTATTTGTCCGACATCCTAAATATCCACGTCACATTACAAAGTAAATGACGTCATGTTCTTTGCCAAAGACACAATGGCGGCTGTGTTATGGTTAGGCGTGTGCCGAAACTTCACCAACTCACATCTCAGTGATTAATGCCAAGAAAAAGGTGAAGTAAGAAATAGATTCTAACATCGGTGTTTAGGTGATACTGAAAATCTCACTCTCGTGGTCTTAAAACTTTATCCTGGGGAGTACTCGCTTTAGCACGTAGGATAAGGTTTGAAAACCAATCGAGTGAGATTCTCAGTATCACCTAAACACCGATGTAAGACTCTTTCTTACACCCCTCGTTCTTTGATGCCTTTGAGCGGAAAAGCTGTATTGCATACGTGTGTGATACGGCCGTGTTGCATGAACGGCCAAGTGTGCACAACATTGTCCTGTAGAAAGTCTGGTCAACATAAAAGGTATGGGCACTCGCGATATTGAAACTTGACCTACTTTCAGCTCACGCGCAATGATATCATTTCACAGTGCCGACTGGCACTCTGGCGTCATGTACTGCGCTATTAGCAACATTTGTCTGGCATCCAAAATATTGACGTCACATTACAAAGTAAATTACGTCAAGACCTTTGCCAAGACACAATGGCGGCTGACGGTGTTGTGACTAGGCCGTGCCGAAAACCATCTGACATCCATGGAATGTATGCCCCTGCAGAAACCACAGTAAAATGTGGTCTTCTTTGCAGGTCAGCAGAAGTTTCTTCTCTTCCTCCAGTATTGCCGATGGTGTGCTGAAGAGGTTGCCACGACCGAAACAGCTGTCCACACCGGCTCAATATCTGGACCCCCACTTGGGGGACCTAGATTTAAATTTCCATGCACCTAGGGGCTGGAACAGTGGGATATGTGATACGCCCTCCTTCGGGGGGGGGGGGGGGGGTCCATATGCATTGCTTTCAGTCTCTTATTTAGCGGCCCCCTCTTTCCTATCTTTTTTTTTTTGTGTGTGCTTGGACCAAAGTAGATCTATGATCATTGGTCTATCATGCACACTTCTCTCCCTTGACAGTGCTTTTCCTACTCACTTGGTAGTTTTTTCTAAATTACAAGCACTGGCAGTCAACCCTTTCGGTCTAGCTTTTTACTACAATTTCGACTGCAACTCCTTCCCCCTTTTTAGTAGGTTCTCTCTTAGGGTGCATGGAAATTTGGCTCTAGGTGGAGGCATGGAATGTATGCCCCTGCAGAAACCACAGTAAAATGTGGTCTTCTTTGCAGGTAAGCAGAAGTTCCTTCTCTTCCTCCAGTATTGCCGATGGTGTGCTGAAGAGGTCGCCACGACCAAAACAGCTGTCCACACCGGCTCAATATCTGGACCCCCACTTGGGGGACCTAGATTTAAATTTCCATGCACCTAGGGGCTGGAACAGTGGGATATGTGATACGCCCCCCATATGCATTGCTTTCAGTCTCTTATTTAGCGGCCCCCTCTTTCCTATCTTTTTTTTTTTGTGTGCTTGGACCAAAGTAGATCTATGATCATTGGTCTATCATGCACACTTCTCTCCCTTGACAGTGCTTTTCCTACTCACTTGGTAGTTTTTTTTTTCTAAATTACAAGCACTGGCAGTCAACCCTTTCGGTCTAGTTTTTTTCATCTGACATCCGATTTATGCCAAGAAAAAGGTGAGCCAAGAAATAGAATCTTACATCGGTATTTAGATGATATTGCGAATCTCACCAGTCTCGTTGTCTTAAAACCTTATCCTACTCGCTTTCGCTCGTAGGATAAGGTTTTAAAACCACTGACTCGAGTGACTGAGATTCCCAGTAACACCTAAACACTGATGTAAGATTCCCGGCTTCAACAAATTCACACTGAGACTTTATGCATAGATGACACTGATATTCCATACTGATTCGGCCAAATATCTTGGTGTCAAGCTCGATAAGTCTTTGAGTATGCAGGATCACGTCGGTGAAATCTGTCGTGGTGCTTCATATAGTAGTACTCTCGGAGACGCATCGCCTCTGTCCGACACAGTTTTCTGAACTCTGCCACTGCAAAGTTAGTGAGAATGCTTTAGTCACGAGCCGTCTTGACAACTGCAATTCTCTGCTTTGTGGTCGTCCATCTGAGCAGATTAACCGCCTACAGCGAGTCCAAAATAATGCCGCAAGGCTTCAGTTGTGAAGCGCAGGCGAAAACGAGACCACGGTCAACCCCTATACTGAAAGACCTTCATTGGCTTCCAATCCAATCCCGCGGGCATAAAGTTTAAGAGAGCGACCCAGCCTTGCATACCGCCACTCTGATGGCAATCTTCAGAGTCATACCTTTCCTCCAAAATAATTACTTACCAGCCCTCTCGCTCACTGCGTTCATCTCAAATCTGCCGTTGAACGCTCTTTCAGATGTACTACTCCTTTAATTTGGAATTCCTGACAGACTGAGCTGAGAAATGTCTCCACCCTTACGCGGTTCAAAGCAAAGTTAAAAACTTACTTTTTCTCGCAGACTTTCGTGTAATCTCTACGGTATTTCTGCACACACACTCCCTGCGGACTCTCGTGTGTGTGTGTGTGTGTGTGTGTGTGTGTGTGTGTGTGTGTGTGGTGTGTGTGTGTGTGTGTGTGCGGTGGTGTGTGTGTGTGTGTGTGTGTGTGTGTGTGTGTGTGTGTGTGTGTGTGTGTGTGTGCGCGTTGGTTTTCGACTGCGCATTGAGTTGAATATGAGAAATGCGCCATATAAATACCATGTAATTTTTTTCAGTGTAATCTGCAGGAGGAGGGGGGGGGGGGGCATACCAACTATGACGTGATACCAGTGATATCACCAAGTGACGTAACAAATATACCCCTGACCCCTGTGTACGTCCGCAAGTCGCAGCAGCCGCCTGCAGAAATTCTTTCTGTCTTTATTTATGCGTTGATCTGCGTTGGATTGAGGTTTTCCCAAAGTCTTGCCTTGTCAGTCTTGTCTTACCTTGTCCGGCGTTGCCTTTCTTTGCCTTGTCTTTTCTAGTCGTGTCTTGTCCCCAGCTGAACAACCATGAACGCCGGAAATCGCGGTATCATAGTCATCATGATGACCGTCTCCAAGAGGCGTATATCCTCATAAGCCCCGGCGACTGCAGGGGTTCGTGAGGATCTATGTCTCTTGCAAATAGATCCTCATAAGCCCCTGCGACTGCAGGGGCTCATGCGGATGTATGTATCTTGCAAATAGAAAGGGGGTATTTAACAGATTGTGCGCATCTCGAAGAAGAAGAGATCGGGAATACAAAAACAGCTAGGAAGAAACAGATTACAGAACTGCCTCGCATGTTTTCCTCACACAACCTTTGAACCCTCACACGACCTTTGCATCGTAAACAACTCTTGACCGAAAAAGCAAACCATTCCAGCAAGTAGGTCATGCCACACATGTTTATAGTTGGCTTGTGAAACCTTGTGAGTTTTACACGGCGCACGCACACACACAACTTACACGCTCGCGCACACACACAATAACACACGCGCACACACACACACACACACACACACACACACATACAAACACATACGGAAACACACGCACGGCGGCAACGGCGAACTCACACACACTAGCACACACAGACAAGGCCCGCGGCGGCACCGCACAAACGCTCGAGAAGCGATCACCGACTCCAGTTGAGTTGTAAGGCTAGAAACAGGAAGATTGCGGCCCAGAGCCTGCTGCTATTTTAGGATCACTTGCCTAACACTGACATCAAAACAAGTCTCCAAAGAAAGTCCCGACAGCTCAAGTGTAGCGCCTGATTAGCTAGGCTATTGCAGATACACGCGCCCGGGCAAAGTTAGTCGGCTGTCTGAGTTGTGGGTGTTCCTTTGTTGAGATGTACAGGCAGTTTGACATCGGAGCGCACAACGTTTTCCCCAAATAATCATCTCCGCAAAGAAACCCTTTTCTGTAAAACTTTAAGAAAAATATCAGTTATTGCCAATTGACCTAATATTATGGAATATTTTTTACTGAACTCCTATGATTTGTCCATTTTACTGCACTGACAGTCGTGAAAAGACAAGAACAACTTGATCCATTTTCAATACCTTAAATAGAGCCCGCGCAGATTTCAATATCGAGCATACGGACTGCGCTGTTTCAGGTTTGGAAACTTGGCCAGTTCACGTGAAAATGCATCTTTCATAATCTGGGCTTAAGTATATCTGGGGCATATTATAGGGATGTAAAATCAGTCATGAACACTGAAAAAAAAAAAATCCGATTTGTTTACGACAGTACAGCAAAACCGACACATTGTTCGAGTTTCTTGAAAGTAAATCGTATCTTTTAGGTCAACTGTCACTGAATGATATTTGTTCTAAGATTGGTATAGAAAACTGGTTCTTTGTGAATATATTTGCACACCAAAAAAAAAAAAAAAAAACACGTTGTGTGATCCGATGCCAAGCGACCTATGATGTCGTTCTTGTTTTCAGTGCGGCTTTGGTTTCGTTATTCCTCAACCGAACAGAGACTGGTGGGTGTATCTGAAAGACATTTAGACAACCACCACCAAACCCACCCAATCACCACCATCCCCCACACCCCTTCCACACTATAAAAAAAAAAACCACCTAATCGTTCAAAACAAATATGAAAACACAACGAAACTCTCCAGCGGCGAGGCCGTGAGAACGGCGCTACTCTGACAGCACGTGAGCATGGGATGTTTTCAGCAGAAAAAACACAGTTCTGCAACAAACCATTTGCCTTCCCTCAGAATTGAGAAACGTACCCATCAGTGACTCTAGCTCGTTATTAGGGTTTAACGCCGTGTGGCAACAAAGGCCATCTCTCACGGCGTTGCGCATGAATCAAGTACGACACAAAGACTGAGGTCTCAGTGACGTATGCGCTAATAAGCACAGTACTGTTATCCTAAATCAGAAGTAGGTCAGACGACAGCACGCCGATCGCGGATGTTCAGTCTGCAGCGCGGGTCCGTTTCAAAAGGCATAGTCACATGATAATCCCCTACGCCTCCCTGCAGCGTTCAGGGTTAACTTCATTCCAGGCGCCCCGCATCAATAGCTGCCGGAGGCAACGCTATACGACACTTCCACAGCTATTGATGCCTGGTGCTTTGAAATAGTTGACAAGGATTAATTAAGCCTCTTCATCTAGCGAGGAGTTGCCACGTCAACGTTACATCTCCAGTTTGAGGTACTGAGTTGACTGCGCCATAGATTTTTGTCTGTTTGTCACGTGTCAGTTAGCTATCCCATCGATCACGTCACGTACAATGTTACACGTGTTTCTTCTTGACTTGAATGCCGGTTCAGTTCGACTATCACTAGGGTGACGCAATCTGAATTTAGAGTAACTGACTTGGTACATCCTGTTATGAAATGGCCATCACTCTATTGTCACGTCGTGACAGATGAGTGGTGTCCCTGTTCTAGCAGTACCATAACACTGAGGATTACACTGACTTTGTGTACCATCTGACCTCAGTCACTTAAACGAGATTAAATCCTGCGCAAGCCACTAAAGCAAGGCCGGTGCTTCGCTATATAGCGCAGCACCTTGCATTAGTGGCTTGTGCAGGATTTCATTAACTCATTCTACCCCAACACCGAAATCCCCAAATGTTGCCGTTGTCCTCTGAAGACTGCACTCTAGTGCAGGACACAGATCGACCATGATAGTTCAAGGGTGATGCCAGAATAGCTTGGCGCCTGTGGGCGCCAAGCTATTCTGGCATCACCCTTGAACTATCATGGTCGAACCTTATCTTGCTGTGGTGTGTCTGGGGTAGAATGAGTTAAGCTCGCTCGTGCAGCGTGCCTCTGGTTCGCTGTACGTTTTTTTTTTTTTTTTTTTTTTTTTTTTTTCGGACCCGGCTTCAGCAATTACATCTCTGCTTCAGTGAGGCTTGATGGTCTGTGCGCATTCTGGACCTCACAATGATCTCCTAGATTTCAGTGCGTGCACAGTCAGTGGTAGTGTCCGTGCCTGTGATTTGGATCAGTCAGTATTACTACGGGCTCCGACTGAGTGTCTCAAGTTGGGCAGGAGGCTGTGATCATGTTTTGATTGACTGATCTTACGTCATGTCACAAGCTACGTCGCGTGCTGGTCTGTGATTTTGGACCCTACGGCCTGCAGTCGTTGCAAGGTCCAAAATCACAGGCCAGCACACACGTTTACCTCTGACTGACTCGGCCGCGACCCACGGGTTGACCTTCGTCCTAAAACTGCAGACACCGAGACGAGGTCTAAGCTTGGACGGAGTCATGCTGCCCTCGCACACAAGCGTCAAGGGCATCCAGTTACCAGCACAGAAAGAACATTCCAGGCATCACTGAGTTGCACGAGTGAACCTAGTCCTGCGCCGGCCAGGACAAAGCTCACTCATACAACTGGTCCCAGGGGTTGTTTACGGAGGTTAGGAGTTCCACGCGCGCATAAAGTCCTCAGTCCGACAACTTGTCTGCGGCTGACATCGGCCCGATGAATTCGTGTGCGCTGTCGGGGGAAAAGGGTTCTACGTGGAGCCACGGCGTAAGGTTACTCAGTATTTCAGTGCGACCCAAACACGGCACTTGGCAAACAATCTTGGTGCCTGATAACCGGGTTTTTGTTTCTGTCTTAAACCATACATAGCACTTCCTAAAGTATTGATGTCACTTTTGGAGGTGAGCTGATAAATTATTTTGAAGTTGGGGGTGGGGGAGGGGGGGTGGGGGAGGGAGTGTTTATCTGGCAGCGGGCTGGCTCAGTGACTGGTTGGTTGAATTGGTCGGTCGGCGGGTCGGTAGGTCAGTCGCAGCTGGTTGGTTGGTTAATTGGTAGGCTAGTTGGTTGGTTGTTGGTAAATTGGTCGGTCTAGTTGTTGCTTTTTGGGATTATTGTTTGTTTGTTTTTAAGTCCCTTCTATTTATAGAAGGGACTTTTTAGGACGGCCGATCGCGGTGGGGCGAATTTAATAGCATGTCCATGATGTCAATGGCGGGCAGTCTAATAACAATTGAAGTAACAAGATAAAAATTGCGTCACGTCTAGTTACGCTAACCGGCCTCGCTGCTGAACGTACATTTGACGCGTATGTGCGTATATATGTATGTGCGTAATTATATAAACAAGAGAATCTCAGTCCGATATTTCTGTACACACAAGCTTGAAACTTGGCGAAATACTTTCTTAACTTGTGGCTAAGGAGAGCCTTAGAGCATATTGTAATTGAATGTCTCATTGAAGACATAACCGTTTATAGGAAGTCGGTTGACCCAGATTAGAGTCCGTAATTTTTGTCATATTTACTTGAACTTATGCATATAGCTAATTTGGAGAAAGATATGACATTGGATGAGTTCGTTAGCCAGCTTTGTATCCTTTCAACTTCTTTTGAGTAAAAATTAATTCTTTTCATAAAAGAATTAAAACACTACAAAACCTTTACTTCTAAAGTCAGATAGTGGCGGTGACGTAAAAGAGGCGGCAACTCCGTCACCGCTCAGACCCTTTATAGAACTCACTGACGTATTGGTAGATCTGCGAGACTTTTTTCAATAGGAGATAATTCAACATCAGAATCAGATCAAAGACAAAAGGTAGAGACCATTGACAGCCAGGACAGCTCTCATATAGAAGGGACTTTGTGGGTTATGGTTCAGTCTTGTTTTGTTTGTTATTCACTTAAAGACTTTTTTTGTCAGGCTTTTAACATGTAACTCACTGTTTTCTCCTAGCGAACCGTTAACTGCCTTTTATTCTGATTCGGGATCTTATGTGACAGGGAAGTGGATTTAAGGTGCTAAGAAGGGATGGGGTGGGTTACAGTAGTGTATAATTGTGCGTGTCAGTGTCTGAGAGAGAGTGCCTGTGCTGTTGTGCATGCGCAGTGAGTCCAGTGTTTTCCTGAAGAACCACGATATACAAGAACTATTTATTATTATTATTATTTTTGTTTGTTTGTTTGTTTCTTTCTTTCTTTCTTTCTTTGAAAGTATCAGCCTCCTCTCTTCCAAGCCAAGCTGGTTCAAAGTCTGTTACAGACGCCGGAAAAATGCTGTGAAAGTCGCTATTAGGTCAGTTATAGTAGCAGACCGTAGCAAACGCGGCACTCACGCACGCACGCACGCATGCACACACACACGCACACACACACATACACACACACACGAACGCACACCCCCACACACACACACACACACACACACCGACACATATACACCTTCGCCAGAGCATGAATGTCTCGTGTCGAACCGACATACTAAATCATATTAAATGTATTTACACTGCGGGACCATCAAACCAGTGCTTTGTGTCTTGATTGGCGGCTGCTCATGACAGGCACTCCAAAAAGTAAGACATGAAGAGTACATGACACACGGTTATTTTATCTGCAAGAGGCAAAAATTCTCATGAGCGCCTGCGGCCCGCTCATGAGAACTTGTGCCTCTAAAGGCATGGATAGCCCACGTTTACTCCTCAGTCGGAGGAACTGCTGAGGGCTTAAGTGTGTGACACACAGTCACATGATAGTCAGTACTCACAAGCACGTGCACTTCGGAGAAGTTGGTCTGGGGCTCGAAAGAGGGTGGGGGTAGTGCCTAATGGGGAAGGGGGGGCAGGGGGGGGGGGGCTTGAGTTTGGCCTTGAGGTCCTAAAACTAGAACTGGCTGCACGCGTTAACCCCTTGACTGCCGAGAAAAAGTGAACACAAGTCCAACTGCAAGAGGCATAGATCTTCATGAGCCCCCGCAGTTGCGGGGGCTCATGAAGATCTATGTCTCTTGCTGAGACCACTTTGTATCCGTGCCCCTTAGATGGTTGCAGCTTTTGGTCGTTGAATGAACATAGATTTCAGAAATACAATGTACGTACAATGGCAGGGAAGAGGTTAACTGAAAATAAAGCTGTTGTTGTCATCACTGACATTCTTCTTAAGGCCCAATATAAAACTGGCCCAACGGGGGACTTGAGTAACATGTATATCTGCAATGCGGCGCGTCTCATCTTGAAGAAACGAAAGAGAGACCACGTTACGCCTCTACAGAAGCAGCTGCACTGGTTGCCCGTAAAATTCCGCTGCCAGTACAAAATTGCAATTTTCGCCTATCGGCATTTTGACGGATCTCTCCCGCCGTACCTTTCTGCCAAGCTGTCTGTTTATCAGCCATCACGCACCCTCCGTTCCTCCAGTGTAAAACTTTTAAAAAATCCCAAAACTTAACATGAAAACTGTCGGGGCCGAACGTTCTTTCACCTTTTTAGCCCCAAGTGTGTGGAACTCCCTGCCAACTGAAATGCGGAATCTGCCCACATTGTCACAGTTCAAAGCTCACTTAAAGACTTTTCTTTTCTGTCGGGCATTTAACACTTAGCTCATCTTTAGCTAACTGTTGACTGCCTTTTATTCTGATCCTTGAGGAAGTGAATGTATAGTGTTGGGAAGAGATGGGGTTGTTTAAAGTAGTGTATAATCGTGCGTGTGTCTGAGAGAGAGGGTGTGCTGATGTGCATGCGCAGTGAGTCCAGTGTTTTCCTGGAGAACAGCGCTATACAAGAACTATGTATTATTATTTATTATTATTATTCAACTGCGTCGCATTAGCTCCATCAGGCATCTTCTTACACCAGAAGCCACTAAAACAAAGGTCTGCTCCTTTGTCTTGTTCCGACTCGATTACGGCAATGCACTCCTGTGTGGCTGTCCTCAGTACCTTCTGGATCGGCTCCAGAGGGTGCAGAACTCAGCAGCACGGCTTGTGGTCAAGGCAAAGAAGTCAGACCACATCAAACCCATTCTGCGTTCACTCTATTGGTTGCCTATCACATCTAGAGTACAATACAAAGTTCTGTTCATCTGTCATACCTGTCTGTCTCCTTCTACTGGCCCTGTCTATCTTTCTGAGCTTCTTCATTTGTACACACCTTCAAGACAGCTCCGTTCCTCAGCAGACATCAAACTATTACGTTTTCCTACTGTGAGAACTAAGTCTTTTGGCGAGAGGTCTTTCTCACACCAAGGGCCATTTCTTTGGAATAAACTCCCACAGTCCGTCAGGTATGTTGAATCAGCCAATAGTCTTTAAAGACGCATTTATTCCTTTAAACGTGCATTCACCGTTATAATTCTTCTTTTTGTCAACATTTCGTTGTCGGTGAGGGCTGTCTGGTGTGTCCGTTGTTGGTTTTATGGTACACGTGTGTCTTTTTGTGTGTGAGCACTTTTTGTTGGCGTGTTCATTTTGTTATTCTTATTTTCTTGTATATCTTGTTGCGTGAGTGTGTATGTTAGGGACTATAAATTATATGTGTTGTAGGATGCAAGGTGTGTGTATGTTAGTATGTCATTTGTACGGCGCCTAGAGCTTTTCTATCGAAAGTATAGGCGCCTTAAAAATATACATTATTATTATTATTATTATTATTATTATTATTATTATTATTATTATTAATTAGCATAGCTGTTTAAACCGACGTACTTCAGGCAGTAAAAAGTTAATAGTTCATAATCCCTCCTTCTCTTCATGATATCTCCTTACGCCCTACCCTTCACAAACCCACGGCCGCAATTCCAAAGTTTTGGAGGCCTTGTCTAACGACTATGTACCAGTTGCAGGAGATGGGTTGATCATGATAATTCAAGGGTAGTGCCAGATGAGCTTGGCGCCTTCAGGCGCCAAGCTCATCTGGCACTACCCTTGAATTATCATGATCAACCCATCTCCTGCTGCAGGGTCCCGGTGATACATGGGTTACAACAATGCTGGAGAAATTTATGAAATTTGAACGTTGTGAAATGAAACACTGTGACTTTTTCTGGTCTTCTTCTCTTCTGTACGCAGGAGAGTTCCTTCCGTTACTCTCCAGTGTGAAAGGCGGTGGAACACCTCTGGCACTACGTGGAAAGAATGATTGTGAAAAGAAGGGTAGCCGACGGCTGAGAAGAAAATTCTTCGCTGAGGCAAGACATACAAACCCACGGTATCGGCATTAAGACGTATCGGCGAATGGTATCACGTGAATCAAAGCCCGCCTCGGGGGCAGACGGTTTTAACCCTTACCATTCGGAATACCATTCTTGTGTGTGAAATCAGTAAGTTTAACAAAAACATTTCAAGGCGCCAAGCTATTCTGGCACTACCCTTGAACTAAAGCCATTGGTCTATATCATTATCTGTTTTATAACGAGCTTGCATATGGCAGTGTACAAATTTGAAGCTTTTAGCCTCGGCGGTGTGATATGGGCTAATGAAACAAACTGAACAGAAATATACTGAGGAGCAAAAGAAATGCGACGTTTTCGCTTGGCAGTCACCTTTCTGGTCCGGATTCTAGTCGATATTCTCTCGCTATTCTTAATTCCTGTCGCTAAAAAAAAGAAATCAAAAGATATGTCTTGACCGAACTGCCCGACTTTTTCTTGTCAGTATCCGGCCCGTGTTTGTTTTGGGCCGATAGCACGCAATACACTTGAGCCTGAGGGCTAGCTTACTTGTACGTATCCGGCAACAACAACAAAAAAATATTTTAAAAAAGAAGACAAATCACGAACTCAGTCATTGTCATATAAAAGAGGTACAGATTCTCATGAGCCTCTGCAGTCACAGGGGCTCATGAGAAGTCTGTGTCTCAGTCTTGCGCTCGGCACGACTTATTGGTACCAGTCTTTCCTGAAGACCACGTGGGTCAGTGTTGTTTGGGGTCAAGGCCGGTACCGTGCCCTTAGGCTGTTTCTATATTTGTGTGTATGCCGAAACGGATGCACTCACAGGCTGGGCAAGACCAGTCTCTGTATTACGCATCACACCGAAATAGGTTCAGTCGGTTTGGTTGGTTAATTAACACACTGGTTGGTTGCCCGTTGGTTAATTAACGCACTGGTCACCAGCCCCAAATATGGGAGTTGTTCTCTAGAGAATATAGCATCCCAGTTCAGGAGACATCGACCATGACAGTTCAAGGGTGGTGCCAGAATAGCTTGGCGCTGAGGCGCCAAGCTATTCTGACACCACCCTTGAACTGTCATAGTCGACCCACATCCTGTGGTATAGTGTCAGGGGCAGTGTGGGTTGAGCTGGTCGGGGTTTAAGCCGCGGTTCCCTCAGGGCCGTACACCTTCCGCGGCTACAGCCGCAACGCAGGCGGGCACTATGCTTTGGCGCTGACGGGTAGGATTCAAATGACGAGTCGGTTGGTTGATTGGTTGGTTGATTGGTTGGTTGGTTGGTTGGTTGATTGGTTGGTTGGTTGGTTGACTGGGTTGGTTGGTTGGTTGGGGGTTTAAAGTCCACGCCATAAGAGTGATAATGAAGGAGTCCGATGTCGAGAAGGGAGAAGGGGGATCGACCCAAAGCGCAACAGGCCATCGGGGCGACGTCGGTCACCGTTGGCCCGCGCACGACTAACGACGTCGGCCCGATGGCCTTTTATATTTTGCGCATTGGGGAGTCGTTGGCTCAGTAAAATAAATCAGTGAAACTCTTTCACCGCAAGACGGCCGAGTCAAATGGCTGCAGTGGACTGTGGAATCGCCTGACCGACACAGGCACACTGCGTGACTTAAAGGGATGGATATGCACAAGAGATGTGTATAAGTTTGTCACGATCACACCATGAAAATTCAGATTTTGCCTTTTTAATATAGCGCAGAATTAACAAAACAAGAAAATTAGCCAAACGGAAAGGTTTGTGTTTAAAACGTGTCTTTTTTTTTTTTTTAACGTGTCTTTCTTTTTATTTACACTGTGAAAGCTCTGTCTCAGTCATTGATTCACACGTAGCAGACTAATCAATCATGTTAACCCTGTTAACCCTTATCATTCGGAATACACCAGTGTGTGAAATACGTTTGACTAAAATAGTTCAAGGGTAGTGCCAGAATAGTTTGGCGCCTCTAGGCGCCAAGCTATTCTGGCACTACCCTTGAACTAAAGCCATTGGTCTATATCCTTATCTGTAAGTACTATAATGTAGCTTGCATATGGCAGTGTACACATTTGAAGCTTTTAGCCTCAGTAGGATATGGGTTAAAAGCCTTGGGTAACAAGTCGTCCTGGGTGCAATTTCTTTCTTTTTTCTTTTTTCTTTTTTTGCGGGGGGGGGGGGGGGGGGGCGGTTCTGGTGGAGGGGGGAGGGGGGGGGGGTCATGGTGGACGGAGGGGAAAAGGGGGAATGGGGATGTAGGTGAGGTGTGTGTGTGTGTGAAAGGGGGGGGGGGGGTAGAAATGTGGGTAGGGGATGGCAAATATAAACAAGGAGGTATGTCGGCCAGCGCAGTTCTATATTGATGGACAGCCGACCTTTTGTAGGAGGGCAAGGTCACAGCGCAAGGCAACCACCCCCTCCCTCCCAGCCAACAACAACAAGATTCTCACACATTAATGTTCAGTTCATTTCATCACAGGAGGTGGGACTGGGAATCGAAAACTTTCTGACAAGAGTTTCCTGCCCCCGACTTGCTAGCGAGTAAGGGGCACAAAACTCTTGTAAGAAAATCTTCGAATCCTCCCGCCTGAGCTTTCATTCCACCGATCTTAAGTCCGTTTTATCACAGGAGAGGCCGGAATCAAATATTTTCTGCCAAAAGTTTCGTGCCCCTGACTCGCTGGCGCGAGTCAGGGGCACGAAACTCTTGGCAGAAAGTTGTCGATTCCCTCTCCCTGTGGATTCATTCGACCGATTTAATTCATGCATTCGTCACATGTTCACTATGGTGATCTATGATGTCTCCTCTCAATTACGCACGTGAACTTAAAGTACGCCCGTTCAGCTGACACAATTAACCTATTTATTTCTCTTTGACGCTCTCTATAAAATCCAGGGACGTCCAAGGACTTATCAATTCCAAAACCAAGCATTCTCTCTGGGACAAAATACAGAGTATCTATCACGCAGTGATCACTTAAATATACGACTTGTGAAGACGTCTACTTGCCAGTTACTCGATCATCTGAGCCATTTCTGATCGACAGTCACAGCGGATTTTTCAGAAGAACAAAAAGGCTTCATCAGTCAGGACGTCTGATTTTCAAGCACAATGGAAAACTCAATAACCACGCTTTTCATAGCCGTTGCCATAACAACCGCAAGTGCCAAAAGCGCTCGTAAGTAAAACAGCCTTTCTTTCTTCTGGTTGCCTGCTTTCCTCGAAAGCTTAGCCGATTGGTTGGTTGGTCGTTGTTGGTGTCTTTTTTTGTTGATGTCTTTGTTTGTGTGTGTGTGTGTGTGTGTGTGTGTGTGTGTGTGTGTGTGTGTGTGTGTGTGTGTGTGTGTGTGTGTGTGTGCGTGTGTGTGTGTGTGTGTGTGTTTGTGTATGTGTGTGAGAGAGATTCCTTTGCTTAGAAATGAGTTGTTAACTCATTCAGCCTGACGCACGTATTTCCAAAATTTTGGAGGCGTCATCTAACGACTATGCACCTGTTGTAGGACAGGCGCCAAGCTAATCTGGCACTACCCTTGAATTATCATGGTCGACCCATCTCCTGCTGTAGTGCGTCAGGGCTGAATGGATTAATCGGTTGATACTCAGTTGACGGGCTTGAATATTAATAATAATAATAAGCGCATTAAATATGCGCTTTATCACAATTGAAAATCGGCTCAAAGCGCCGCCGCGAACTGAACCCAACAAGCACGCTCACGTGAATCACGCGCATTCACTCACACACTGAACGTAAACACAGAACTTTCACGTGGTGCTAAGGGCAAGCTCAAGCGAGCTACTGTAGTTTTTGGAAATTCAAAATCGTTTGTATTTGAAATTTGATTAAGTGGGCTGAAGCTGATACCAAAGTGGAATACATACTAAAACTGGATTTTTTTCTGCTCAGTGCCTGTTTCCTGAATTTGGGTTGCATTGGAGGGCGGTTCACAGGGCAGAAATTTGTTCAGCATACATAGGTTTCAGAACTTACATACCTACCGATTTCAGTGTTTGCGAATTTCTTTTGTGCTTGTGTGTGATTTGGGCCCTTACGTAACGTCCAAAATTACAGATCAGTACACAAACTAGGGATGGAGTGGGAAGAATGCTCTAAAAATCTTGACGCGTGTTTGGCCTTTCTTGGGTTCTCCTCGTTTGCGATTTAAATTTTGTCATCCTCGAGATCCGTGAAAGAAAAAAAATTAATCGTCGTAAGACGTGACAGGCAAATTTAAAAAAAAAAAAAAAAACTACTTGGTGATTGATATCTCCCCAAAACGTCTTCGGGCCCACGACGGTCGCAGTTGGCCCAAGGACCTTAGCTTACTGGATCAACCCATCCCCCCCCCCCC
Source organism: Semisulcospira habei (assembly GCA_036245525.1). Taxonomy (NCBI): domain Eukaryota; kingdom Metazoa; phylum Mollusca; class Gastropoda; family Semisulcospiridae; genus Semisulcospira; species Semisulcospira habei. The sequence continues at coordinate 169,916,425 of BTPG01000004.1, forward strand.
CCCCTCCGCACCCCGCCCTTCAGTTGTTTGAGCCGTTCTGAAGACTAGTGAAAGAGGTTGTGAAAAGCGGTGCCTTCACTGTCCACCGTCACCCTCCATCGTGAAACGTGAACGCTTGTACTATGTATTTCGAATCCGTGACTGCATCGCAGAATAACCCAGATATAACCCCTCAGCTGAATTTCACAAATTTTTTAGGTGTTACCAAATAATACATACCAGCTGCAGGAGATTTATTGACCATGATAAGTCAAGGGTAGCGCCAGAAGAGCTTGGCGCCTTCAGGCGCCAAGCTCTTCTGGCGCTACCCTTGAATTATCATGGTCAATCCTTCTCCTGCTGTAGGGCGTTGGGGGTTACTGAGGCACATCCCCGACAGTGAATTCGTGATGGTACCCCTTACCCCCTTCCCTTTCCCATTCCAAGCGTGAAATGTGAACGTTATAGATCGTACCCACACACCCACACACCCATTCCATCGTGAAACTTGAATGCTATAATTTGGAATCCGTGATCCGTGGCACATCGCAAAATAAATCGCTCGTGATTTAATGATGGTAGCCGTTTTATTATTCACGTATATCACATGTGTTCTCTTTTAACCCTTTGCCGGGTGTCGGTAGTGCTTTTAGCCGCGATCTTGCAGGAATCATTGCGACTAAAACCGCCGGCTACCGACACCACAGGGTTAATAGACGTTGTTCGAAAATCTGGAGCAAGTCAAACCTGCACGTGTTCGGATGCGAACAGTGGATTAAAAGCCCGGACAAACATGCGATATCGCATGTTTGTCCGGGTTTTTAATTCACTGTTTCCGCCGAAACACGTGCAAATTTGGACCTACTCGTCATTTCCGGAAATCGGCTGTTACTTCCAGTGGAAACACCCTTGTACGAAGACGCGTCTCCCGACTGGCACCCCGACTGTGTGGCCGGGCGGTTTCTGTGTTGGAATTTCAACACCATCCCCTGCAGATGGGCGTGTGACGGGCAGACGGACTGTGAGCCCCTGGGGGAAGACGAGGCGGGCTGCGACTACGACAACCTCGTCATTGGACAGACTGAGGATGACGGTGAGGATACGGTGGTAATAACGGTGGTGGTGGTAGTGGTTATTTTATAAACTGAGGTGCAAAAGAAATGCGACATTTTGGAATCATTGGAAAGACTGAGGTGTTTCCAATGATTCCAAAAATGTCGCATTTCTTTTGCTCCTCAGTATTGTTATTTCCTCTTCTTCTTCTCCTCACCATGGTTCAGCGCCGTGGGAGGCAAGCTTCTCGCTGCAAAGAGAGAGCGACGACAAGCTGAGAGACTATGGCTGTCCACTGGACTTACCGTACACAAGCAGATTTTCAGCGCTGCTAAGAAATATGTAACTCGTCTGGTACTCGTGGCGAAGACAGCTTTCTTCAATGCCAAGATTGCAGCGTGCACCACCAGCAAGCAGCTATATAATGTAACCAACAAACTGACTGCTAGAAGGGATCCATCTCCACTCCCGACCATTTTCTCACCATTAGAGCTGCCTGATCAGTTCTCAAATTTCTTTAATGAAAAAGTTCAGAACATTCGTGATAGACTTGATGGACTTATTTCACAGTCTCCATCACAGTATGACGTTCCCTTTTCTGGTCAGTGTCTCTCGTCCTTCAGACCTGTCAGTGAACAGGAACTTCATGCTGTGCTGAAGAGAACTGCACAAAAAACTTGTAGTTTAGACCCACTTCCTACTACATTGCTGTACGAGTGTATTGATGTTGTGCTTCCAGTCATGACCAACATTGTCAACGAGTCCCTGAGGTCTGGTATTTTTCCGTCGGATTTCAAGTCCGCCATTGTTAAACCTTTGCTAAAAAAGCCCTCTCTAGACCCTAACAATCTACAGAATTACCGCCCTGTCTCAAACCTCCCTTTTCTCTCTAAGATCGTTGAGAAGGTTGTGTTGTCGCAACTTCTCGACCATCTGAACCTGAATCATCTTCTTAGTCCCAATCAGTCTGCTTACCGTGCAGGTCATTCCACTGAAACTGCGCTTGCAAAAATTCTTAATGACCTCCTCGAGGCTCTTGATGATGGCAAAGTATCTGTTCTCGCACTGTTAGACCTATCTGCTGCCTTTGATACGATTGACCATGACATTTTGCTACAACGTCTCTATTCTGTGTATGGCATTCATGAAACTGCTTTATCGTGGTTTAGATCATATCTGACGGACAGAACTCAGTGCATAGTTGTTAATGATAAACTATCCAGCCCATCCACGGTGCGCTTTGGCGTCCCACAAGGTTCAGTTCTTGGACCAGTCCTCTTTACCCTGTATGTTCAGCCACTGGCCAGTGTCTTTAACCGTTTCTCTATATCACATCATGCATTTGCAGATGATACTCAACTCCATGACTCATGTTCACCTGATCAGATTATGGACACAATCGAGATCCTTCAGGAGTGCGTCTTGGATACTAAGATGTGGATGACTTCAAACAAATTACAGTTGAATGACGGAAAAACTGAGGCCATGATAATTGCTTCCCCGAGGTTGACGAAGACGCTGACACTCCCCCAGTCATTACAAATCTGTGGTGCCACTGTCCCCTTCTCCCCCCATGTAAAAAATCTGGGTGTCACACTTGATAGTAGCCTGTCCATGCGCCTTCATGTGAACAACGTTTGCAGATCCGCCTATACTGAACTGCGACGTATTGCTTCAGTCCGCCACTATCTGACACCTGAAGCAACTAAAGTACTTGTCTGCGCTTTTGTTTTGTCTAAATTAGACTATTGCAATGCTCTTTTGGCTGGCTGTTCCCAGTGTCTGATTGGCAAACTCCAGAAAATTCAAAACTCAGCTGCCAGGTTGATTCTTAGAGTCCCTAGATCAGATCATATCACACCCCATCTGTCTGCCCTACACTGGTTACCTGTTACAGCTAGGATTCAGTACAAAATTTCATGCATGACTCACAGTTGTATTACCTGTTCCTGCCCACACTACCTTGCCTCTCTTCTCCAGCTGTATACGCCCTTGAGACAGAATTTGCGCTCTGCTGCCGACTCTCGAGTTTTACGTATCCCTCTTGTCAAAACAAAGTCGTTTGGTGAGAGGTCATTCAGATACCAGAGCCCAGTTGTTTGGAATGATCTCCCACGCGAACTGAGATACGTGGATTCGAGAGAGGCATTCAAGCGTGCCCTAAAGACCCATATGTTTTCTGTCAGCTACAAATGACTTTGTCACACACCTGTCATGTTAAAGTCATCTCTATCTATTTATAGAAGTACTGTGTGTGTGGGTGTGTGTGTGAATGCCAGTATGAGTCCATGAGCGTAGCACTTTTGAATGGCGACTTTATAGCTTGTTTACAGAGTGCGTTGTATTTTGTTTTTGTACTTTTTGTAAATTCCATTTTTGTAATTAGTTATTTTTTGTACATTAGTTTTTGTTAAGCGCCTAGAGCTCTAATCTGAGGTTAGGCGCTATACAAGTACTCATTATTATTATTATTATTTCTTTCTATTTTACGTTCAGGACTTTTGTCTTTCTTTTTGTTGACCAAGTCATTGCTGTTGTTTCTTTCTTGTTTTTATTTATTGTGGCCTTGTTATTTTTCATACCACGAATCATCTAATTTATATAGATGGGTGACATAATTATGTTAATTCTTCCTCTTTTTTGTTGTTGTTGTTGTTGTTGTTGTTTGTTTGTTTTGTCTACCGTATTGAAATTACGGTAGACTTTGAGATGGGGCTGATCGGAGCACGTTCCGTAGCATGCAAATGACGAACATAGGCGGGCACACATCAGACTCTGACAGTGAAGTAACACGATAAAAATTACGTCATGCCTAGCTACGCTGAACCGCGCTGTTGAACGTACATTTGGTGGGAAACGCCGTGTGTGTGTGTGTGTGTGTGTGTGTGTGTGTGTGTGTGTGTGTGTGTGTGTGTGTGTGTGTGTGTGTGTGTGTGTGTGTGTGTGTGTGTGTGTGTGTTTCTCCTGTGCCTGTGTACGTACCGGTCTGAAAATTTAGGAAATGCTTTAATCAAGATGTATCTCATAGTACTTTTCAGCATTTTTTGATTGGATTACTCATTAAAATAAAATAAAAAAGCACTGCCGTTTATACAAAGTCGGTTGACCCGCATTTGAGTCCGTAATTTGTGTTATATTCATTTGAAATTTTGAATACAGCTAGCTTCGAGAAAGATATTGGAAGAGTTCGTTAACCAGCTTTGTATCTATTCAATGTTTTTGTTTTTTAAAAAAAATTCATTGCTGAAAAAAATGTCGACACGAAGAATTCTCGACTTCAGACAGTGACGGCGACTTAAAAGCGCGAGACACATTATACGTTGTTGCTGTTGTTATACATTGTTGCTAAAGTGACGCAAAGCACCAGACACGCCATTGTTATACATGAATTGACACAAAGAAAATCTCTCTCTCTCTCTCTCTCTCTCTCTCTCTCTCTCTCTCTCTCTCTCTCTCTCTCTCTCTCTCTCTCTAACAGGACAGTTTGTAAGAGAGGCGTTTCGCCCAAAACTTTATCCTGTCAATAAAACGTTTCATCATCATCATCATCATATCTCTCTCTCTCTCTCTCTCTCTCTCTCTCTCTCTCTCTCTCTCTCTCCCCCCCCTCTCTCTCTCTCTCTCTCTCCCTCCCTCCCTCTCTCTCTCTCTCTCTCTCTCTCTCTCTCTCTGACAGTTTGATTCAGGAAGACCGCTTATAGAAAGTCGGTTGACCCACATTTGAGTCCGTAATTTTCGTTCTATTCACTTGGAATTTTGTATAGCTAGATTTGAAACAGACATTGGATGAGTTCGTAATCCAGCGCTGTCAGTACCTTTTCAACTTTTTGAATAATAATAATAAATTCATTTTTGCAAGTTTTGGATCAAGTATATACTACCATCAAACAGTCAGCCCTGGCAGAGGCTGTGTGGAAGAAAACAGTCACCCCTGGAAGAGGCTGCGCGCCTTTCGGATGAGTGCCATGAAACATCAAATGCGTCACTGTGTACACAGCTACATGAGACTAGCGATGCCATGACGTCAAGCTTATAGTGACGTCATTTTGCTGCTCGTGCAATTATTCTTCAGAATTCCTGTCGCTTCACGAACCCACAGAGCGTAATAATGGCGGGAAATACCCTTTTTCAAAATAGACAAACAAACAAATATAGATCAGACATTGGCATAGAGAGGAGGGAAATGGATCAGAAGGATACGCTTAAAAATATGAACAATTCTGAATGTTCCTAAAAGAAAAACGCATGTGAGCTCCAAACAATGCGTAGACTTTGGGATGAAATCCTCATCGTGTTTACAACATAATTTTATACATTGTGGATGGTTCATGTCTGCCCTTTCCGATGGATTCGCTACTAAGCAGTGTACATTTTCTAGTGTCTGTTCGTTTTGTCATTTGTTCGAGTGTATTTTTTATTTATCTGCATATTGCTAGGAAAGGGGTTGGGGTGAGGGTCGAGAAATCGCTGATATTGTGTGTGATCTTCATGGTAGTTTAACGCATTCGAGACGGCTTGCCGCGTATCCGCATGCCAGCCGTCGCTAATGAGTTAATAGCGTTCGGATACTGCGGAAACAAGAAATGCTCGTGTTATACTGCGTCGCGGATGTAAAAATCGTGAAATGTCTCACACTGTGGCATTGGACGCAGTACGCTCATCCTCTCTGTAATAATCTTCAGGCCTTATAATTATGATCAACATTATCATATAGTGTTGCCTTCTTTGTTTCAGAAACCGATCAGTGGCGCTGTTTTCCTGAAGATTTCAAATGCACGACTCACGTTGAATGTGTCCCGGGTAACGTTCGCTGTGACGGCCGCCCGGACTGTTACGACGGTAGCGATGAGTGGAACTGTAAGCAGCGCACGACATTTTAACCCCACTCCTCCCCACCCACTTCCACACCCCCCCCCCACCCCACCTCGGGGGAGATGGGGGGGGGGGTACCCCCAACCCCATACCCTTTAGCTTCCAATATCAATTGCTCAAATGTATGTGCTGATTTGTATGGGACGTATACACTTGACCATGCAAGTTCAGGAGAGGGTGTCCAGGAAAAATGACGGGCTGTCCGTTAAAACTCATGTTAAATCAAAGTGGCACAGTTGCCGTGCGGCCGAATTGATCACTGTTCAGGTCGTACTCCATAAGCAATAGCTGTCCCTTCACCACCCCCACCCCACCCACCCACCCCCCACCCCCTCCCCATAACCCGCCCGCTCGAGCCGTCCATTATCCCTCTAGTGCCTTTGGTCGTTATTCCCCGAACTAACCTAACCAGGTGAGGGTGGTGCCAAAATAGCCTAGCACCAAGCTATTGAATTCTGGCACTAACCAGAGATGAACTTTCGTGTTCACGGAGTTCATCAACTGTTGTAGCGTGTAGCGTTGAATAGGTAAAGGCTAAATGAAGAGAAGCGATCGTTATCTGGTTCAAAGCGCCCCGCGTCAATAGCTGCGGAAGTGTCGTATAGCGTTGCCAGCGGCAACGCTATACGACACTTTCGCAGCTATTGATGCGAGGCGCCGGGAACGAGTTTACACAATTTGAGACGTGCCGCATCCGGATAAGCGGCTTATGCCTCGTATCCGGAAGCGGCACGTCTCAATGATTTCAATGTGCCCATAGTACTATAATTCAAAATTTTTGTTGACGAGGTGAAATTTTAAATTTGAAATGTGTTTCCTTACAGGCGACAACAATGTTAAACCCCGGCGCCGCTTGTTTTCGCGACAGAACAATGACAGGCAACGACGTAACGGTCAAGGTCAAGGACAACGCCCTCTCAGAGGTCAAACTAGCCAAGGTCTACAAGAAAACACCCAGCACGGTCTACAAGTTCACGGCCACGATGGAAGTCAAGAACCCGCTCAAGATCAACCTGTATACGTATCCGCTCAAGAGCAACAAGGAAATTCTGTCCAAGGTCTAGGGCACCGTTACAACGGCAACCATCACCGTGCACGCCAGCAATTACGTCTGTTTCAGAGAAACCTGTAAAAAGAACCGTAACCAAATCTGCCCTGTTACGGCATAGTTAGTTAGTTATTGGGGTTTAACGCCGAGCAGACGACTAAAGTCATCTCACGGCGGTGCCCTGCTAATGCAAAAGACAGTAAGCTTATTTTTTGGCGAAGAGCGAGATTTTCATTGTATTACAGTGAAATTGTCGCCTTTCACAAAAAAAAAAAAAAAGACTTAGAATATCTTTTGCCTTCACAGGGCAGATTTGTTGAACCGTTTTTGTACTACATTCCAAGTATGAAAGCTGTGTGTGTGTGTGTGTGTGTGTGTGTGTGTGTGTGTGTGTGTGTGTGTGTGTGTGTGTGTGTGTGTGTGTGTGTGTGTGTGTGTGTGTGTGTGTGTGTGTGTGTGAGAGAGAGAGAGAGAGAGAGAGAGAGAGAGAGAGAGAGAGATTGGTTTTGCTATATTTTCCCAGTGCGAAAAAGCCATCGGGCCGACGTCGGGCGCCGTCAGCCCGCGCACGGCCGTGCGCGGGCCCACGGCGGCCGATGTCGGCCCGATGGCCTTCTGCGCATTGGATTGCTATAATTACGTTCGAAATGACCTGATATCAACCACTGCACTATATGTATAAACGTGTATCCAAAAATATCAGTGGTTTTATCAAGCTTACATGATCCAGACCAAACAGGTGAGTTGTCCCAGTCTATATCGCCTTTGTAGTAAGGTGTGTACACACGAGTCGCTGTGCGGACACGCGCACGGACAAAGGCACGATTCGTGTTACTTTAAAATTGAATCAGCTGCAAAATTTGCATCAAGATATTTCAGATCATTTTTTGTCTTTTCCGGTTTGTGACCGAGGTACACAAAATGAGCAGCACACTCTCCATAAGTTTTCCCCATATCATACTGAGGCTCAAAGCTTCAAATTTGTACACTGCCATATGCAAGCTACATTATAGTACTTACAGATGAGGATTATAGACCTAATGGCTTTAGTTCAAGGGTGGTGCCTGAATAGCTTGGCGCCTAGCTGAGGCGCCAAGCTATTCTGTCACTACCCTTGAACTGTTTTAGTCAAACTTATTTCACACACTGGTGTATTTCGAATAATAAGAGTTAACGTTTGATTGGAGAAAGAAAATATACCAAGCAGTTGCTGAGTTATCGGCTTTTACAGTATGGCAAACCATGATGATTTGCAGCAGACGTTTTTCACTTCGACACAATTGATTAATTTTGATCTTTAATAAACTTATCTTCTGTTCTTATGCGTGCACAATTTAGATCAAATCTGATAGCGATGGTGAAAAACTATATGAATTTCAAGAATTTGAAGAAGAAAAAAAAGGTCTATTTGCGAGTGATAATAAGTATTTTCAAGTGTAATAAATCTCAAGTCCGCAGTCAATACCGTGATAACATCTGCCCGAATTGTGCCGCAGGCATGGGATGATCTTTGCGCAATCGATCACTTCTATAGAGAGGCGCCAAGCTAATCTGGCACTACCTTTGATCTCCCATCATGATGTACACTTTAGCCACGAAGCCAACCCCAAGCGGTCCCAGAGTGTTTGCAGTTGATTCACTATATACGACTTAAAACCCTCGATTTATGCTGACAGTGCCGTTCGGCGGTAAGACCGGGTGGTCAGCAACAGTCCAGGGCATTAACCCTTATCATTCGGAATACACCAGTGTGTGAAATACGTTTGACTAAAATAGTTCAAGGGTAGTGCCAGAATAGCTTGGCGCCTCTAGGCGCCAAGCTACTCTGGCACCACCCTTGAAATAACGCTATTGGTCTATATCCTGTAAGTACTATAATGTAGCTTGCATATGGCAGTCTACAAATTTGAAGCTTTTAGCCTCAGTATGATATGGATTAAACAAGCGAAAGGGTTTTATTGCATTGTCCATTTGAGCAAAGCTTCCCTCGTGGTTTTTTGTTGTTGTTGTTGTTGTTGTTGCAAATAGCTGTTGAACGCAGATGATGTCATGACAACTGTAAGAAGAAAAGATGATCACCAACCTTGGTCCTAATAAATTTGAATTTTCCTTTCGTCGTGACAACAATGGTTTAACCGCTGCCCTGCCTCGGGAAATTTTGTACATGACCCATTTAAAGTACCTGCTAAAATATACCCTAATCGAGCCCCACTCAGAGGCACTGACACATGTTTATTCCTGTGAACACCACGTTCTACAAGGTGAAAGTTCAGTACCTTGGACTTGAAAGACAAATGTGATCAGTGCATAGCTTGTCACAGTTTCAGATTCAGTGGTGCAGGTCAGGGGTGACAACAATGGTTTAACCGCTGCCCTGCCTCGGGAAATTTTGTACATGACCCATTTAAACCTGCTAAAATATACCCTAATCGAGCCCCACTCAGTGGCACTGACACATGTTTTATTCCTGTGAACACCACGTTCTACATGGTGAAAGTTCAATACCTTGGTCTTGAAGGACATAATAATATGTGATCAGTGCATAGCTTGTCACAGTTTCAGAATCAGTGATGCACTTCAGTGGTCACTGTGGTCTGCACAGGGTATATATTTCAACTTTTAACCCGTATCATTCGGAATACACCAGTGTGTGAAAAAAAAAGTTTGACTAAAATAGTTCAAGGGTGGTGCCAGAATAGCTTGGCGCCTCTAGGCGCCAAGCTATTCTGGCACCACCCATGAACTACAGCCATTGGTCTATATCAGTATATTTAAGTACTATAATGTAGCTTGAACATTAAATTTGTACACTGCTAAGTACTATAATGTAGCTTGCACATGGCCGTGTACAAATTTGAAGCTTTTAGCCGCAGTATGATGTGGGTTAAGTAGGTCCTCTCCATGATCTCCCGAGGTTAATGGCTAAACCGTTTGGGGTCAAAGCCAACTAAATTGTCAAATAAATTAGGACCTCGTTTTGGTGGTCAGTTTATGTTCTTAGTGTTGTCATGAAATATGTCTTGTGCCAAAGATAATTGGGGGAGAAAAAAAAAAAAAACACGAGGCAAGATTTGCGCAGAGGGACTATCCATTGTACTGCCAAATCTCGTACATCCCGTGTGCTGAAAAGCAAAGTCCAGCGCAGCCTGACAAGCCCCTGTTTACCCGTTCATTGATAGCTTTGACCTGAGCCGCTCTGACCCTTCGGACGGACGGAATGACAGCGATCGACTGACCCCAAAATCGTGTTTTGGACCGATAACCCTTTTTCGTGTCCGCGGTTAACCCCTTCACTGCCGAGAAAAAAATGAAAACCACCTGCCAGCGGCAAGAGGCATAGATCCTCATGAGCCTCCGCAGTTGCTGAAAGCACTTTGTGTCCATTGTTACTTCGGCCTCTTGCGGTCTTTGGTCAAACGCTGAGTTTACGATGATTTCACTGAAAACCACTGTCCGGCTACGTCCAGTGGCATTGGAAGGGTTAAAAAGCTTAAACGCTCCTTCGTATACTGGCCACGACTGAAAGGTAGTGCCAGATTAGCTCGGTGCCGTCACCCAGCCATCTCCTGCTGTGGGTTCAGTTTAACAATTTGCAAACCGTGTTTCTCTTCAATAATCACGAGCGTTTACCACGAGGAATGTCGCTTATAAACAGATTTTCAACCTACAAAGATTGTGTAGGTTAACCCATTACATCCTGAGGCTGATGTTTTTTTTAATTTGCTTGTCCTATGAAGGCTACATTACAGATTACAAGACAGATCAACCATTTTAGTTCAAGAGTGGTGCCAGAATAGCTTGGCGCCTCAGGCACCAAGCTATTTTGGCACCACCCTTCACCTATCATAGTCAAATTTATTTCAAGCAATATAATATCAGGATGAAAAGGGTTAATATTGTTTCTATCATGCCAAATGATCGTGTGTTTCACTTTGACCAGATAATTATGTGTCCGTTTAAAGTAAAACGCATCAAGTCCATTTTTGTGAAAAGCGAGATATCTATTGTATTACAATACAAATCTTGCTTTTCACAAAATGGACACTGTCTTTTACCTTCAGAGAACAGATGTGCTCTCCTGAAAAGTATGTTGTTGTTTACGGCAACTCAAGTAAACAAACTCTTATTTTTACTTTTATATATTATTTGTAATGCCAAAAAGAAAAAAACACAGTTTCGCTGGTTCAAGAAACCCAGTGCACAACATGCTTGAAATTTTTGCAATAAAATTTTCTTTTTAAACCAGTGTATGTGTGTGTGTGTGTTTTGTTTGTGTGCGTGCTTAACAGAAAGGTCTACAATACATGACGCAATACCATGTATGTCTGGTAGCGCGTGATGTGTTATGAAACAGTGCGTGTGATTGGTCCACGTGTCACGTCTTCCCCTCATATTATACAGAAACATGTCATGCCATTTGGTGCACTGCCAACACTGAATCGCACCCACCACTTCATAACATAACCCCGGCTGTAATTACACAAGCATTGCACTGGTTTTAGTCACGTGATGTATACTGACGCAGCGCCGGATCAATCAATTTTCAAGGGGGGAGGGGGCTCAACTTTTATTTTTTCTCTTGCCAGGGTCTAGTATATATATCAAAACACCACAACCAAAACTGTTCTTCTGTTTTTGAAAGTTTCTAACTGGTGTTACGTACGGCATTGAAACTCAAGCGTTACAACTCAATTTTAAACGCACTTATTTATAGTTTGATGCCAGTCAAGGGGGTGGGGGGGGGGTGCTGTAGTACCAAAGCACCCCCCCCCCCCCTGGATCCGGCCCTGCTGACGAACCGGAATGCGACATCTTTCGAGTCAAATTATGTCGCATTTCTTTTGCTCGTCAGTATACTTGGTGCTCGTCAGTATACTTGGTCCTGTCACATCAACCATTTCAGAACATATCAGACCGTACCAGAAACTAGCTCGCCTTTCACCGCCAGTGGACGCACATTGTGTTACTCAAATCTGTCCAAGAGCCCTAGCCGCCAAAGGAAGGTGGATCCTCATGAGCCCCCGCGACTGCGGGGGCTCACGAGGATCTATGAACTCTTGCACTTGGACTATGGATCTATGGCGCTTGCACTTGGACTATGGATCTATGGCTCTTGCACTTGCTGGACTATGGATCTATGGCTCTTGCACTTGGACTATGGATCTATGGCTCTTTCACTTGTTGGACTATGTTCACTCTTTCTCGGCAGCGAAGGGGTTAGCAACACCACTGGTGGAAAAAAATCGCAAATCGGGTTATGCACTCCATGCACTGCTGTTTTTTGTGTTTTTTTTTCCCCCTCAAGGACCACCCACGTCAGTCAGCCTGAGTTTAGTCAGCCGTGACAAACCATGACTGCAATCGGCTGACCGGCCGTCAGAAGACACGACTCGTACCAGAAGTATCAGGCGACTGACCCTGACTGCCCCGAGTTCCAGGGCCAGGTGGATTAGGCCCAGCTTTTCTTAGTGCAAGAGT
>BTPG01000004.1:169933854-170123849 GCA_036245525.1 Semisulcospira habei
AAATGCTACTCGGATACCGATCGGCGGAACGGAAGCGGAAATTTCTGTGTCTTCTCCGCCGTGCCACGGTACCGGGCCGTCAGCAGCTATCAAGGAGGTAACCCTGTGCGTGTCGGTAGCGGTTTTTTTCGGTGATGATTCCTGTTGGAAATCAGCATCGCTACAAAACCCGCTATCGCCGACACGCAAAGGGATAATGTTTTTCAAATATGATCCTAACAATAATAAAACACGCTTAGAAAGGACAGATACAACACAGTTGAGTCGTGAATGTCGGGGGGGGGGGGGGGGGAGGGGGAGGAGGGAGGAGTGGGGGGTGGGGGGGGGGGGGGGGGGTTCTAAGCGAGCTTTCGAGTTCTTTGTCGGCAATGTCTTTGCATTTTACACGGCGCTTGGCAGTCACATTTCTTGTCTTGATTTCATATTTTAACTCATTCAGCCTCGGCACACCACGGCAAGACAATGAATCGAGCATGATAGTTCAAGGGTGGTGCCAGAATAGCTTGGCGCCCATAGACGCCAAGCCATTCTGGCACCACCCTTGAACTATCATGCTCGATCTGTCTCTAGAATTGTAATACAGTCCTTCAGAGGGCAACTTCAAAATTTGGGGATTTCGGTCCTGGGGGAGAATATGTGGGTCAAATGGTTGTTGTGATGCGTCTAGTGTGGTAGTGTAGCGGTCTGTGCTTGTCGCTCTCGCTTTCAGCTCGCACCGCTAGCTAGCAGTTCTGTGAAAAGGGGAGCAGAGTATGTCAGGCTCTCCCTGCCAATACACAGCCTCTCCAACAACAAGCCTCATGTAGTGCCTCCTCGCGGCGACTCGCGGTAACCAAGCACCTTACGGACTCGGGCTGAACTACAGAGGACTCGGAGGAGGTCCGGCCCCCAGACATGCGGCATGCAGGCCCACCGGTGTGCGATACGCCCTGATGTCCATGAACCAGATCCCCAGCTATGAGTAAATAGCCCCACTGCCTTGTGGGTGCAAAGGCTAGGGGAGTAAACCCTATACACATCCGGGCAGGGATGCTCGATAGTCTTGGTTGGCAGATCTCCTTCGAGAAGGAAAACTCCGAAGAAAAACCTGAGTAGATCGGACTCATCGGCAACCCATCTAGGAGGAGGACACTCCAAAAACCAAACCATCCTGTGCTCCCAGGAAAGGCCTTTTGACCAGGAGTTAAGGGTGAGGTAACCCCGACAGAAACCCCGAGTGCTGAAGACGGAGGTACTGGGCTGCATTGCGCACTCTAATAAACCACAGTACCACGCATATATACAGCCATATGACACTTAGAGATGGATTCAACAGAAATGGTGCTCGCCTTGTGGAGTCTCACCAGGCAGTTGCAGTACCGGGCTCTGCGCCTCTTCGGAGCCCACCCCCAGCGACTGGAGGACCTTCCCGTCTGTCTCGAGGAGTCTGGGGACGGGGAAGTAGAGCGACTGGCCAACTAAAAAACATGACCAGAGACAAAGAAAAACCCAGTGTGAACATCATGCACTGGAATGCAGAAGGGGTTACCAACAAGAAAACAGAACTAGAGCACTTTCTGCATGAAAACAGCATAAACATCTGCTGTATACAAGAGACACCTGTAAGAAGGGAAACCCTTTAAGGTCAGAGGATATCAGGTCTTCCGAAGTGATCGCCAGGGAGGAAGAAAGGGGGAGTTATGACCCTAGTTAGAAACAACCTGAATGCCAGCAAAACCAGGAAATTCACGGAAGAGGCGGAATACCACCAGAGATAGCACCCTTGACTTGGTCAACTACTACTACCCTAATGATAAGATGCTGTCCCTCGACACTATCCAGGTCCCGGACAGTGGATTCCTCATCACTGGTGATTTCAACGGCCAGTCCCAGAGTTGCGGATATGACACACTTGACAAGAGAGGAGAATACATCAAGGAGTGGCAAGATGAAAACCACCTAATACTTGCCAATGACCTACCTTCTACTCTCGCCGCTGGCACACCACCACTACACCGGACCTGGCGCTTTGCACTGAAGATGTTCATAAGCGCCTCAGCAGAACAGTAGGCCCACATTTAGGAGGAAGTGACCACCGCCCTGTCCTCCTCTCCATAAAAGGGAGTACAGCAGCTAGCTCACCACACCGGCCAAGATGGAACTACCGAACAAGTGAGCTAACACAAGACCTCGCTGTGTTTTGGAAGGAACATCAACAATGTGGCTAGAGATTTTAACGACATTATCAGTAAGGCAGCCAAGGAAACTATACCTCGAGGGGTCCTGAAAAACTACAACCCATACTGGACTGCAGATCTTCAGAATGCACATGGCAACCTCACTAGGGCCAAAGAAGAGGCTGAAACCAACCCCAGCCAAGAAAACAACATCAAGCTACAACACAGTAATGCCCACTATCTGAAGACAAAGTTGGAGTGCACAAGAAGAAGTTGGAGAGAGAAGAGTAAGTAAGTATAGATTGCTTTACGTCCTGCAAGCGACAAAGGCCTTCTCAGGACGTGCCTGCGCTAAATGAAGACAAGAACTGCAAGAAGCGCAGACAGGAGGGAGAATTTCAAAAGAAAAATACAGATGAATGGACCAGAAAGACAGAAATACAAACCCCCAAAAGAGTAGAACCCACCTTGCAGGGGTTAGACAAGGTGACCCTAGGAACTAAAAAGTAGACAACCCCACCAAGGTCCCCTAGGGCAGACCCGGTGGGGGGGAGAGAGAAGACTGCAGGACTGAACATGGAGAGGGACACCACCACGTTGTGGAGACTGACCAAGGCGTTGAACGATGAGGGCACCAGGGAACAGAAGATCACCTTGGAAGACGAAGGGAAAGCACTGACCGCTAGGAACGCTGCAAAAATGTTCGCACAGATCTATGCGAAAGAAAGTAACATCATTGTCCCAAGAATGCTTGAGAAAGAAATCAGACAGGAAGAAAGAGAGAACAAGAGATGCAAACATCCATGATGTAATGAAGAAGGACATCACCCTTTCAGAACTGAAGATGGCCATCAAACAGCTGAAGAAGAAAAAAATCTCCAGGTCAAGACAGCATCTCAAACGAGATGTTACACCTTGGCAACACTGCCTTAATGAAGCTAATGGGCATCTTTAACCACAGCTGGAGACGAGGGCAGGTACCCCAGTGCTGGAAGGAAGCCAGGATGATCCCAATTTTGAAGAAAGGAAAGAATAAGTCCAAAGCCCTGAGCTATCGCCCTATCAGCCTGACAAGCTGCGTGTGCAAGACCATGGAGCGGATCATCAACAAG
Organism: Semisulcospira habei; assembly: GCA_036245525.1. Taxonomy (NCBI): domain Eukaryota; kingdom Metazoa; phylum Mollusca; class Gastropoda; family Semisulcospiridae; genus Semisulcospira; species Semisulcospira habei. The sequence goes on from BTPG01000004.1 coordinate 169,937,123, forward strand.
CGCCTGCAGTGGTACCTGGACTCCGAGAGCATTATCGTGCCAGAGCAAGCCGGCTTCAGAAGCTACAAGAGCACAGAAGGCCAGACAACACACCTTGCACAGGTCATAGAAGATGCCTTTCAAGATCAGAAAGTGACATTAGCTGCCTTCATTGACCTACAGAAGGCTTTCGACAAGGTGTGGAAGGATGGTCTCCTTGTGAAACTCCTTCGCAGTGGCATCCAAGGGAACATGTACCGGTGGACCAAGTCATACCTGCACAATCGCAGAACCCGTGTGACAGTGTATGGGTACTGTGGCCAAAAAGTGCTACTGCGTCAACGGGTGCCACAGGGGGGAGTCATGTCACCGACCCTGTTCATACTCTTCATCACCAGCCACACTCTTCTCTCTCTCCAACAAAGCAAAGACTGGCAACCTAACACTGGGCAACACCCCGCTGCGGTATGAAGACCAACAGATATACTTGGGAGTCACCTTTGACAAGAGACTCACATGGAAGCCGCACATCTGGAACGCAGAAGCAAAAGCTAAAAGAAAGCTGAACATCATGAGGAAGCTGGCTGGAACACACTGGGGAGCCAATGAAAAGATCTTCAAAATTGTATATCAAGGCACAGTGAGGCCACACCTTGAGTACGGATCCAATGCATGGTTGACAACAGACTGTTGACAGAGTTCAGAACTAGGCACTGCGTATCATCACCGGCGCAATGAGATCCACGCCAATTGAAAAGATGGAAGAGACAACAGCCATCCCACCTCTGCGCATGAGAAGAGATTGCAAAGCCTTGATATATTCCACAAAAGTCAAGTCTTCCAAAGACCATCTTATGAACGCCAGCATGTAACAACCAACTCAGGGAGACTGAAAAGATCAAGCTTTGTGAAGGAGACGAGAGCGCTGCAGAGAAAACACCAGGGAAAGCTCCCTGCGCAGGTAGAGGCTCTGAATCCTGCGAGCGACTTTCCGCCCTGGGAAAGCAAGCCAGAAAACATCACCATCTCTTCCACGGTTCCCTACATCACCATCAAAGATGAGCACAACACTGTGAGCAAAAAAAAGCCATGCTGGAAGAAAAGTATCCCCAGGAAGCATGTATACGGGCATACACCGAAGGAACAGCCACAGATGCAGTTCAGAATGGAGGGGCTTGCGGTGTACATTCAGTATCCAAACGGAGAATGGCAGGCAGAGGCAGTACCAACAGGTCTTCACCGCACAAATTACAAAGCTGAGGTGGAAGACCTGGTCCACGCCGCAAACACCCTGAGTGGCACTGCAGACCCTGATGCCCAGGTTGTCTTCCTGACTGATGCCATGTCTGTCCTTGAGGCAGCAACAGCAAGCAAACTGCCACGTCTACAAGAGGCACTGCAAAACATCAAGTGCACCAGACTGGTGCTGCAGTGGATCCCTTCACACTGTGGCATCTACGGCAATGAAGAAGCTGACAGAATGGCAAAATTGGGTGCGGAGGAAGAACAAGATGAAAATGGAGTCAGCCCAGTCCGCGAAAGGCGCGGTATACTTTGAACTTTGAACGAATTTTGTATCGATTATCAGTGTATCAGTCAGCCCGCAAAACAACATTCGTCACCAGCTCTGAACTGTACTTGAAAACCAGTGCACCATGCACGATGATGCTCAGGGGCGGATGAGTCACCGCGAGGGGAGTGGCGGGGAGGGGGGGGGGGAGGGTCCAACATTTTGTTTGGGACTTTCAACCTGACACAACGCTAGACCCTCTTCCATCTTCCAGTTGCCGAAGAATCGAACAACGGGGGGAGCGAAAGAAGAAGAAGGCATGTGTGTGTGTGTGTGTGCGTGCGTGCGTGCGTGCGTGCGTGCGTGCGTGCGTGCGTGTGTGTGTGTGTGTGTGTGTGTGTGTGTGTGTGTGTGTGTGTGTGTGTGTGTGTGAACACTCGACAAAATATTAAACAGGATGGGAGGGGAGGGGGGGGGGTGTTTGTGTGTGTGTGTCAAAAATCAAATAGGGAGGGGGGGGGGGGGTCCAAACACCCCAAAAAGGGACTTTGTTATAATATTGTACACATTTGGCGTCTGGAGGGAGGGGGGGGGGGGGCGGGAGCGGGGTCCGGAACCCCTAGGATCCGCCCCCCCCCTCCCCGATCCGCCCCTGATGCTATATCAAAATAATATTTCCCAGAACAATTAGTCCTCTAGTAATTAATCTAGGTGCGATGACCTGTTCGGTATCAGACTATCGTATGTCAGGACCAAGATTAATTTTGACAGTTTTGATAATATATTATATCATAGTGCCGGTTATCAGATGTATCGTCGGCATTCTTACGCACCCCAGCCTGAACTGAGAAATTCAGTCCGCAGCGAGCGGCATACATCGTCATGAGTCTCCGCAGAGTGCGGAGTCTCCTGATGATCTATGCCTCTTTGCTTGCTCATTTACATCTATGCTTCCTACAGCGGAGAAAGCACTAAGTCGGGCTTCCTTGAATGGTTTTGTCAATCTGAGTCAGTGCGTCAGCAGCCTTTGCTGGCTGTTCGTTAACTTGATTTTCTGCGTCCATCCAGACTGACGCGCCACTGTGCTAGGAACTTCACTCGAGTTTCACTCATTCGAGACGAACGGTGCTTAAGCCGCGTATCCGGATGCCGTTCGTCTCGAATGAGTTCAGATCCGTGACAGTCGCTTCTGTAATTTCCCAGCAGACCGTCCGCGCTAAGGACAGGGTCTACAAAACTGTATAAGACTTGACCTCAAGAATTGGCCACTCAGTGATTCAACACTAAATACTGAGGTTTCTCCGAGTTGCTGTATACGTCACAAGTCGCGCGCAGGTCACTGAGTCGTAGGTAGTGCAGGCCGGGGAAAAAAATAATGCCACAGGCACAGCATATTTTGCTCTGTTATCAAGAAGTTATTTTACTAAGAAACACAAGATGTGACTGATGAACAAACCCACAAAGTCTCTTCTATAGCTTGCATGCATTTTCCGAGCCACCTTTTCCACAATACCGTCGCATTTTCATCATAGTCTTGCTACTTCACTGTCAGAGTTTTGCGGCCTGCCTTGCCTATGACTGACGTCAAGTGTGTGCTGTTTAAAGCCGATCGCTCCCCCGCGTGTCATTCTAAATACTCTCCCATAAAAGAAAGAACTCAAAAACTAAGCCATAGAAAGCACATTCACTGAGTCTGGAATAATTTCAGGATGTTTTTTCTTCTTCTTCTTGTTGTGGGGTTGTTGTTTTTGTTGTTGTTGGTTTAGTTGTTTTTTTTTCCTTCGCTTAGACTTCCGGGTTACCATGCACGGTTAACTTAGTTTCACCCACCGACGTCACCCAGTGCGCAAAGGCCAACGGCGGCCGAAGCCGGCCCGATGGCCTTTTGCGCATTTGGCAGTCATTCTAATTTTTACTGGGTCGCTAAGTGTAGAAATATGTAGCCGAGCAGCGACGCTGCCGTAGATATCGGAGCGCATGAAGAACTAGACTACGTTGCCAGAGTTTCAAAGCTGGGGAGACTTGACACTCTTGTACCATTTCAAACTTACCGTCCTATGATGCTTACCGAGGTAATTTCAAATACAAGTACTGTGTTACTGTCACTGACATGGTGCCCGCCGGCGGCCATTTCTCTGAATTCCGCAATGACCTCCGGCTAGGCCGACCGCATCCCGCGTCTCTGCTGGGCTTAGGTAAAGTTGATCATAGGTAAACTGAATGGTACCGCACTGGAGTGTCGCCCACTAGACCGAGATATCTGGATATATATATATGTTGTACTGACACACAAGATACAGGTTCGGTTCAGTGTCGCCGGATCGATTATCGTATTATCAGAAACTTGATAATTATGTACTCAAGTGTGGGCTATCCTCATTTCAGTCAAGTAGCCGCGGGGCCTACTTAGTGGCAAAACCTTCTCCAATCCCCGTCAGTCGTAGTCAGTCCTACCCCAGTAAGCAGAAGACCCTCGGGCCGACGTCAGCCGCACAGTCGTGCGCGGGCCCACTGCAGCCGACGTGGGCCCGAAGTACACATCTGTAAAATAAGTCGGTAGGTCAAGTCACGATGCCGAGGGCGGAGGCTCCCGCGGGCAGACTAGTGCACTCCGGCCACAGGCAGGTGTCTTGCCACAGACTCGAGTCATGGCCCCTAACGCGGTGGGCCGAGTGGTGCCATCGCCGTCTGACGATAGGTATGCCGTCACCCGGCAGTTCTTTTGTCTGAACTACGTGATGACCCTTTAGCAGTTCTTAACTCGGTCAGACCCGACACACCACAGCAAGACATGGATCGAGCATGATAGTTCAAGGGTGGTGCCAGAATAGCTTGGCGCCCATAGGCGCCACTATTTTGGCACCACCCTTAAACTATCATGCTCGATCTCTCTCTAAAATCGTAATACAGTCCTTCAGAGGGCACCTTCAAAATTTGGGGATTCGGTCCTGGGGTAGAATGTGTTAACATTGTGACCGGACCGCGTTCTTGTGTCTGAAATAAGTAACTACGTGGTGACCCTATAGCGGTTCTTAACATTGTGACTGCCAGCGTACCGTGTTCTTTCGTCTGATGACCGCGGGACCACGGTCGTGTGCCGGTATGAAATAAGCACTACTTGAAGACCGGACCGCGGCCGTTTGTCTGAAATAAGAAGCTACCTCACATAGTCACCGCGGTCTGTCGTCTGAAACTATATGTAGAAACATGGTGACCGTACCGTGGTCTTTGGTGTGAAACAAGTAGGCTGTTACTGTTACGTGATGACAGAGGGTTTTCGTCTGAAATAAGTAGCTACAGTTACGTGGTGATCGCGGTCTGTGGTCTGAAATAAGTAGCTACGGTATGTGTTGACCGCGGTCTTTTGTGTGAAATAAGTAGCTACTGTTACATGGTGACCGCGGTCTGTGGTCTGAAATAAGTAGATACTGTTACAAGGTGACCGCGGTCCTTTTTTCCTTAAAAAAAAAAATGTAGCTAGATGGTGACCGTCATTCTGATTATGTCTGAAATAACAAGTATGAACTAATTTCTGCGTCGTCTCTTTGTTTACGTAGCCTCAACGAACACGCAGCCAGCCTGTGACAATGAAGGCAGGTTCCAGTGCCGGGACCAACAGAACGTGCCCTGCACGTGGACTTGTGACGGAATGCAGGACTGTCCTCAAGGGGAGGATGAGACGGGTTGCCAGGACAACAACTTCGCAGCGGACCAGGGTGACGACTCCGATATTGAGGGTATGTATACAGGGAACTTTGCATCAGGAAACTCAGTACGGAGCGGGACCCGGGGTCAGTTGCATGAATGAGCAAGCTCAGTGTCCACTTCCGGCACATGCAACTCAGCCATGACCTTTGCTGGCGAGAGTGAGCCATAGACTTAGGAAGCCACCGACTTAGCAAGGCGTTCTTTAATCCAACGTCAAAGATCCCCAGCTGGCCCAAGGAACGTGGATATTGACAAAGCGGCGTCACTGAGCAAGAGGCATAGATCCTCATGAGCCCCCGCAGCTGCGGGGGCTTATGAGGGTCTATGCCTCTTGCAGTTGGACCGTCGGCGTTCACTTTCTGAAGGGTTAAAAAACTGATGTACCTTTCTCGTACCTGTCATGCCTCAACAGAAGCCGAAGAGTCCTGGGAGGCCGTGGACGCGACTGGCACCACCGCGTGTTTCGCGGAGGACTTCCAGTGCACGAACCAGGAGTGTGTCCCCGTCGACTGGCGGTGTGACAATGACCCGGACTGTGATGACGGCAGCGACGAGAGGAACTGTAAGCCAGACGTTGGTTGATTAATTAACCCATTACTTCCTAAGGCTGATTTTTTTTCCTCTGCTTATTGTCCTGTGAAGGCGACGTTACAGATTAGGAGATAGATCAACCATTTCAGTTCATCAAGGGTGGTGCCAGAATAGCTTGGCGCCTGTGGCGCCAAGCTATTCTGGCACCACCCTTGAACTCTCAGAGTCAAATGAATTTCAAACAGTAGTGCGTCAGAATGAAAAAGGTTATTTGACGAGCAGGTAAATACATTTAATAATGAATAACGTCTCCTTTACTGCCAACCCCTGGTGTCCCTGACGCTCATGAGGATCTGTGTCTTTTGCTGCCACCCCCTCTCATATCTGAAATTGGATAGTACCAAGCGATATAAATACTTTCTAGCTGCCGACTGTCAATAGGCTGCATAACCTGTTTTGCGCGACCACCCCCCCCCCCCCCCCCCCGCCTCCCCCCCCCCCAAAAAAAAAAAAAATATATATATATATATATATATATATATATATATATATATATATATAATAAATAAATAAATAAATAAAAATAAAATAGTAATAATAATAAATTAAATTAATAAATATTTTTAATCATAATAATAAATAAGTAAAATTAAAATAATAAAAAAATTAAATAAATAAGAACAATTTTTTTAAATAATATTAATAAATAAATAATTCTTCGTGAATCTCTACCCTGGAGATCTGGGTAGCTCTAATGGTAAAGCTAAGAGACCGTCACCTCACGGCCCATTTGTCTGAATCTGTACGGGGTCAAAAATTCAAACCCATTTTCGTTGCCCACCTTCGAAAGCAACGTCTTGGCGTCAAAAGACATTAAGCCCTAAACACTCTAAATCCTTCACATTTTCTTTTTGTCCGTCACACACATACACAAATTATTTTGTCCGTTTTGTCCACCAGGCGAGAACTACGTGAGACCTCAAGTACTGGGGCATTAGTGACTGCGAGGAAGAACACCCACCTCGGCCACCTCGTGGTCAGCGCGGTCACCATGGGAACCATCACTTCCGGAACACGCTCCGATGGACCCTAAAACAATTTAAATTGTGTCAACATTGCCAGAATAAGGGGGTAAAGAAAGGCGGGTGGGGGAGGGTTGGGGGGGGGGGGGGGTTGGGTGGTGTTTACACCAGCACATGAAATTGGTCCATAATAATTGATTTTTCCATACTGGACTGTGGGTTATTTGCTAAGTTGGTGTTCAGTCCAAGCTACGCGGAAGTCACTGTACTTTAACCCATTACAACCTGAGGCTGAATTTTAAAAATTTGCTTTTTGTTCTATGACAGCTACGTTACATCTTACGGGATAAATAAAGCAGTATCGTTCAAGTGTGGTGCCAGAATAGTTTGGCGCCTCCAGGGTAAGACATCCCCCCCCCCCCCCTTGAACTGTCATAGTCAAATTTATTTCAAGCAACAGTGTATCAGGATGAAAAGGGTTAACCTTCCCTCGGCTGTTGGTAGCGCCTTTTGTCGAGGTGATTCCTGCAGTAATCACCTCGACAAAAAGCGCAGACAGTCAAACGGTTCCTGCAAAAAAAAAACAAAAAAAAAAAAATGAAGGCCGCGGGGAAAATATACATATTCACATGCAGTGAAAACCTGGCAAAATTGTCATCTTACTGTTCATATCTGGCCATTTCCGGTCCATCACGTGACCACAGTAAATGTTTTTGATTAGACTGGACAAGAAGAAAAGGCAATAAGCCCGTTTTGATTGGACAAGGGGGGAAAAAACATAAGGACGTATGTGTGCCATAGAAGTCCGATTGATTGATTAATTGTACATTGCTTAACGTCCCGACAGCAACAAGGCTTTCTTAGGACGTGCCTGCACTGCTTGTGAAAAAAAAAAAAAACTAAACAGAACATTAAATGTATGTCTCCAGCCGGTCAAATACATTAAATAAACCTAACACATGGGGCCTAAATAAAGCTAAGACCATTTAGCAACACACATCCAATATCAAGAGCTACAGGCAGTGCAGACAGTAGGGAGAGTTTTAAAAAGGCAAATACAGGTGAATGGACCTCGAGTAGACAGAAACACATGCCCCAGAATAGAGAGAAAAACGCACCCTGTGGGGCTGACCAGGGTGACCCTGGGAACTAAAAAGTACCTAACCCCACCCAAGTCCCCCAGGGCAGACCCGGGTGGGGGTGAAGTCCGATTGAAAGACAAAATGAAGGTGTGATAACTCAACGCGAGAGTCTGCGCGAGAGTATGCGTGTTTGCAAGAATTTATTACTAGATTGCGACAAGTGTAAGAATGCTAGTGTTTATAACGTGTGCATTTCATGTAGAAATACAAGTCTGAAATGTATCTTGTGGCTTTGTGCTTTTTTGATGATTAACATTTATTAACTCATTTCAAACGAAGTCTGCAGGCCTGACCGCTGCGATATTAAAATCTGCCGGGGCTCTATCAAGGGTATTAAAATTGATTTGTTATCTTTTCACCCAATTTTTACGACTGTACAGCAAAATCGGCAAATAATAGTTCAGTTAACTCATTCTACCCCATCACCGAAATCCCCAAATTTTGCCGTTGTCCTCTGAAGACTGCATCGCAGTGCAGGACACAGATCGACCATGATAGTTCAAGGGTGATGCCAGAATAGCTTGGCGCAACCTTCCTGTGGTGGGTCTGGGGTAGAATGAGTTAACACAAAAAAAATTCCGTATTGGGTCAATTGGCACTAAATGATATTTGTTCTTAAACGTGGTATAGAGTGGTTTTTTGCAGAGATATTTGGGGAAAACGTTGCCCGCGCCGATGTCAATCGGCATATACTCCAGGGTAAGACATCCCCCCAAATTATGTCAACAAAATTAATAAAGGTTCTATGTTTGCTTTTTGAAACTGGTGCAGCTAATGAAAAACAAGAAAGGCAAATCCATTATGGCTCACGTGCATGATCGATTTACATGCGTGATCTTTTGTGACATGGGCTGGCTTCTGCAGCAGCAAAATCCATGTTTTCTGAAAATGTAAGCATTTTTCACACATCTGTCAACCCCCCCCCCCCCCATGACCTTTGTGATGAGTCGACTAAATTAGTATGCATAGGAAGGTCTTATCAGCTATCTCTGTACCAAATTTGGCTGAAAAATTTGCAAAAAATGTTGGTAATACCTACAATTTTTTTTTTTTTTAAATCGGCATTTTGCCAGCCTCTTGACCTTTCCAAGGGGTCATCCAGATTAGTATGCATAGAAAAGTCTTGCCATCAGGTATCTCTGTACCAAATTTGGGTTTGAAGTTGTAAATAGTATTTGAGAAAGAACATCTATTGGCACGGTCAAAATATGGCTATTTTTCACCTATTGCCTGAGCTCTCGTGACCCTTAACCTACCCGAGGGATCAACCAAATTAGTGTGCATAGAAAAGTCTTCCCATCAGGTATCTCTGTAGCAAGTTTGAGTTTTAAAGTTGTAAATAGTATTTGAGAAAAAAACATCTTTTGTCAAAATATGGCTATTTTGGACCTATTTCCCCGAGCCCTTCGTGACCCTTGACCTTTCCCGAGGGGTAATCCAAATTAGTATGCATAGATAGGTCTTACCATCAGGTATTTCTATAGCAAGTTTGGGTTTGAAGTTGTGAATAGTATTTGAGAAAAAAAAAATCTTGTCAAAATATGGCTATTTTTCACCTACTTCCTGAGCTCGTGACCCTTGACCTTTCCAAGGGATCAGCCAAATTAGTATGCATAGAAAGGTCTTTGTACCAAGTTTTGGTTTGAAGTTGTGAGTAGTATTTGAGAAAAAATAAATGATGTCCAAATATAGCTATTTTTGACATTTCCTGATCCCCTGTTACCTTGACCTTTGTGAGAGATCACTCAAACTGGTATGTTTAGAAGGGTCTTGCCACAAAGTATCCTCGGGCCAAGTTTGAAGAATCTGGCTTGAACAGTCTCCGAGAAAATGCTTATGTTAAAGTTTACCACGGACGACCACTGGTCCAAAACACTCATTTTGTTTCACAGGTGAGCCAAAAAGTTGGAAAAAGTTTCCACCACCTTTGCTATTGATGTGTTTGGTTCAACCACCATTTAATTTTACCGCTCCAAGACAAAACATATACCCATCAATCACCAGACAAGAACCTCGACATATAGGACAATAGGTTATTTCCGGAAATCAGCGGTAGGTCAAAATTGCAGTTTCCATAAACACAGTGGATTATAAGCCCGGACAAACATGTTATCGCGTGTTTGTCGGATTGGTTGGTTGTGCATTGCTTAACATCCCGTACAGCAACAAGACTTTTTCAGAACGGCTCGTGAGAAAAAAATAAGCAAAATATTTAACACATTCTGCTCTAAAACCAAAAACCCCAAATTTGGAAATTGGCCTCTGAAGACTGTATTACACTTCTGAACATAGATGGAGCGCGATAGTTCAAGTGTTGTGCCAGAATAGCTTGGCGCCTATGGGCGCCAAGCTATTCTGGCACAACACTTGAACTATCACGCTCGATCTAGGTCTTGCCGTGGCGTGTCGGAATTGAATGAGTTAATATATGTCGCCAGCTGCTCTAATATGCTAAATAAACCCAAGACATGTTAACTCATTCTACCCCAGGACCGAAATCTCCAAATTTTGAAGTTGCCCTCTGAAGGACTGTATTGCAATTCAAGATGATGATTTTTTTTTTTTATTCAGGATAAAGCTATTAGGCAACTAAATGCCCGTCTTACAAGCTGTCCTGTAAACAAAACAGAACATAACAGAAAAACAAGCACAGCATGCAAATAATTATAAAAAATATTTAAAAAAAACGGAAAAAACACAATAGGTGAAATTTATTATTTAAAGGAGAAAAAAAATGGCATTGGAGAATTTGTAACTGCCACGGATGCAAAAAGCAAGGGAAATAAATGAGTGCATAGCATTAATATATTATATTATACTGATCTATGATGTATCATAGAATCAGCAGCATCAATTACGTATAGCGACACCGACAAGACAATAGATGTTCAGTTTGCAAATGTATGGAGAAAGAGAAAATGTTTGACGTTTACGTGTTATCAGCAGTATTGTTTATATGGCCAACTGTGAGGTCACGCTGATTGAAAGCGAGTGTGCAAAGCACGTTTAAAATGGGTTTTACCTGAAAATGATGTAATGTTTAAAGGCAACGAGTTCCAGACAGAACTACCTGAAAATAGAAGGCTCGACGTAGATATCTATCCTGGGGCGGGGTAAATGAAGCAAGCCGTTCCTAGTGTTAAGCTGATGCCTAGGGCCGATTAGTAGATAGTTCCAAGGGTGGTGCCAGAATAGCCAGGCGCCTATGGACGTCAAGCTGTTCTGGCACCACCCTTGAACGATCATGCTTGCTCCGTCTTGCTGTGGTGTGTTGGGGCTGAATGAGCTGGGGACGTCACGGAGTTTTTTTTTTTATCAACTTGTCATGGAAACAATGCAATATTGACCTACTTCTGATTTTTTAACGTCAACTACATATTTGAACATAATTATTTTAGTTACATGCCAAATACTGTTATGAAAACCAAATGTTGAAAGGGCAAACATCAGATACCTGGGATCTCTGCTTGTTGTGCAGTGCTCTTAGGAATCACGTACAAAATTAACTGAAAAAGTGTTCAGCAATTCAGACGACCTGCACAAACGTGCCCAACAAGCTTGACGGCAACAAGTTAGTAACCCTTTACATCCCATGGCTAAAATCTTCAAATTTGTACACTGCCACATGCAAGCTACATATACATTATAGTACTTACAGATAAGGATATAGACCAACGGCGCCAAGCTATTCTGGCACTACCCTTGAACTATTTTAGTCAGACTTATTTCACATTGGTGTATTCCGAATGAAGGTTAACCCATTACATCCCGAGGCTGATTTTCTTTAAAATTTCTTTTTGTTCTATAAAGGCTACGATACATTACCGATTGGGAGATAGATCAACCAATTCAGTTAAAGCGTGGTCCCGAGGCTGATTTTCCTAAACATTTCTTATTGTTGCATGAAGGCAGTTCTTGCGCCAAGCTATTCTGGCACGACCCTTGAACTATCAGTCATATTACTTCAAGCAAGCGTCAGAATGAAAAGGGTTAATGCCAGGGCAACATCAGTGTGCCCTTTTAACCCATTACATCCTGAATAAGATTTTTTAAAGTGTGCTCATCGTCCTGTGAAGGCTAGATTACAGGTTACGAGACACATCAACCATTTCAGTTCAAGGGTGGTGCCAGAGTAGCTTCGCACTTGAGGTGCAAAGCTTTTCCGGCGCGGCACCAACCTTAAACTAAAATTAATTCCAAGTAATAGTGTATCGCCATGAAAAAGGTTAATGAACTTGCATCCTGAAAAACTTTTCTCTAAAAACTAAGTCACGACTCTTTCAACTCGTGTGGTTATATACCATGTACCGGCTGTGGGAGATAGACCGGGGATGATAAACTGGCACTACCTCTGAACTATCTAGGACAATCTACCTATTGCATGCCTTCACACAAGGTAAAAGCTCGTGATCGTTCTGTATGCACATCTCGGCTCCAAGTGTTTATGCAACTGTACTACACTGCATTCCTGATTAGCTCCATTCCGGTACGCGGAGGTACGCCCCATATCCGGATGCAGTGTGTCTCAAACGAGTTAAATATTTTTACTCCCATATCCAGGTCTGTTTAACCCATTTAACCCTCAGATATGGCCACATTTCCCAAATTTGGTGGTGCAACCAAAACAGATATGTTCCATCTGCAGGAGATGAATCGACCATAATTCCAGAGTGGTGTCAGATTAGCTTGGTCTCATTAGGTGCCAATCCAATCTGGCACTACCCTTGAATTATCATGGTCGATCCATCTCCTGCCATTTGTCTGGGCTGAGTTGGGTTAAAGTCAAAAATCACAGAACACATACAATCTACAAACCTACACACACAAAAAACAGCATTCCATCGCAAAATAAGTAGAACCAGTTTATTTTTCTGCATGTTACTTTACATATGCCAAATCAAAACCAAAGTGATACGTGTACATACATTACATACGATAAAAAGGTAACAGCATTGAACCGAAAAATCATAACACTGACCCATGAAAATGTTAATTGGTAACAAGTCTTGTTGACAAGCCTCCGTATACACATTTAAAGAGATATTAAAAACAAGCAATGCACACACATCAGCTACAATAAATCTGAACCTTTTACATTACAAAGCAAAAAATACATACACAGTATCCAGTCATTGTTAATTCTAAAAGCATTTTAAAGGGAAAATACAATGTAAGGGGCAAACGTTATATATATATTAGACAAGACTTGCACACATTTACATGAAAGTCAAAGAGGTACATGACATGACATCAACAGTGTACGCAGTTATCAACCGACAAAAAGGACAATAGTTAAAACCTGATTACAATAGTAGACCAATCTGATGCACTGCGAACACTACAGTGATAAGCAAAAAGCACAGATCCTGATGCGCTCCCGCAACTGCGTGGACACACGAGGATCTATGCCTCTTGTCCAATGCACCGCTAACGCTACAGTACCGAGAGGAAGCAGTTGCGCGTCTCGCCAACACACACCAGCCCCACTTTTCCAGCATCTTCCAGGCCAGCACTGAAACAATTCTCCTCCGATCACACAGCAGTCTCGCTTTCATTCAGCCAATCACACCACAGCCCTCTTCAACACATACGGGACCAACTCCTTTGGGCATGGTGCCATCAGTCCACGCCAGCAAACTAACCCCACTGTTCACGCGGCCACAGAAATTGTTTCCAGTTCCAGTGGCTCACTGCATTGGACTGCCCAATCAAGCTCTCAAACAGGTACGCAGCATCCAACCTCAGCAAACACACACAGCCAAACAACTATCAGTTCAATCACACACAGCCGAACAACTATCAGTTTGATCATCCAGAAGTGAAAAAGAAATAAAAAGCATTTGTCAAATACAATCCCCATCTTCACATATCACTGTCAATGAATAAATGAAATAATTACTTATCTGTCACAAGTCAATACTTGTTTTTTACATATTCAAAACTAATCAAAATATTCATGTTAAAAAAAAAAAAAAAGTGCAAATATTTCAAACAGGCCATATTTTACCCCTCTATTAAAAACACGTCATCGCATATCAATATTATAATTTATGTATGGTAATTGTGCATTGCGCCCGTTTGGGTTTGAGTGACTCCGTGGGGGCTATCACAGCCGGTACAAGTCAAAGAACCAATGAAACGTGAAGCAAGATTCTATTCAAACTGGATGTTGAACTACGTCATCCCAACATGTCACAGTACTACAAAATCCATATCACAAGACGGACAGCAAACAGCCGCCCAGTCAGGAGCCAGATTGCTGATGCATGTTACAAGTGTACAATTCCACAATCCTAGCACAAAACACAAGCTGCTGCAACTGTAATGCAAAAATGGGAGAAGGGGGTGGGGGGAGAAAACTCAAAATCAAAGGGCTCTAAAAGGTGGACAACAATAGTATGTATCAGTAGGACCAAAGGATAAAACATGCTCAATCATCCCCATTGAGCATGTAGACACTAGTACTGTTTACCAGCCATGTGCATGCATGTCAGCAGTAAACCATACCAGTGGCTGCACACGCAAGGGGGGTAAAGAAATAATATAAAACGTCAAGATACAATAGTTTCACATTGTTCCTGCTTGTGCTCCCCTTTACTATATTTCAAATGCAATGCAATACAGAAACATGGCAATGCAACATAGCTGACAGTAAAAATGTTCATTTTAAAAAAGCTACGTGTTCATGGCAAATATTAGATAATAGAGTATTGCATCTTTCTCTAAGTACAAAATATGAATCAGACCTTCAAATGTTTCATTTTTCACCATTAAAAAAAAAATGTTGGAGACCAAGTTAACAGTGGCAATATCTTATAACACATTTTCTTACACTATCAGAAAATTTGACATGCCATACGTAAAATATTTTTAAAAAATAAAGAAAAAAACATTACATTGTATCTATGCACATTCAAGTCGGAGAATAATAGTAATACTACAAACGGCAGTGTAAAACTTCAACATGTAATTTTCATTGTTTTCAGTATCTACTAAAGTAATACTACTGCCATATTCAAGTTCAACCAGCAATTGTTTAGTTCTGCAGTGTAGACACTATATACACATCCATCAACATTTAATGTTTTTTCTTCTTTCAAATATATGCACATTGCAAAAATGGCACAGTGTATCATAATTCAGTTCATACAGTAGCTTTCACATGCTGACAAGGTAATATATAAATGACTATTTTCTGTTGTATGGAAAGACATCAGTTTCACTTTGCAAAGTATTTGCAGGCCTTTGGGAAAGGGGGCGCACAGGGATATAGCAGGAACCAGACCACATGCTGGTCTGTGATTTTGGCCCTTACAACTTCAGTCACCACAAGGTCCATAATCACAGACCAGAATGCAAACTTTTGAAAATGACCATGACTTTGTGTGAGGCACTAGCAATAAAACATACATCAACTAGAGCATTATTTCTCATCAGTTCGCAGTTTAAAATCCATGCTCTATGTACAGTACACTTACATGACATACATTGGCAACAAACTTCAGACTTTTTCTTCGTAGAACTTTGTATCTTCAAACACAATATGAGCGAGATCAAATTTTATCAACTATGAAATGTTTCCCTGGGCACAAACCACTTTCAGTAATCGTGTTTTACTAAAGGGGAAAAAAAGAACATAAGCAGTGTAAGAAACAATGCAACATTGCAAGATACAGCAAAATCCTGGAATGACTTTTACAGTAGTAATACGTTGTTAAGGTGAGCAAATCATTTGGCAAGACTTATCAAATTCAATAAAAATAATAAATGGCATTTGTCAAAGTAACCAATCATCGAAACAGGACACAAAGTTCACAATGCAAGAATTCAAAAGGGCATAATCAGAGGACATTTTCATGTAATGTGTGCAAAGCTAAATTTATGTAACATCAGCAACGGCAAATAATTATCAACTCATAACTTGCGAACACAAAAACACAAGTTGCATGATTATCAAAGATATCAAGTATGCAATTTTACAAACTTAAAAGAGCATGTATTTGTACACTTACACAATTTTCATCTTTGAGTTAAAAATGAGAAAGCGTACCTGAGGATCACCCTGATCTATATAGTTTTAAACCCCCTGTGCAGTCATCCACTTGTATTGTTTCCAGTACCAGCAACTGCAGGTACAAGGGGAGTTAAAGGGACATGCTATGATTTGTTCAATGCGATACAGAGGCTAAATTCTTGGGCATGATTGACTTTTTTTCATAAAAACGTATCACCAAAAAAAAGTTCTCCTTTTGTTGTGCAAAAAGGGAAGTAAAATGGAACACAAGAAAAGAAACAAACAATTCAATAGGCAGAGAAACATCTTGCACATGTCATCAACTGGGCAGCAATGCATCGAAGTAGCATACATTATCATAACGCCAGCACAAGACCAGTACTAGTCTGATCCGACCTGTCTGATATAATCTAATGGATCTACTACGTAGTAGTAGCCGGTATGTACATACTAACTGAACAGTTTCACATGTTTATCAAAAAGTGGTTTCATATCATGAAACAAAGTGTAACAATTAACCTTAGTGTTGAGAAAAATACATCAGAATTGTTATGTTACTGAGTTTGAAAAAAAATCTTGGGGCACAAAATGAAAGAGGAAAAAAAAAAATGGGGGCATGGGAAACGATTCAAATTTACTAATGCAGAAATATCTGTTCATTTTTATAATCATGGCAAACATAAGAAAATCAATAGTACATCAATATCAGTTAAAAACATAATTGTGTGCTGCTCTTGAGTTTGGTTGGTACAACTTCAGCCACAAGGTCCAAAATCACCCTGGCTCACACTCCCTCGGCTCGCTACCACTGATCCATGGTAGCCGACCAAGGGAGACCACCAGTGATTTTGAACCTTGTGGTTTCACGTCATACCATCCAAAATCACAGAGCAGCACACGTTATTGAAGTATATACCTAGTTTGTCAATTCGCGCTGCAGAACTTGCCTTCCAACTGCTTCACTCATCCACAGAAAAACAGGAAAAAATAATTAACCATACACACACTCTCAGGACACGGACGCACTACCATTCATGCTCACTTATCCTTCACTCAGGGTGTCTGGCATATGAATCAGTAGCCAACCTTAGAGAGGGGGATGAGAGACAGAGCAAGGGGAATATAAAATACAAACTAGTGACCCAAGACAAACCTTGGAATGTGGACTACTACCACCTGCAAACCATTACACTCTATTCACAAATCAAACAACACGGGAGAAAAAAAAGTCTCGAGTACAAGGATGGAGGGTGTGCTAATGTAAAATAACAAGCAACATGGATACAAAAAAAAGTAGTGTAGCTGACGAACCCCATCAGCGTGGCCAATACTGTAGCTGGTCGAAGGAATTTTTTTAAAAGACCGACGGCATAAACACGGAGAAAAAGTGCGCTATGACAAAGCTAAGCCAACTTATCTTGGGAGACAATAGTGAAGAGTTGTCAGACACCAAACACTGAACACGCAAGCTAGCCCTGCAGCTGTAGTGCCAAATGAGACCTGTCAACAGACAAAAAGAACCACCACCATGATAGACTGCAGAGAGAAAACCACGAGTCAAGCAAGTCATTCACCCAACCATCCAATTATAAAACTGCATTTCAAATATGAAACTATGCCAAACGTACAAACTAGCACATAAAATGTCTTAACCACCTTGTACATGCAACCACCATTACTGTAAACAGAACTAGTGGCTGCTTGCACTAGGATTAAACACAGCATTCTATTTAAAAAAAATTGGCATGATCTTAAAACCAGCAAGATTGCGAACAAAATGGCATTTTCATGATGATTTTCTTTTATCACTTTTTTCTCATCAACATTTTGTGTTCTACTTACACTCTGACGAGTGAAGGTGTCGCCTGAAGACTGGTGTGCCAGCACCACCAAAGTGGGGTTAAATCGAGCCTGAGCTCTCTACGGAGCCACCTGTTCTCATTTTATGAAATGCACATGGCAACCCAAACAATAGTCGAACACCAACAATATGGCAACAATTCATCATGGCAACAAGATTTCAGTGCATTTCAAATCACAAGTTCATTTCAATGCAGTTTACTTTTTTTTTTATACAAAACTCATTCACACAAAGTACACTCACCTGTTTTGAAGGACTTACCTTTCTCAAAAGACTTCCACCATCAATAAACTATTTAACACTTCAACTACTTCGCATTGTTTATACACATAAAATACTATACACTGCAACAACCCAGCATGCACAAGTAGCGTCTAATGTTCTGTAACCATGAGATTATTGGAATCATGTAGCAAGTGCTCGTGGAGTGTCTATCAAAGAATCACTGACGGTACAGAGGGATGATGAAGTAACACGAGCTTATACCATACGAGCTTTGACTGGGAAGGCACAATCATTTGCAGACAAGAAAATCAAGAAATAGCTCCAATACAATCAATAATGGCCTTGCATCACTTGTATACGGCAAATTCTTGAACAGAGTTTACGTGTACTGCATGAACATGAAGAGAGAAGGTAAAGACATGGCAAAAACAAGAGATGACGGGGTAGGATTAAACCAGGACCAATATGTGGAATCAAAATGAAACCAAATAAATGTAATCAAGATGGCTGGATGCGCGGACGGCTCAATAGATTTGCTGTCTGAGTAACAGTACGTTAGGTCATGGCATCAACAACAGCGACAAATATTTGTGCATCATGTCAAACGGACAAGACGTATGCAATGTACGCAAAAAAAATCAAAGCATGTTGAATCCAAGAGAGAACTACATCCCAACCAATGTGACTTTGTGAAGTTACTTCATAATATCGAATCAGCATTCTGTCATAAAAGCGGGCTTCAATACTGCATGACAAAAACATTGGCATCAGTACCTACAAAATTTCAAGTCAATTCCAAAACACATCAAAACGAAATATATCATTCAGATTTCACCAAATCAACAGTGGCAAACTCACAGGATAATTGATATGCATAGGCAAAACGAATTCAATGCGATCCATATGTATCTACCACTTTTCAAATGCATTTTCAATGAAAATATTTCAAAACATCAAGTATATTACATTTTCAATGTGAAATCAACGTCAACAAAATTATTTATATTGCAACTCAGATTTTACCAAATCCCACGAGGGACTTGGATCCTGCGTAGATCTCATCGAGCCACTGATCATCCGAACTCACGTTTCCCGACTGGCCGCACGCTGCCTTTCATAGAGACAAGACTACAGTATCTTCAAGATGGCATGTTCACAAACAGAATTTCTGATGCAACAAGCAAGCAAAAAACCTCAATACTCAATGCATGTATCGACAGCAGTTGTGTATTTTAAATGTTTCAACAAATCAGACTGAATGGAGAATAGTCTGAGAAACACATATGAAGTACTTAAAAACTGCAGAAATAAGCATCTTCACATCTTCTTCAGCCAGAAATGTTTAAAATTTGGGCAGATACTCAAAAACATCAAATGCATAATGTGCAAGAAACGCATGTCAGCATGCAGATGTGTATTCTTCAGGGCAACTATATTCTCAAACAAAGAGATGTATGCAAACAGATTCCACAAGAAAATGTGCAAGTGATCTGTTTGGTGTTGTGATAGGAAAGGAATAATGTCCTCTGATATAAATGCACAAAATATTCTTGTTCTGGAGTACCCAAAATGTTTTGTTAGGTGAAAGCATTTAGAAAAGCACTCTTACCCCTCTATCAGCTAAAATGTGTGGGTCTTTTCATAGCCATCTTCTACAAAATGCAGGCAAGGAATATACGGTCTCAACAACGGTCCGAGCAATTCCAGCTTTAATAAAATACTTATAACAAGGGCATTCACATGGAACTGAGGAGTAATTAGACTCGGTGAGAACTGAAGACTGTAGGAAACTGGTTAGTGGCAATCCCTAGCACCACAGTAGCAGGTTATTGTATAAAGAAACAAACTGGGAATATAGACTACAAACAAAATAAGACCACACATTGTAACTCAAACACTGCGATATCTCTGAAAAATACATCAATTGTGTCAACCTCGCAGAAAAAAGTATTTACGTTTGTCACTATTGTGCGGTTCATGAATTTCTGACCAACAAAAAAATCTTTAGGATCCATCACTACAAGCATCCATTTCTGATGTAACCCCCCCCCCCCCCCCCCCTCGCAAGCCGCCATTACCTGCATGCACAAAGAAATTAACAAGTCCAAAGGCCTTTTATCAACTTTCCATGCCAATATAACATTTATCCAGAAACACTCCTGGATTCTACATGAGTGAAGTCCAAATTTTGCAAACTTACTAGGAATTTGCTTTTGAAAATCTGCGTGTCAGTTATCATGAGCCCCGCAGGTGCATAGTTGGGCAAAGATTATAGATTTGTGAAGCATGATCACATCAGCTTTGTTTCACACCCAGAACAAATATTTAATTCCCTTGTGCATGCCACTATTGGTACTGTACAGTACCTGTGCCTGCATACACAAAGGGTTAAATGAGAATCCAACTGCATACTTACAACCCCTAAACCTTCCTTCTGCTGAGGTTGTTGCACATAAAGACAAAACACCCGGAAAGTCAAAGGGAAAGTAAATTTGTGCATTACCTTGCTTGGCTCACTGCCCTTGCTGCTGGGGAGCCCCAGCAACAGAGCCACTGGCCTGGGCCTGCTGTAGGATCATGTTTGCTTGGTGGTACATGCCCTGCTGCCGGTAGTACTCGGCCCATGCGGCACTGTAGTCTGGCTGACCAGTCTGGGGGTTGATGGCTGAAACCGACACAGCTAAAACATCACACTTTAGTGTCCCGGGGGAATCAAAAGCAACATGTCAACATAAAAGAACAAAATCTGGCATCAGAACTGATCATGCAGCCCTGAAAGTCTAAAATTTTGCCCACCAGCCTTTGGCTAGAGACTTCCAAGTTTTACTAGCCAAACTGAAAATGTTACTAGCCAAACTGAAAATGTTACTACTGAAAATAGCCCAACGCAACAATATAATGTACCACAAGTGTTTGACGCCCAATGTTAGAGTACTTTCGGATTGAAAAAGTATGGATCGGAAAACGCACGTATCGATAGCCAGACCTGCCAACCACTACGATTTCGCCGTATTTTCCCACGCCAACGTTCCCAATACTACGCTACTATGATCATTAATGAAATTCTACACTGAAGAATCTATCTATCCCGTAGTCTTGCCGACCATTGGGGCACCACTGATGACTTGGCAGCCAGCTCCCTCCATTCCACCCTGTTCTTAGCGCGACGCATATGGCTCAGCTTCAGTCCTGCCCACTCTGAGATGTTGTCCTCCTATCTTTTCCTCTGTCTTCTTCTCCTTCATCCTCCTTGCACAATGCCTTGCACGATTGTCTTGGCAATCCCTCCCGATCGCGTGACATGCCCATACCACTTCAGTTTGCGTTTTTTCAAAATGGCTAATAGGTCTTCATAGGGCCCGATCGCTTGCCCAATTCTGCTTCGAACTTTCTCGTTCGTGATATGATCTCTGTACGAAATGCCAAGCAGCCTTCGAAAACATCTCATTTCAGTGGCTTGTATTCTCCTTTCGAGGTCTGCTGTGAGGGTCCATGACTCACAGGCATATAAGAACACTGAGATGACCAAGGAGTGCATCAGTCTGATCTTGGAGCAGAGTGTGATGTTTCCAGAGTTGCCAACCCCCAATTTTTTTTTCAGTAGTCAAAATGTAGAATTTCAGTAGTTTTATGACAATTTCAGTAGTCAATGCGCGTCAATTTCAGTAGTCAATTTCAGTAGTCAATGCGCGTCGCAGCGATGCATTACTAATGTAACTATACACAAACACAAAGGCAGGCAGAATACACATGACATTTAAAGACATAAAAAACACTGACAAAGTGCCATACTTGGAAAAGATTTTATAAGCACAGCAGCTTCATGACATACTTGCAATGCTGGACAAGCACAAGCTTCAATCTGGGGATCACTTAGACAGTGCAGTCCTCGTTGCTGCCTTACATTTCTTCAACACTATATCTGACAGTTTCGTTTCATAGCAGGGCACACCCTGCATGATGGTATCCGGAAACATTTTTTTGCACAAGTTGTTGAAATGGTCCGCTACGGATGCAGGTAGATTGTGTTCCGCTACAAAAGTGGTGAACAGCGTTTCAGTCCGGATGACAGATAAGTCTGTTTCTTTGAAAAAGACAGGAAGAGACCAAGATGGCACAAATTTTTCTGGATCACAATGGCTTCGGCTTTTGTGGCGACTTCCATTGACGTGCCGGGTCACATCGTTTAATCCTCCATCAGGCATGCATACCCACAATTTGAAGTTTCAGTATTAGCCATTTGAAATTTCAATAATACTATTAAAATTTCAGTAATACTATTATTATTGTTACCTATTATTTCTGCACTTTTTTATATTGTGCCTTTTATATTAGCACGAGCGCAAAAATAAAAATGACACACACACACACATCACTGACCAGGACACATATAGTTTGCACATCTCTGTAATGGGTTAAATAATGGTTTGGCGCCCTCCCCCCCCCCCCCCTCTCCTCCACTTAATTTTTTTTTAAAACTTGCACATTGCGAAATTTTCTGATCATTGCACTTAGGTCCAACCAAGGGAAAGCAGACACGGACCGGTTGGTTTAAATAAAGGGACGTAATCAAGCAAATTGTTCTAGTGTGCTTACTCCCCTTGTTATTGTTTTAATTTGACTAACTCCAACATTTACTTTATTTCTAGATTTAAAAGGCAACTACTATTAATGATAAATTAGGAAATCATATAAATTATTATTTTATGTACCCAATTTAACAAAATAATTGCATTTTTTGTCAGTTAGAATATCTTTTATTGAACAACTTCACCCACAGCTTTAAACTAAAATAAACACTTGGATTATGTTAACAACAACTATATTTATGATGCACAGACAAATTCATATTATTTGAAAAAAAGAATACGGCATATACGACCTGTCGGAAACCTGTCACGGCCAACCACAGGCCGACGAGTTTGTTTGGTGCATTCCAACCGGCTTCACAATGATTGGTTCAAAGCCTAACACACACTGGAAGCTGTGATCAGACCGTGACCTTTACTCGGCAGCCTACACTGTAGCCACAGGCGCTCAACGAACCCTTAAAAAAATTTTAACTATTGATTTTGCTTTTCCGTAGTATTTTTACTACTTCCGTAGCTCCGTAGTAACACATCTACTTCCGTAGTAAACTACAGAAATTCCGTAGTGGTTGGCAACTCTGTCAGTTTCTGTCCTTCAATATGGTCTTCAGTCTTGTCAGCGCTGTTGTTGTCTGCACAATCTTGGACATTATTTCTGGTTTTGATCCTTCATCTGTCACAATGGCTCCTAAGTATTAGAATTTCTCAATTGTTTCCAGTTTTTGGCTTCCAACCATGATTTTGGTGCCAATGCCACTGGCGTTATTGGTCATCAGTTTCGTCTTCTCTGCGCCGATTTCCATTCCAAACGCAATGGCTGTACTGTCCAGATTTACCACCAGCTGAGCAAGCTCCTCCTCTGTTCCTGCAAGGCCATCAATGTCGTCTGTGAAGCGCAAGTTCTTGATTGTTCTGCCTCCCAATACCGACAGTTCCTTCATGATCTTTCAGAGCGTGCGTCACAATTCTTTCCAGGAAGATGTTGAAAAGCAAGCAGCTAAAGAATAAAATATAGCAAAAACGTTTTTGGTGTTGTTTCGGTTTGTAGTCAGTAAGAGCATGCGGTTTGGGGCCAATGAGAACGAGCGGAGCGAACTTCCGGTTTTCCCAGCGTGCATCATTTCATTCACAAAGTGCGTCAGATAAACAACGGTCTGAACCATGCCGAAGAGAAAGAAACCCGAATCGAAAAGCGCACCGCCTGAAAAGAAGAACATTTGTACCAGCCAGCCAAAGCTCCGATTGCTATATAAAAGGCACATTTCTGTCGTCATTCTAACAGACAATAAAGTTGTGTTGTATTGAGAAATTTCCGTGCATCAATCGGCGTTCGGCGTTGAGTGAACAGTAACTTGCGTCCACTACGCTTGACATCTCCAAAACTACTATCACTCGTCCAAAATTCTACTACCATAGCTGTATAGGGGTTGGCAGGTCTTATGTCAAATGTAAAAAAATGTTTAAACGCGCTCACCAAAAATGTTGTTGTACAACTTGTCTCTATTGCTTGCTTAGTATTACGAGAAGTAAAGGTTGAACGTTTGGGCACTTTGGGTACGTTCGGATTTAGGACTGAAAAAGTACGGATTGGAAAAAAAATGCACGAGCGCATTCGCATTTGGCGAGTAGATTCTTTTTTTTTTACTCGCCCCCCCCCCCCCCCCCCCCCCCCCCCCCCCCCCCCCCCCCGGTTCATACAGACCTTCAAGAAAAAAATTTAGGGCCTTTTAGGGCCTGTTTTAAGCAAAAAATAGGGCCTTTTAGGGCCTGTTTTAACATCTAAAAATAAAAACAAAATAGGGCTATCACGACACACTAAAATTCTGAATAAAATCCCCCACCCAGGTCTGCCCTGGGGGACTTGGGTGGGGTTAGGTATTTTTTAGTTCCCAGGGTCACCCTGGTCGGCCCCACAGGGTGGGTTTTTCTCTCTATTCTGGGGCATGTGTTTCTGTCTACCCTTTGTCCATTCACCTGTATTTGCCTTTTTAAAACTCTCCCTACTGTCTGCACTGCCTGTAGCTCTTGATATTGGATGTGTGTTGCTAAATGGTCTTAGCTTTATTTAGGCCCCATGTGTTAGGTTTATTTAATGTATTTGACCGGCTGGCGACATGCATTCAATGTTCTGTTTAGTTTTTTTTTCACAAGCAGTGCAGGCACGTCCTGAGAAAGCCTTGTTGCTGTCGGGACGTTAAGCAATGTACAATCAATCAATCAATCTGAATAAAATAACATTTGGTCAAGAGTACGACTGGGTGTCCAAATGGTGTGACAAGCACCATGCATGACAAGCACCCTGCATTTTCAAAAGCAAAATAATTTTAATATTTCATATAAATCTGATGTACCTTTGCATACATAAACATTGACACTAAGTAAATTTTTTATGTTATTTGCAGTTTGGTTGTTATTGAACTTTGAAGTTTAAAGTTTGAACATAACATTTACAATTCACAACAAGCACAAGCTGTAAGCAATTTTTTGCATTTGTATGTTTCAAAGTATGTTCTCCATCCAGAATATATGGTATGTCTATAAATAAAGTGTGTTAGTGGAAAATGCAACCTTTTATGCCATAAAAACTGTTTGAACATAACTTTACACCATAATTTCCAAAAACCACTAATTTTAAATTCTACTTGGAGAACTAATTTTAAAATGTTATGCTAAATGCACAGAAACAAGTCTCTAATTTAAGTGCAAAAGCCAATTGAAAAAATAATGAAAAGAAAATAATATATCTATAAAGTTTGCTGGACTGCTTGAACATAACAATTTACACCCACAATTTGGACGTATACTGTAAACTTCGTAAAGGGTTTCTTTCATCACCCATGCATCCTCTTCAAAACCTTGATATAAATCACTACACCAGTTGTCTTCAGCAAAAACAATAGATTAGTAGAGATAAATAAGTGCCTAAACTGTTTGAACATAACTCAACATTTACACCATTCTGAGCATAAATCTTCAAAACTGGATCATTTGATTTTCCATGTAAGAACCACAAACCTTTCATTATAAAAACAAAGTACATACTCTACAAAATAACATAAGTTTTAATAATTGACCATTTGTCAGAATGTGTCGTAGTAGTATGATTTCTGCTGACAAAATTTACAACACGTGTTATGTTCAAGCAGGGTCTTATATTATGGTTAATTATGCAAAAGCAACTCACTCTAGAAAATCACCAACTCAATGGTAATTTAGGCCAACACTGCAAACATCTTGTTACAGTAACAGACTTGCCTACCTGAAAAAACTGTTGTCAGTACTCCAGGCAGTTAAAAACCAGATTATGGCAGTTTTGACCAGATTTATTTGTAAACCGGTAAAGATACTACTACTGCTACTATGCATTTTGCTATAAAAGGCGATGTATTTTTACAACATGCCAGCCATAAATGATTCTTTCTCCGTTGGGTACTTCTTTGCTCCAGCCATAAATGAGAAAAAAATCATTTTCATGATATACTTTCCTTTAATTCAATTGCGTTTATATGTAGGCCTACTTTGCGAGTTTTTTTTTTCCTCTTTTCTTTGATTTTCGCCTTTTTTCTTGTTAATATAATTAGAATGACACTTGCCAACTTGGTCCCTTTATTGAAGATGGTTAGGTTTTTTTTTACAGTCTATACATGGTGAATAAAATGCTGCTTAAACCAACCTTGTGCTGTCTGACCTGACTGTTTTGACCTGAGCAGCTGAGAACATGCCTCTGATCGATGCTGAACCTATTTGGCAGCATTTTCAATCTTGGCATGGGCTTTGGAGGAAATATGTCTCTCACAATCATTTCGACCACCATGTGCAACCGTGAAATCTGTTTGGCACAATAATGCATCATGCAAAATCCTGATCTTTTGACGATACAGTCAAACAAGGCCACATTTCATTGTATGCTTTCAAAAAGCTGTGCTTTCGAGCAACCTGCTTGGCAGTTCGTCAGAAGAATGATCAGCATCACGGCTTCGTTTTATTTTTGGCTACTATGAATAACTATCGCATTCTATCTCACTGGTGTAAATGAAATGGCATCGAAAGCTAAACTATCCAAGGGAAGCAGTCACTTTTATAGTGCACCCCCCTCTTTCCTATTTTTTGTGCTTTGACCAAAATAGACCCATGATCACTGGTCGATCATGCGCAATTCTCTCCCCTGACGGTGCTTTTAACTACTTTACTTTGTAATCTTCCGAAAATATTAGCACTGGCAGTCTCCCTTTTTCTTTTCATTTATTACTACAATATCGACTGCAACCCCTTCCCCCCTTTTAGTAGGTTCTCTCTTAGGGTGCATGGAAATTTAGCTCTAAGTGGATGCATGGAATGTATGCCCCTGCAGACACCACAATAAAATGTCTATCCATGGGAAGTAACAACAAACTGAGCGTCTTTTAATAGAAAAAAAAACAAAACACAAAAAAGTTGTGACCGTATTTTTAAGGACCTGACCAGATGATCGTATTCTGACGCTAAAATCCGTATGAATACGGCCAACTACCGTATGGTAGGCAAGTCTGCAGTAACAGTGATTTTTCACATTGCAGCATGCTTTTGAAAATCTGAGTTCCATGGAGCATGTGTAAAATATTTTGTTCTCAAGTTATAATTCGGATTTGGTCAAAAAAACTGTGATAATGTCCCAAATTCTTCTGTGGTCACCCAAAAATCATGTATCACTGGAAACCTTATCTATTTCCCTACAACATGATGTATGCCTTAGTTTGATCTGACCATTCTGATAATTTTGTAGGTTTTGTGAGGGAGGGTGTAGATTTTACCACTAGACACCCAGTCTAACTCTTTACCATTTACCAAATGGTGTTCATAGACATTTCTTCTCCAATACAAATCCTTATCCAGCAAGTACTTAAACACATTCTCAGAGCTGTTTACCCCCCCCCCCCCCCCCCCCCCCAAAAAAAAAAAAAAAAAAAAAATGGAGTAATGGGCTATGCCAGAAAGACTGTATAGATTGCTTTACGTCCTGCAGGCAACAAAAGCCTTCTCAGGACGTGCCTGCGCTAAATGAAGAAAAGAACTGCACGAAGCGCAGACAGGAGGGAGAATTTCAAAAGAAAAATACAGATGAATGGACCAGAAAGACAGAAATACAAACCCCCAAAAAGAGTAGAACCAGAAAGAGTAATCTTGGGTAAAAAGACTAATGCTTTCTGTCAGCACATTTGATCGTTCTCAAACGCAATCTCACTCAACTTCTTACAAAGCCTTGCAGTTTTTATTTGCACTCGAAATGAGATACAAGTGAAAAGAAAAAAAAAAAAAATCACTGTGTTATCAGGCATGCCTACCCTCAATTTGAAGTTTCAGTATTAGCTATATTTGAAATTTCAGTAATACTATTAAAATTTCAGTAATACTATTACTATTGTTACCTATTATTTCTGCACTGTTTTTTATATTGTGCCTTTTATATTAGCACGAGCGCAAAAATAAAAATGACACACACACACACACCGCGGACCAGGACACATATAGTTTGCACATCTCTGTAATGGGTTAATAATGGTTGGGCGTGCCCCCCCCCCCCTCCCCCCCACTTAATTTTTTTTAAAACTTGCACATTGCGAAATTTTCTGATCATTGCAGGTTGGTTTAAATAAAGGGACGTAATCGAGCAAATTGTCCTAGTGTGCTTACTCCCCTTGCTATTTTAATTTGACCAACTCCAACATTTACTTTATTTCTAGATTTAAAAGGCAACTAATATTAATGATAAATTAGGAAATCATATAAATTATTATTTTATGTACTAATGTTGGATCTGGTCATGGACCTGGTTATGTTTTGAAGTAGGATTTTGTTTGATCACTTTCTAAGAAAAAAAGCGGATTGGAATATGATTTCAAAAATCGTAGTTTTTGTTTTAAATAATCGTAATAGTCTGAAAAAAATCGTACTGGCGTAATCTATGCCAAAAATCGTAAGCAATTACTCCAAAATCGTAAGGGTAAACATCTCTGCATTCTCAGTTTCTGGTATGTCTCAAGTAAATTGTCCTAGTCATTACAAAAGCATAAATTTCTTACACTGGCTGGAGTAAACACATTGTTCTTGCAGCACAGTCAAGGCACATGGAAATCTTAAACTTCTCAATCACAAGACGAAGAAGAAAAAGCATGCTTTGTCTGCCTTGTCCTTGGTCTACATACAGTCAAACACTTTCAGGATGAGGGGAGAGAACAGTAACTGAATCAGCATACACTCGATATGGAGTTACTTCCCTTGACTGACTAAACTTCGAGATTGATCGGCAATATCAATGGGTTTGATTTTCGCAACCGATTTTCCTTTCCGATAGTTTTCTCCCAATTTTTTTTTCTGTTGAAAAACTTTTATTTCTCTCAGGCTTATACGTTTTTAGGGCCTTTAGCCACCCCGTTTTCATTTTTAGGGCCTTTTAGGAGCCCCTAATTTTTGTCTTAAAATGTTAGGGCCTTTTAGGGCCCTGTGCGAACCCTGCCCCCCCCCCCCCAAAAAAAAAAAAAAAAACATTCGCCATTTTCAGGGCTGTATGGGAAAATTGGCGAAGTTCCAGGGGCTCCGCCATAATTTATGGCAGCCGCTATCTCAAGCACCATCTAAAAAAATGTGCAATTTGTTAACACACAACAAAATCTACACTTTTAGCCTCATCGAAAGAAGCTTTTCCCCTCAGAAACCTTGCTGTCTTTCCCAGGAAAAACATGGATAATCTGATAACAATTCTGATGCCCAAAAATACACTGTAAAACAATTCACTTGCAGGCAACATGTATCATGTATATTATACTTTGAACAGTCACATCATAATGTATAACCAATGAAACTTGTTACTGAAGCAAACAATCACACAGAAATGCAACCCTGAATGTGTCAAATTGTATGCACATTTCCCAAAACTTCGGGTAATAAACATCCTTGTGCATGTAGGCACCAGTACCCATTAACTCTTAATCACCTATAAGAACATACACTGTCTATTCTCCTGTACCTAGAAGATAGTAAGAAAATTACTGAGAAAATGGGTTACTTCACCAAAGCGTCTATAACTTTTTTGAATAGACAGATATTTAAGTCTGGTTTTTTTTTTTCTTAGCTGACATATGGATGGATAGTATTTTATGTTGTGGTGGAGTGTAATTTGATACCTGTTTATATTATTTACTGTAATTACAGGTAAATTAACTGAAAAAAATGCACCTTGATTATTTTGATATCTGTAAAT
The DNA here is from genome assembly GCA_036245525.1 of Semisulcospira habei. Lineage (NCBI taxonomy): Eukaryota > Metazoa > Mollusca > Gastropoda > Semisulcospiridae > Semisulcospira > Semisulcospira habei. The sequence goes on from BTPG01000004.1 coordinate 169,966,941, forward strand.
GACAAACAAAAGACGTAAAACTGAAAAATGTGTCAGTGGGCGAAAATATGAAAGTGTGTGATAGTGGAGTGAGATAATTTCACATTAGTGATCACTATTACCAGGCAATCCACTAATAATCCTTCAGGTAATCGAAGTGCACGTATCCCCGTCGGCGGATGTTGCTACAAATTGATCGCCAAGTTCGTCTGTTGGGCGAAAGTTTCGAACATTTCAGCAGGGAAATACTGATAAAAATAATCAAGTGGTGTCGCTTCCAACTCAAGTGGAGTTGTTGGGCCCACATATCGCGTGAAAGGCTGCAAAACAGTCTGAAATTGGCCACTGATGCCAGATAGCATCGCCGCCGCCATCTTGCAGTCGTCACCTCGGTAAACACTGCTGAAATACTCCGGTATTTTCGTCATCCCAGTCCGACAGATCACTAGTATGTACACTAGATGTACACTAGACACACTTATGTCACTTCCCTCTGGCTCTGAAACTGGATAATTGCCAATTTACTCCGAAATAGCGGTAAACTCTGGGTCACTGTCGTGTATGTCACCATGTTTGCAAACACGTGCGTTAGCGAGCAGCCATCAGGTGCACGGTAAAACTCTCCCAATTCGACACACAGTGGCTTAGAGCGCATGCCCAGTGTCTAAAGTTAGTTTGACCTTGCCCCCTACGGTATACAATCTCACCTTCTTCACAGAAGAACCCACCAACGTATCACATGACTTCTAAATTTAGTACCGAGGATGGGCATCTATGGGCGCTTTAGGTAAAGACCCGAAGGGCGTATACGGGCGTTATAGGTGATTAAGGGGAGACATGGTAGTCAAATAATGATTTTTTTTGTTTGAGAAACTGTTGGTTGTTTGTTGTCATTTTATGATGTAAAATAACTGCTGGATTATATATAGACTTTGAAAAATGTCCAAAAAAATATTTTTGTGACTTTAATGCATCAAAAACTGGGAAAAACCTTGCAAAATTAGCTAATTTCAAAATGTTCTTGTGTCTGAACTAATGCTTATATTCTCTCACTTCTTTTTGTTTTTTAAATCTATTTATGTGTTAAATAGACCTGTGCATGGAAATTGCATTCAGTACATCAGTAATTTTATAATGAGCACTAGAAATAATCATTATAAATTGCAGTCATCAAGAGACCGAAAACAGCAATTCACATGGTCACCAAACACAAACTAATACACTAAACTCATATTCCATGCACAGAAATATTGCAACACATGTTACAAATATCATATCCAAATATGAAATGGATCGGTCAAGCCATTCAAAAGATACAACCTTTTATTTGGTCGAAAAATCACATTTTGAGAAAACGGTCCCCAAAGATTGGACAAGCAAAACGGAGTACTGTGCCATAACAAACACCTATGGGATAAAAAAAACAAAACAAAAAAAACAACAAAAAAATTGAATAGCCACATATAGAAACATATTTCTCATGAGAAAATGAAAAGCAAAAGGTTTCTCAGTCTTGGATATATGCACACGTTGAAAATGCGTGCTCTGAATGAGCGATTCTCGTATTTTGATCGAGTTGTACGCCATGCGTAATGGTGCATTGTGGGACGGTCGGAAAGACCCGAAGCCGTTCGGAGCCTGGTCGGAAAAACCCGAAGTCATCCAGAACACTCGGCGCGCTCTGCTCATTGGTCGGTTTCCGAAAATAGTATTATCTCATTAGCATAACGTTCGTATCAGGAAATCTCCGGTCGTTCGTGACGTCAGTTTTGCGCCAATAGCTATTTATAGAGCCTTTGTAACCTTTAGCTGGTTGGTGAATGGGAAAGTAGAGACGGAACCGGTTCGAATGGACCCAAACATGGCGGCATTCGTCGCTCGCAAAGCGGTGTTGTCAGGGTCCAAACATTGGATGTTTTCGAGCAAAAGACGTCGCAAATGCATGAAACATTGAGCAGGTGCTTCACTTTATTTATTTTTTTACAGTAAATAAAAGGTATTTTGTGATATTTTATGGTTGTGGCCGGGTTCTAGGGGGTTCAAACAACCCAAAAATCCAGTCAACCCAAAAACACTTCGGACACCAAAATTGACGTTTATGCGGTACCGTGTCTCCCCTTAAGAGTTAAAGTACGGATTGTTGCATGCACAAAGCGTGGGAATCACCTCAACCAAAATGGCTAGCAACAACCAAAGTGACGATTGACAGAGCCCCAACACTCAACATGACCAGATTCAAGAAGCTTTTATATCCATCAGACACCACCCTATTCTGGCACCACCCTCAGGGTTCAGCCTGGCAAAAAATGACTATGGGGCATTGGTCCCCTTCCTCCTAATTTCAATGGGCCCCACAGGTGTTCCACATTTGGCACCTTCAGATGCATCAGCAGCTTCATGAGCGATCAAAATTTCAGAAGGGGGAGTCCTTCTTGGCACAACCAAAACATGGCCTTCAATGCCACCACCACAGCCTCTTCCTTCTTCCCCAGTGCGGTTTTCTGTCTTTCTTTCATACTGGCCGCTTCAGCAGGTGCGTTAATTATCAGCTGATGATCGCTGCCCTCTGCATGGCGAGTCAGTGTGCTAGTGCGGAACAGTGCCTGCCGCCAAGCTGGTTTTTTTTCCATGTTTTCTGCACAGATTGCAGTACATATTGGCCTTGCCTTCGTCATATCTGAGCCACGGATACAGCGTTAACCAAGTTCTCTGAAAAGTTTTTACTTACGGTTTCCCCTCACCTTGATCACTGACACGCGTCGAAGTACTCGGCTGAGGTTGATCAGTACTACGGTCTGGATCGCTCACTTTTTGATTGTGACCTGAGTCGGTCCAAAGGACAAAATTGCTTGTCCTGGAAGAAGCTTTGGTTTCTTTTTCGGCGGCATTTTTCAGAAGTCTTGGCAGAAAAGTCTAGAACCACTGTGAAACACACGCCGCCAGAACGCAAACCAGAGCAACAAACTGGTGAAAGTAAGCCTTCAGTGATTGGACTGAACCGAGCGTTTTCATCTAATCAGCGGCACGGATGCATCCCAAACTCCGCGGAAAAACGAAACCGCGGTGGCGCACTGGTACTGGATAGCATTGCGCCCTGTAACACTCGTAATTGAGAGCCGATGCGGGATTTTCAAGAACAATGCGGTAATGCCGCAAGCCGCAGGGGTAAACCGAACCCTGCACCCTGTCAACTATGAAGGCCAGACACTACACCCAAAAAATGACTTAGTCTAGAATCCGTTTTAACCCATATCATACCGAGGCTAAAAGCTTCCAATCTGTACAAGCTACATTATAGTACTTACAAATAAGATATAGACCAACAGCTTGGCGCCTATTCTGAACTATTTTAGTCAAACTTATTTCTCACACTGGTGCATTCCAAATGATAAGGGTTAAACTGTTGATGTATTGTGATAGGGTTTGGTCAGCCGAGACGAAAAAAAGGGTTTTTGGGTGTGTGCCCTGGAAACCAATTCCTGCAAAAATAACCTTAACCAAAATCGCTAGGGTTAAAAAATTTACCTTAGATAGCCAAGTGTTAAAGAAAACTCTACAGTAAACTTCGGGCACAACAAATACCAGAGGACACAAATTTCTTGTGTTTTTAAATTCAAAGGAAGTGCAGAGTTGAGTGCATTTTCAGAGAATATCCTCATTATACTTACAAGGCTGAGCGTAGCTTGTCGTGGCAGCCTGCTGAGGCTGATGTTGTGCTGGGGCCTGGGCTGGCTGTTGTTGGGGGGCTTGCTGGGGGGTCTGTTGTTGCTGCTGCTGCTGCTGGGCGTACTGGCCATACTGGCCATACTGAGCGTAGTACTGCGAGTAATATGCTGCCCACGCTGCCGCGTTGGCGTCTTGGGCCTGTTTGTCAGCTGCGTCTAAATCAAAATTGGAGAGATCAAAAGGAAAAGTTACTCGACTTTGTCACCTGTATCCAGTCAAACGGCGCATCAGAAAAACATGAGCGAAAGCTTTCAACTGTGAAAATACATAGGCCCAGACATCAGGGACCAATAAAGTGCTGGGGGGTGTGAATTTATTTTTTAAATCTTCCAAGCATTTATGTGGCTTCTCCTACAATACACTCGCCCTTTCGCCAAATAATAATAATAATAAATGCAGAGATTTCTTGTCAAACAAGCTAAAAGTTGATGTTTATGGGACTCCACTTGGCATATGAAAATTTTAGTGCGATCGCACTAACTGTTGAGCTACCAGAAAAGATTTGGGCTAAAAGATTTCACTCCCCGCTGTACGTCAACTTTGTGGATTACAAGAAAGCATTTGACAGCGTGGACCGAGAGACTTTGTGGAAACTCCTACGACACTACGGTGTACCCACAAAACTCGTCTGCCTGATCAAGAGCAGCTACGATGGCATGACATGTCGCGTGATCCATGAAGGGCAGTTCACCAGGGAGCTTCAGGTCAGAACCGGCGTCAGGCAGGGGCGTTTGCTGTCTCCGTTCCTCTCCCTACTGGCCATAGACTGGGTCATGAAGAGGACCACAGAGGAGAGAAGAAGCGGAATACAGTGGACTCTGTGGACACAGCTTGACGACCTCGATTTTGCAGACGACTTGGCTTTACGGTCCCACACTCATCAACAAATGCAGTATAAGACCACGAGGCTTGCTGACATCTCGTCCCAAGTGGGCCTCACCGTCCACAAACAGAAAACAAAGACAATGAAGCTGAACGCAACCAGGGAAGAACCAGTCTTGCTTGCTGGCACCCCGTTGGAGGAGGTGGAGTCCTTCACCTATCTCGGAAGCATCATCGACAAAAAAGGTGGCACTGATGCAGATGTCAGAGCACGAATCGGTAAAGCCAGAGCAGCCTTTCTCCAGCTGAAAAAAGTGTGGAGTTCCAGAGAGCAGCCACAACACACCAAAGTCCGGATTTTCAACTCAAACGTAAAAGCAGTTCTCCTACATGGAGCAGAGACTTGGAGGTTGACAAAAACCACAGAGTACAGATCTTCATAAACAGTTGCCTTAGAAGAATCTTGAAAATCCACTGGCCAGAGAAGATCAGCAACGTCAGACTCTGGGAGAGAACAGAGCAGATAACAGCAGAGAATAAATTGGACGAAGAAGATGGGGATGGATTGGTCACAGTCTGAGAAAGCCAGTTTCCAGTATCTCTAGGCAGGCATTGTCATGGAACCCCCAGGGAAAGAGGAAAGCAGGCAGGCCGAGAAACACCTGGCGTCGAGACTTCCAAGCAAACATCAAGAGACTGGGAACCACCTGGAGTAAAATCGAAGGAGAAGCACAGGACACGAGTCGCTGGAGGTCTCTCGTCGACGGCCTATACCCTGGGAGGGGTGACAGGCGTAAGTACTCAAATTGGCATGTTTAGAAAGGTCTTGCCACAAAGTATCCTTGGGCCAAGTTTGAAGACTGTGCCTTGAATAGTCTCTGAGAAAATGCAAACGTTAAAATTTACCACGGATGACGGCAGACGGACGGATGACCACTGGCCCAGAACATGAGCTAAAGATGCTCCAAAATTTGGGAATTTTGATCTCAGGGCCCAGTGTGTTAAAGAGACGGAAAGACAGACAGCTGAACTTACTAGGATCGCTAGGCGGCTGCTGAGGGTACTGGTTGCCATAAGCATTCCAGCCTTGAGGTGCTCCATACTGCTGGGGAGGTTGGCTGCAATGCGCAAAAACATCTATTAGTCATATACAAGCAAATCCCTAAATGGTAAGACATGCAAGGTTTGCACTTTAGTTGTTGATTCCCACTCACTCCCCCCCCCCCCCCCCCCCCCCAACTTATCAGCTGTATGCTGCATACCCCCCCCCCCCCCCCCCCTCCAGACCGACCAAAAGACTACCAAGAATGTGGATTGCAATAAAACAACATCCGAGGTGTTTTTCATTTTTTATGTGTTTTATATTCATAGGGGTCCGTTGATAGTAGCTTTGACTAATGCAAATCCACTGCACCACCGCATGCGCACAAGCGCCTATACTAAGCTCAAGACAAAATACAAGGATGGAAACAAACACGCACGCAAAATTTTAGATGTGGCCGGAAGTATCCCAGCATGCACGGACCTCTTTCTGAACATCTAGAGTTGAACGTTAAACCCTTTAGTAGAGAGCCGTGAAAGAGGCCTCTATGCACTGCAGTGCATCCATTGTTTTCTGCCGTGTTTACTCAAAAGTCGAAGAGAATTACTCGAAAAGATATTGACAACTGAGCAGGGTTTAAACCAGACTCCATTAAATTAGACCTTTTTGGGCTGGGGCAAATACGTACCTATACTCCATAAGCCAGTCTTGGCTACCGTGCACACCCCCCCCCCCCTCCCCCCCCCCACGATGGGTTTCAAAATGTACCTTACAATGTCCTGAGATGTTTAACCTTTTAACTACCATACCGCGAGGTTCCGCCTGCGACATATCACTCCATGTACGACCGTACCGTTCAGTTTCCACTCAGTTCCGGTTCATTTCGCACCCATTCCAACTTTTAACAGAGTCAATGCTTTGTGGGATACGCCTACTTCCGTTTCCGCTACATGTGGGGTGCTTTTCGAGTTTGTTTTGAATCAAAGGTTAGGAGTTTTTTGAGACCGTTTTGCTTACAACGTGACTCGAGCATGGAGAGTGAATGCGACGCTGAATGTACAGCATTACTGGATATTTGTTCAAATTCTGTCAGAGAACTCGGAATCGGACTTCAGTTTCAGTTCAGTGCACATTGAAGATCTTACCAATTTAGAGTCCGATATCAACGATGACGAAGAGCTACCTGTACATACCTGTGTAATGACTCTGACCTGTGTAGAGTACTGGCCACGTGATGGTTTAGACCTATGTTCAGTTTCTTCGACATTCAAAAATATTTTTCTCACATTTTCTTCAGATGGAATTACGTCAAAGACTTCAAAACTGAATACAGTTCTGAAACCTCCATGACTTGTTTGCCACCTGCGGGCACGTCATGAGATATATGTGCGTGATCAGCATTATGGAATGAGTAGAGTGGTCACCTGTGAAAATGGCGAGCAATTTACTCGCCATGGCGAGTGATTTTTTTTTTTTTTTTTTGGGGGGGGGGGGGGGGGGGGGGGGGGGGGGCAAGTAAAAATTAATTTTTCTATAAAATATATTTTTTCGAAAAATACTTACCGATGACATGGAAGTGTCTGGAAGTGTCTACTACTTACTCAATTTCAGCCTAAGAACCTGTTGTGTTGATACACAACCCGGGAGGCACTCGGGGGGGACCCTGCCTAGGGCCGAGAGTTGTCTCCCGCCCCTGCCCATTTTTTTCTAAACAACCAAGCAACTTCAAACTTTGCAAGGAAAACACCTGTGATGTGTACTATGAGTGTGCCAAATTTCACAACTCTATCTTGAACAGTTTTTTTTAAACAATTTTTACAAAAAACGGACGCCAAGAGCCAGCTTAAATGTTAACTCTTTCCCTACGTATCACTCTCGGTTTAGTGTTAGCACAAACAAACCCTTAGCCATCTAAACACTTACGTTGTAGCGTTGTGCTCGATGCCTTGTGTTTGTACAAAAATCGCCTGAAGCACAGCTATCGGTCTAAGGGAAGCAACCACTATAATATTTCACCAACCATTTCTAAGTTATTTGAAAGTGAATGCCCTTGTCGGACGGTGTCGGAACAAGGCCAAAGTAGCCGACGTGCCTTGGATCGTCTCCAACGATGAGCTTATTCGATCCTCATGAGCACGGTTTCAACAGTGATTTTTAGCTCGTAATATTGTGATTCAAGAAGAGACAGTTCTCTTGTGCGATTTCTTTGCTTGTGGAATACATTTTCCTGCCATGTTGGTGAGTAAATCTGGATTTATCGTTGCATGTGCTTACACTGTTGCTACCAAAACCACGTTTCATTTTTTGCAAAAAGAGGAAAATTCCATGCTCTGATGCTTAGGAAAAAAACATGACAGAGAAGTTTTACCTTTTCTGACCTTGTTCTTCTGCATCATGTTTTTCTGTTGGTCATTTTCTCATCAAACGTTCTTATTCAAAGAAATCTTTGACCACTCGCACAAAGGAGCATGATACACTTTATTCGTATTCTACTTACTTGGGCTGGCCAAACTGGCCGAACTGGTCGAAGCCACCTGGACCCTGAGGGCCAGGCCCCTGGGGCCCTGGCGGACCTTGAGGACCAGGACCACCAGGACCAGGGCCCATGGGACCACCTGGAGGGCCTCCGGGAGGACCCTGAAATACACAAGAATATGATCCACAGAATGCCAAACTGACAACACATGCTAAAATGTTACCCTGTTACAAGATGATTTATCTACGTGTCTTTTCTGCCCAGCATTATCGTTAGTACCATTCAAGGCATTAAATACCAATATATCATAAAATCTCACTTTTCCAGTAATGCAAGATATTAGTGCCATCAGGTTATCTGCTTCCGTACCCCCCTTAAGCATACATCCACTGGTGCCGTTAACAGCACCAGTGGCTGTATGTATGCACAAGGGGTTTAAACGAACCATGTATGAATTTTCAGCATAAATTTGGCTCAACCCCTCTTGCGCATGCAGCCATCAGTCTGCGGGAGAAGACATAATTACCTAAATATTCAACCACTTTTTACATGAACATTTTCAGATTTTACAGCTCTGGTAGAATATTTAGATGTATTGGAACAGTTGATTGATGGTGAATGTGACGTGGTCGCAATTTTTTAGGCTCTAAATTTTGCCTAAAGCTTTGCACCCATTTACGTTTTTACCTCATTTGAGTTGAAACAACAGTCGCACATCATCCCCAGAAGAAAAGACCCACAGGTGTATGTTAACGCAAGACTGTTTTTTAAGTTAGATCATGACAGCAGTGGCTAAATCAAATCATCGTTTACAACACCCACAGGAATTTTAAAATAATTAGGTCCAAATGCGATATCAACTTTTTTTCCTTTAAGAAAAACATAGCAGGCAAGATTCGCTCAGACAAGCTGTAGAATATCACATTATGTGTAATCCTCCAACTGTTGAAAATCAATACCTTAACCTTCCACATTCACCACCCACCCCCCGCCTGAGTTCTAGGCACACGGGCACGTCACAAGCAACATGTTCAGGCCTGACATACAACAGTCACAAAAAGCAGGTGATAGTGTCATTTAAACTCAATTTGTTAAGAATTCTCAAATCAATAGGACTTGAATGAAATCAAACCTTGTTTTGTTTTTGTTTTTTTAAGATTGATTTTCATAGCAGGTGACAATGGCCCTTGTCTCCTAATTCCGAGTCTATTTTGATACCTGCCATGACACGACTCGCATCTTTGTAAAAGGAAATATATGCTAGCGGCATGGATATTATTTGACACAACTCGTCATAAATATCGACTTAGAGAATTCATGACGGTTTAAGTGGAAACTTAACATCCCTTACTTTTCTTGAGCACTATATACTGCCTATGTTACGAGTCTACAGACACAACACCCATCAACTCTACGAGTCATAGCTCATGTGTCTCTGTAAAGTGTGCGGGCTCATACGAATATATCTCTTGCTGTCTCGAGTTACCTCCATTACATTATGGTGCTCAATTACCTGCCTGAGTAGGTGTAGGGATGACGAGAGGGATGACGTGTGGGACGACGTGTGGACCACCGGGAACATGACCTAATTTTAATATTTTTATCCGAGTATTCAAAACGTACAATTGCACGATTCTGAATCTGGACTGTGAATTGGTTCCTAGAATATGGTTGGAAGAACTCAGTGGGTGCTTATATCCCCATGTATCCCTGTTGATCACTACACACTTGCTTTGTGCAACATGTTAATCTTCAGTTTCCTGCATCAACCACCCTGTCATAAACAAAGCACATAGCCTTGACAGCTGTCGGCAGGCATCTCAAGTCTGATAGGTATCAAAACATATATGTACTATGTACACAGTCTACTCAAACAAGGAAGGATTACATTACACAATAAAGCATGACAAATGTCCTTGCGACGCACATGGAAATGTCTCTGGTCATGTGCCATATTGTTGCGAAGAAATAAAATTTATAGCATGACTTGATCAACCTAATAGCTCACACAGCTTCCGTTTTAGTGCATCTGTGTGCCCGACGCACTAAAACTCAAAATCACGTACTGAAAATGTAACCAAAGGGTAGTCAGACGCACTAAAATTCAGTGCATCTGCCTCTGAGACGCATGTTTGCGCCACCGTGCGTACCCTAACAGAGTTCGGTGACAGTTGTTCTATTTTTAGTGAGGAGTTGGTTCATTTAGCCGCTCGCTTAGTCGCGCCTGCGTTCAGAATCGACCCGACTCCCGCATAGCTGCCAACCGCTAGCCCTTGCTTCCAGGGGCCAAAAAATCAAACAACGGAGGGGGGGGGGGGGGGGGGGGGGGGGGGGGGGGCAAGACCATGGCCGTAAATCAATTTGGGGGGGGGGGGGGGGGGTTTACTGTGCAGCTCCGTTTATGCCTGCCCGACACATTTTACAAAAGTCAAAGTGTTTGCCCCTTCTCGATTCGATGTAAGGAACGCTTGTAGTCTGGATGGAACTTCACCAACCACTTCTGCTTCTTTGGAGGCATCATTTTGCTGAAAATCGAAAATACCAGTTGTGAAAATGGCTAAGCATGTGCTCCAGACCAGGGCAATTTTGAAGCGACCGGAACAAACACAGAATGGCTGGAAATTTTCTGCGCATGCGTAATCAAGACTGGCTGTGGGTCCCCAAAAGCTTAGTGGTACAGTATAGTGGCAGGCTCTCAACTACAGGCGCTTGACCCCGAGCGGTACGCCAAAATGTCTCGAATTTTAAAACAAAGTTTGAAAATCTGAAAATCGGGAAAAATGTACCCAAAAAAATGGAAAGTCGGGACTTGGAGAAAAAAATCAGGAAATTTCTGAAAAAAATCAGGAGGGTTTGCAGCTATGCTCTAGGACATGCTGAACTTCCTTAACCTAGTGTGGGATTTTCAGTGGGGCGACCATCCCCAACCTAGCGCGTCCCCAAGTGGCGGATAGGGGAACGGCCTTCAGATATGGAGGTTAGCTGCGCAAGCAGTCGCGGACCAAATGGCGATGAGCTTACCAGGACGGGACGGGGTAGCAGGTGGTACTGCTACCTCCACTGAAATTCCCTATGTGTCCAATGACGGGTTTATCATGCGATCAAGAGCTGCATAAAGCTCTAGCCAGTGTTCCCAGGCAAGGTCGCATACCAGGAGCTATGGGCGAGGTAACCCCAGACAGAAACCTTGAATGCTGAAGACGGAGGATCCAGGCCGCATGGCGCATTCTGATAAACCATAGATCCACGCAAACCCGCAATCATGACTATAAGGCCAACTAGCATTGACGATAATGGCGCTTGCCCACCGAGGACCCTCCAGGGTGGTGCAGTGTCGGGTCTCATGCCTCCAAGGGACCCAGCCTCAGCTACTGGAGGTCCCTCCCGTCCGTCTTGTCACGCCAGGGGATGCGGGAGGAGAGCTACTCGCACCACCACAACCAGGAAGAATCCCAGTCAGCAGCGACCTTTTCAGGTCATGCACTGGAACGCAGGAAGCATTCTAAACAAGACCGAGTTGGAGCATAACCTGCATGAGAAGAACATCAACATCTGCTGTATTCAGGAGACGCACTTGACACCCCAAAAGTCCTTCAAAGTGAGCCAGTGCTTCAGGTCCGACAGAACAGACCGAAGCAAGGGAGGAATCCTGACCCTGATCAGGAACAACATCAACGCCTGTTTGGTTGATACACACATGGAAAACTCCCGAGTACCAAGTGATTCGGATCCAGACGAAGACAGATTTCCAGCTGGTCAACTTCTACTGCCCCAACGACAGACCACTCACCCTTGACATGATCCCCACTAAGGCCTCCAACTTCATTGTGGTGGGCGACTTTTAACAGTCACTCACAAAGTTGGGGATACGACCACTTGGATCGGAGAGGTGAAGAGGTGGAGAACTGGCAGAACAACAACGATCTCATTCTGTTGAACAGTCCCATTGACTGCCCCACGTTCTACTCCAGAAGATGGCACACTACATCGACTCCTGACCTAGCCTTCTGCACAGAAATCATGCACTAGCAAGCCAGCAGAGAGGTCAGGGAACAGCTAGGTGGAAGTGACCATCGGCCAGTCTTTTTTACCTTGGGCACGGAGTCCTGCGCTGAAGCAACCTTCCCACTGTGGAACTACAAAAGAGTGAACTGGTTCCTCTTTAGACACCGCTCCAGCGAACTCAAAGACATTTGAATCGAAGGTCGAGACATCAACATGGTGGTGAAGGACCTCAACATGAGCATCCTCAGAGCAGCGCGCGAGTTTATAACCAGAGGTGCTAGAAAAGACTATAAGCCCTACTGGAGCAATGAACTGCAGGATGCCAGAAGGGAAGCAGAAGTTAACCCATCACAGGCAAACATCCGCCTCCAGGAAGCCAAAGCCAAATTTCTCAAGAAGAAACTACAGGCAAGACGCAGGAGCTGGCAAGAGAAAACAAGTTCCTTGAACCTTGAGAAGGACGGCAGAAAGCTCTGGAAATTGACCAAGCAGTTGAACGATGAGAACACGAGCAAAGGAAACATCACCTTAGAAAAAAATGGGAAGATACTAACAGGAAAGCATGCTGCCAACCAATTTGCTGAAAGCTATGCAGCCGAGAGCAATCTCCATGTTAGCCCCAAACCTGCCAAACAAGCAACAGCGGACGCCATGAATCAACCACTTACACACAGAGCTTCATATAGCTCTCAAAAACTTGAAGGCGAAGAAGCCTCCTGGTCTAGATGGCATCACCAACGAGATGCTAAACCCACCTTGGTAGTGCAGCAGAAAACGAGCTACTTGAGGTCCTCAACAGCAGCTGGCAAGAAGGATCGCTACCACAACTCTGTCGAGAAGCGATCATGATCCCCATTCTAAAGAAAGGGAAGGATCCACAGAAGGCCACCAGCTATCGCCCAAACAGCCTCACCAGCTGTGTTGTGAAGACTTTGGAGAGAATTGTGAATTGTGTTACCTGGAATCCAGGAACCTCCTCGCCCCTGAACAAGCTGGCTTCCGACAGTTCCGCAGCACCGAAGACCAGGTCACTTACTTGGCGCAGGAAGTTGAAGATGCCTTCCAGGAGCAGAAGCTGGTCTTTGTAACCTGGATTGATCTTCAGAAGGCTTTTGACAAGGTCTGGAAAGATGGGCTGCTTGTCAAACTGCTGAGAAAAGGCGTGTCCAGTAACATGTTCCAGTGGATACCAAAAGCAAGAAATTCCTCCTTCGTCATGGCGTCCCGCAAGGCAGAGTCCTCTCCCCTACCCTCTTCATCGACGATCTGGTGTCAGAGATGCCCAAGGGAATCGAAGCTGCCCTATACGCAGACGACCTTGTGATCTGGTGCAAGGAGGAGCATGCAAGTACTGCCACCTACAGAATGCAGCTAGTGGCAGATAAGCTGAATGCATGGGCAGAAGACGGGCGCATCTCTGTCAACAAGGAGAAATCCTCCACTACCCTCTTCACATTGTCCCAAAAGCAGAAAGCCGGAACCATCAAGCTTGGTCCCCTCTGAGAGAGGATAAAGAAGCTACCTACCTTGGTGTAACCTTCAACAGACGTCAGACCTGGAAACCACATATTGCACAGGCAGAGGCGAAGGCCTGGCGTAAGCTGGCCATACTCAGGAAACTGGCAGGCACTAGCTGGGGAGCAAACGAGAAGATACTGAAGACAGTATACCAGGGAACAGTCAGGCCCCACCTCGAGTACGGCTCCACAGCGTGGTCAACCTCGGCCAAGACGAACCTGCAGACCATCGACAGAGTGCAAAACCAGGCTCTTCGACTCATCACTGGTGCAATGAAATCCACTCCAATCAAGGAGAGAAGCTGACCACAATCCAACCTCTCAGCCACAGGAGAGAAGCCAACTGATGGATCAGCAACAAATGCCGTTTCCAATGGAGGTTCTGGCATCCTGATCCAGTTCCCTGGGGGACATACCAGTGTAGCCACTGGCAAACACTGCACAAACTACAAGGCAGAAACCGAAGCACTTATGCAGGCCGCCTCCATGGTTCAGAATTCCACAGGCCCATGCTACCAAGTTGTCTTCTTCTCCGATGCCCTTTCAGTCCTTCAGGCCCTCGAGAACGACAAGCTCCCCCAGCTGACCAGAGCTCTGCAGAAGGTCAGACAAACCAGAAGAGTTGTTCTCCAGTGGATACGAGCCCACTGTGGGGTACCAGGAAATGAAAGGGCAGACGAGCCGGCGAAAGAAGGAGCCACAAAAGATCAACAAGAAAACAGCGTCAGCTATAGTGAGCAAAAGACAATCATCAAGGCCGAGGTAAAAAAGAGACGACTACCACACGATGACCAGAGAGCAGTAAGTCGTCCTGATCAGACTGCGTACCGGCCACAACGGACTGAACGCTCACATGAACAGAAAGCTCTAGCTGGCGCCATCACCAACCTGCGCCTGTGGTCAGGAAGACCAAACAGCGGAACATATTCTCCCAGAGATGCCCCCTACTGGACAATGAAAGAAAAGAAGTGTGGCCGTCGCCAAATCCACGGCAGACCAAACTCTACAGCAGTCGAGAAGACCTGGAGAAAACGACGTCATTCATCGCCAGTGCTGGACTGACCGTATAGCCCACTGCAAACGACAAGAAGAAGAAGGCAGTTATGCTCCGGGGTCCGTGTGCGTGTAACTGGACGGGCAAACTGTTGGTTAACATGGTGTCAGCATGTTATTACAAAGTGTGAGCTACATGTTGAACGCGTCACTTGCTGTGACGTCACCATTTATACTATTATGGGATACGGCATCACGTGTTTCACGTTCGATCTTGAACAAAGTTGTAAATGGCTGAGAAAAAGCAAAGGAAATTGGAATGCCACGGATCGCTTCTTCAATCTGGCATCGTCTGATTTTATAATCACTTAGAAAAAAGTTGCACTTCGACACCACCGATAAGCGGCAGTACCAGAAGTGATACCCTTGGGCCATGTGTGGCAACGCCGCTGCTGCGATGCAGTTTTCAGAGTTTGTGGCTGCATGTATTTCCATGGCTAAAGCACAACGGCACATGGATGACACGTGCAATGTGCATGGAGGCAAACTCAAAAAGCAAGTCCAGAAACAGAAATAAGTTCGTCAGTTTTTTTTATCGTGGTCGATCCATCTTCTGGTACACAGTTATAAATTTATTAGGCAAAAGCTCTAACATTGGAGAAATACGTCTTTCGGGTTAAATGGGTTGAAACCAACTTTTAAGTACATCAGTACACACACTTTAGACAAGGGGGTGAGTTGTGCTCACGATCGACGTCACACAGTTGAAGAGCGGCTCCGCACATTTTTAGCATTTTGCAACATAATTACTTAATGAGTGACTTTAGAACAACGACAGGGTGATTCAGCTCATCATGCCGATCAGTTCGGTAGCTTTTTGTGCCATTTGCGGTACCTTTTACTGGACTTTTCAAAACTTCATGGCTCGCAAAGCACAGAGGAAGGCAGCCCTACGTTACCGCACTGTCAGTGTCAGCGGACCGGTGGCAGTCATTCTCGTGTTTTTGGTCGGCTTTCTGCTCCGGTGTGGCGATGTCGAAGCGAACCCAGGCCCACCGAAACGACAGACTCTTTTGACATGCCAAGGGAACCAAGACAACCAGTCGCCCGGGGGTGAGGCAAACGCAGTGTCTGAGCCGACCATTGCTGATGTGTTTAAAATGTTGAATGCGATGGACAAAAAGATGGACAGTATGAAAGCTACAATGCAGGAGCAAATGGACAAAATTCAGAGTGACTTTACTGCGGTGATGAAAGAAAACAAAGAGTTGAAGGAGAAAGTTACGCAGCTGGAGGATAAGCTGGATGATTTGGAGGGGCGGAGCAGATGCAAGAATCTGATCTTTCACGGAATCCCCCACCCCCAGGGGCGCTCAGAGACTTGGGCGGACTGTGAGAAAGCTGTCAAGTCAATGTTGAAGGACGAGATGGGCATAGAGGAGGAGATCGAGGTGGAGCGTGCCCATCGTCTGAAGGGGGGCAAGGCGCCCCACCCCATCATCGTGTGCTTCAACAAGTACAAAGACAAGGAGCGGATCCTGTTTGAGCGCAGAACGCTGAAGGAGAACAGGTCCCGGGTCTACATCTCTGAGGACTTCACCCCTCGGGTGAGGGACGTGCGCCGCAAGCTGCTACCCTTCCTCAAGGAGGCCAAGCAGGCGGGGAAGAAGGCCTTCCTCCGCTTCGACTCCCTCGTTGTTGAGGGAAAGACCCACGCATACGACGCTGCTACCCAGAGGCCAGTGGAGCGCAGGGGGCAGAAATGAGGGGCAGGCCGGCATGTTGACCCAGCAACCAGGAGAAGACAACCCGTCCCTCATTCAGACCCACAGGACCCCCACCATGTGTCTTCAAAGGACGACTTACCTGCACACACATGCGCTCAAGTGCCCATACTCAAACCCACACCCACACACTGTGATGATGAAAGTGGTAGTGATGAAAGTGGTAGCTCTATGTTTCGCATCATGGCATGGAATATCCAAGGTCTTGTAAATAAGCTGAAAAGTGTTTCTTTTAGGCAGTTCTGTGAAAAGTGTCAAATTTTTGCATTTTCAGAGATCTGGTCGTGTAAGCAAAATGTTATAGAGGATACCTTTCCAGAGTATCAGGTGTTTTTTTTCACCACGTACACAAAAGTTAAAAGGGGGCGTGGCCGTGTGTGTACATAAATCTATAGCCTGTCATGTGTTGCGTTTAATGCAGGCAGCTGAGGATATTGTGTTTCTAAAGATTGGTAAGTCTGTTTTGAATTCTGCATCTGATGTTCTGGCAGCATTTGTGTATGTGGCTCCAGAGCGTTCTGTTGTATATGGTGAAGATAACGTTGATGGTTTTGAAGTGTTAGAAAACTACATGTCTCAAGTGTTACGTGCTCACCCTGAGCTGCCTTGGCTATTATGTGGCGATTTTAACGCCCGCACTGCCGGTCTGTCTGATACTGATTTTATTGATGACAATACACACGTGCAGCCTTTACTAGAATTAACAGATCTGCTAGAGGATGTACCACAAAGCCCACGGAGGTCAAAAGATATTGGCATAAACAGTTTTGGTCGGAAACTGATAGAACTATGTCAAGAGTACTGTTTGTTTATTGTCAATGGCAGAACGAAAGGTGACAGTGAGGGAGAAATTACGTGCGTGGCCAACAGAGGCAAAAGTGTGGTGGACTACTGTATTTGCTCTAAATCCGTGTTTGACCTAGTGACCGATATGTTTGTTGCAGACAGGTGTGAGTCAGACCATTTCCCCATTGTAACCACGTTTACTTCTATTCAGTCTGTTTATTCATGTAATGATGATGATTTAAATAATGATATAATACTAGAGGAAGGGGTTAAATTTGTTTGGAAAGAAAACTACGCTGAATCCTTTTGTGCATACATTGAAGATAATCAGGAGACTCAGTTTCAACACTTTTTGTCAGCGCTTGACTCGAGTGTAGAAGAAGGGTCGGCCTGTTTTGTAGCATTCATTCAGAAGGCAGCTGTCAAAATGAGGTCAGGTAAGAAGGTAGGTGAATCCCGTGCACAGCCGCCGTGGTGGGACTCGGATTGATTGATTGTACATTGCTTAACGTCCCGACAGCAACAAGGCTTTCTCAGGACGTGCCTGCACTGCTTGTGAAAAAAAACCAACTAAACAGAACATTGAATGTATGTCGCCAGCCGGTCAAATACATTAAATAAACCTAACACATGGGGCCTAAATAAAGCTAAGACCATTTAGCAACACACATCCAATATCAAGAGCTACAGGCAGTGCAGACAGTAGGGAGAGTGTTAAAAAGGCAAACACAGGTGAATGGACAAAGGGTAGACAGAAACACATGCCCCAGAATAGAGAGAAAAACCCACCCTGTGGGGCTGACCAGGGTGACCCTGGGAACTAAAAAGTACCTAACCCCACCCAAGTCCCCCAGGGCAGACCCGGGTGGGGTGTGGTGGGACTCGGACTGCGAGTTAGCAAAACAAAACAAGTACATACAGTTGAAGCAGTTCAGACACACAAACACACATGACGACTTAGGGAAGTATCTTGACATGAAGAAAGAATTTAAGAAGTTGTGTAAAACAAAACAAGTAGAGTACAACGCACGGGTTTTGAATGAGCTCAACGATGCATGTAATGATGCAAACTCAAGAACATTTTGGCAAAAAATAAAGTCTCTGACTGGCGTTAAAAAGTTGTGTTCTGATGTCATTTCACCACGCGTGTGGTATGATTATTTTCGTAATTTGCTAAATGTGGATCAGAATGTTGATGATTCAGGTTTCAGCAGACAGGCCGAGAGTGTTTTGAATGACCATATATCTGATGATTGTGATGGTTGTCATAATGCAAAATTTGACGAGGAAATCACACAGGATGAAATTCGCAGTGCTATTAATAGCATGAAGAAAGGGAAAGCATCAGGCCCTGATGGCTTGCCCACTGACCTTTTTCATCATGCAGGTGAGATCCTTGTGAAATTTCTGCATCCTTTGTTCAATCGTGTGTTTCAAAGTGCGGAATACCCTGAAAGCTGGACCATGGCTGTGATATTTCCACTACACAAAAAGGGTAACCCTAGAAATGTTGACAACTACAGAGGAATTTCTCTTCTGAACGTTATCAGTAAGTTGTACAGTTTTGTCATTAACAACAGGTTGGTGCGTTTTTGTGAAGAGAATGATTGTATTCCTGAGGCTCAAGCTGGCTTCCGTAAAGGGTACAGTACTATAGATAACATTTTTTGCTTACAGGCACTAGTGCAAAAGTATCTTAGCAAGCAGGGTGGCCGTTTTTACACCATGTACGTAGATTTTTCTAAAGCTTACGACAGTGTGCACAGGACAAAACTGTTGTATCTCTTGTTACGTAAAGGAGTTCATGGAAAGTTGCTTCAGACACTTGAGAGTATGTACAAACATGTAAAAGCTGCTGTAAGGGTTGGAACCAAAGTTACCGACTACTTTGATTGCATGTCAGGGGTGCGACAAGGTTGTGTGTTGAGCCCACTGCTGTTTTCTATCTTTCTTTCAGAATTTGAGACAGAAATATCATCGTGCGGTGCACGTGGCATTGATATTTTTGCAGACCCACTGGGTATTTTCCTTCTTATGTATGCTGATGATATAGCCATTGTCTCCGACTCTGTAGCAGATCTCCAAAAGAAAATTAATTGTTTAGAAAAATACTGTAAAAAATGGGGTCTCACTGTGAACATGGACAAGACAAAAGTGGTGGTCTTCAAAAATGGAGGTTTTGTGAAAAATTGTGAAAAATGGTTTTATGCTGACAAGCAGATTCAAGTCGAGTCCAGTTATACTTACCTTGGTGTGATATTTTCCTCTACTCTTAACTGGGCTAGATGTGTAGAAAACTTAGCTGGAAAAGCCAGGAGAGCAGTTGCAGGTATCAAAAGACTATACTTTAAATTACAAAACTTGCCAGCTGACACTGTTTTTCACATTTTTTATGTCAAGATTAAACCCATTGTGCTATACGGGTCAGAGGTTTGGGGTTTCCAGAGACATGATGTAATTGAGCAGGTTCATATAAAGGTTTGTAAAATGGTCCTTGGTGTTGGAAGAGATGTAAAAAACAATATTGCGCTGGGTGAGTGTGGAAGATTCCCTATGTATGTTGATGCCTATGTTCGAATGGTGAAGTACTGGTGCAGACTTCTTACCATGTCAGAAAACAGATACCCAAGACAGTGTTACACGATGTTATGTATGCATGATGCTTCAGGTAGATCGAACTGGGCTACGCAAATAAAGACTCTATTGTGTATGCACGGGTTTGGGTATGTATGGGAAATGCAGTCAGTTGGAAACACTCCTCTGTTCATTCAGATATTCAAAGATCGGCTGATGGATTGTTTCCGACAGGACTGGCATGCATCCCTTTCCTCAAACACAGAATACTGCCATTACCACCCAGAAATACTTAGAGCCAGTTACATAGGGCAGCTGAACTCTTGTGAACTCAGGCGGGCAATATGTTTACTTAGATGTAACCGTTTACCTTTAAACGGAGTATCCAGATTTGGAAAACCCATCACTAATCCAGAATGTAATTCATGTGATTGGCATAAGGCTGAAGATTTGTGTCATTTTCTGTTCGAGTGTCCAAAATATTCCCCTTTACGTAAAAAGTACATTCCACTGTTTTACTACAGATTCCCATCCGATCTTAAAGTTCAGCTGCTGTGTGGAAACCTACATGATAAACTGGTTTTTAAAGTTGCTATGTATATTTCAGGTTGCCTTAAATTAAGGAATTAGAGGGATTTGCTTTGAACTTTTCTTGTTTTTTTGTTTATTTATGTGCGCTGATGTGATGCTATATGAGTGTGTTTTACAACCACCTTCCTGTATTTTCTGGTTGTAAATTGTATTTTGTGTTCATATGGGCCAGATGGCCTGCAAAAACTGAAATAAATTTATTATTATTATTACACTTTAGACAAGTTTAGACAAGGCAGACTTTGGTTGTCAATCTGCACTCAGCAGAAAAGGCTATATTCTCGGTTACAATACATTATCAAATGATCATACTATTACAAATAAATACATGTGTTTTTCTGTCTGTGTGTGTGAAAGAGACGGAGAGAAACTTACATGAGCTTGAAGAGGACATTTTCAAGCATAGGATTACATAATCACAGCCCTGAAAGTCTAAAATTTTGCCCACCAGCCTTTGGCTAGTGACTTCCAAGTTTTACTAGCCAAACTGAAAATGTTACTAGCCAAAACTGAAAATTTTACTAGTACTGAAAATAGCCCAACTCAACAATATAATGTACCACAAGTGTTTGACGCCCAATGTTAGAGTGTTTTCTGCCCAGAGGCATTGAGAACAAATATTTGAACAGACAATCATAACCAAGTTCATGTTTATGTCCTGACTTCAAGCTTTTGTTAGTATCAAGTGGAGAAATAACTGACAAAGTCCCCATGTGAACTGTGGTGAGGTTTTTTATTTATTAATTTTTTGTAAGTAGAGCTGGGCTTCTGTTTGCACAACAGGTTAAATGGTCTGTAGACCCCCAGGTATAAATTTTAGAGGGTACACAGATCCTAGCATTATAGAGGGTCCGCAGATTTATTTAAGAAAAACTGCATCATCTTTATGTTCCTTAAAATAAATTATCCCCACCCGGGTCTGCCCTGGGGGACTTGAGTGGGGTTAACTACCTTTTAGTTCCCAGGGTCACCCTGGTCAGCCCCACAGGGTGGGTTTTTCCCTCTATTCTGGGGCATGTGTTTCTGTCTACCCTTGGTCCATTCACCTGTATTTGTCTTTTTAAAACTCTCCCAACTGTCTGCACTGCCTGTAGCTCTTGATATTGGATGTGTGTTGCTAAATGGTCTTAGCTTTATTTAGGCCCCATGGCTTAGGTTTATTTAACGTATTGGACCGCCGCTGGGGACATACATTCAATATTCTGTTTCTTTTCTTTTTTTCACAAGCAGTGCAGGCACGTCTTGAGAAAGCCTTGTTGCTGTCGGGATGTTAAGCAATGTACAATCAATCAATCATTAAAATAAATTTTAAATCTCATTTCACTCTCTCCTCTTTATATGTGTTGTGACAGTGTGTGTGTGTCTTTTCCATGATACTGATTCTTTAACTGGTGAGCTATCGCACAAAAGCCTGTCTCCCTCGCTCTCTCACACACAGAAAAACATATCTATTTATTTATTTGTATGATTGTTTGATAATGTATTGTAACAGAGAATGTAGCGTTTTCTGCTGAACGCGGCAGATTGACAACCAACGTTTGACTTGTCTAAAGTGTGTGTGTAGTGTGTGTGTGTGTGAACTGATGTACTTAAAAGTTTGTTTCAACCCGTTTAACCACTCAGAAAGACGTGTTTCTCAATTTTTGGCCTAATAACTGTGTACCAGAAGATGGATCGACCACGATTAAAAAAACCTGACAAACTTATTTCTGTTCAAATTTCTGGACTTGCTTTTGAGTTTGCCTCAGTGCTCATTGCGCATGCCATTCGAGTGCCGTCGTGCTTTAGCCATGGAAATACACTCAGCACAGCCATGACCTCTGAAAACTGTGTCGTAGCGGTGGTTCCACACACGGCCCATTTCTGGTACTGTCGATGGAGATGGCGGTGTTGAAGTGCAACTTTATTCTTAGCGATTATCAAGATCAGACAGTGCCGGATTGAAGAATCCGAAGCATTCCAGCTCTTCCTTTGCTTTTTCTCCGCCATGTACAACTTCGTTCAAGATCGAAAGCGAAACGCACGATGCCGTATCCCATGATAGTATTATCATAGCTGCCAACTTTGGAGAAATAAAAATCCTGACTGGCCGGGGTCCAGGGGCCGCCTAGGCCCCGGCAGGGTGCAGGGGCAGCGCCCCGCTGGGGGGTGCAGGGGGGCTACGCCCCCCGCTCGTAAACGAAAATCAGCATTTTGATGGCAGTTTGGAGGCCTCTCCTTGAAGCAAAATTCAAAATAATAACCAGTTTGTATCCTTTAGTTTGAAGTTATTTACATTCACATCAGCACAAAAAAATCATGGCTGAACAAAATAAATCAATGGAAACGAAAAATCAGCATTTTGAAGGCAGTTTGGAGGCCTCTCCTTGAAGCAAAAATCAAAATAATGACCAGTTTGTATCCTACAGTTTATTTACATTCACATCAGCACAAAAAAGCATAGCTGAACAAATTAAATCAAGGACAATGGAAACGAAAATCAGCATTTTGAAGGCAGTTTGGAGGCCTCTCTTTGAAACAAAATTCAAAGTTTATCTACTCTTTTGATGGTGGGCAAGGGTTTGCAGCAGCCTTCAGGGACTGAGATGTTGCTGATTTTGCCTTCAACAGCAAGTCCTCTCTCTCTCTCGTCTCTTTCGGTTTGTGTTCCACACTTTCATAATTATTTCACAAGATGCTCTTACTTTTTCATGTATTCCTTCGTTTATTCAATTCATCATTCAGTCTGACCGCCAGACAGTCTTTATTTTTTCTTCATTATACTTCGCTACTTATACTTGGTGTTTCTTACGTTTTTCGTGCAGACTGATGTCTTTTTGGCCGCCGTGACCGATGTTTATGTCCGCCCGGCACATTTTACAAAAGGCAAAGTGTTCCCCCTTTCTCGATTCGTCGATGTAAGGAAAGGAACGCTTGTAGTCTGGATGGAACTTCACCAAACACTTCTGCTTCTTAGGAGGCATGATTTTGGTGAAAATCGAAAATACTCTGTGACCAGTTGCGAAGATCGTTGAGCATGTGCTCGAGTGCAAATTCGCAGGAACCGGAACAAACAGAATGGACGGAATTTGCCGCGCATGCGTAATCAAGACTGGCTGTGGGTCCCCGAAAGCTTAGCGGTACAGTATAGCGGTAGGCTCTCAACTACAGGCGCTTGACCCCGCGCGGTACGCCAAAATGCCTCGAATTTTAAAACAAAGCTTGAAAATATGAAAATCGGGAGAAATGTACAAAAAACCGGAGAATCGGGAATTGAAAAAAAATCGGGAAATTCCCGATAAAATCGGGAGGGTTGGCAGCTATGTATTATGGTGACGTCACAGCAAGTAACGCGTTCAACATGCAGCGCGCACTTTGTAAGAACATGCTGACACCACACATAAACTAACAGTTTGCACGCCCTGTTACACTCACACTGACCCCGGCGTCGGGTCGATTCTGAACGCAGCCGCGACTGAGCGAGCGGCTAAACGAAACAATTCAGTCGTCACTAAAAATAGAACGACTGTCACCGACCTCTGTTATGGTACACACAGTTCGAGTGACGTGTTCGGCTACTGCCGCAATGTGATGTTATAGAGGCGGCTCGCGGTGGCAGGTCACGCGCCGGAGTACCTGATGTTCGGCTGGGTTCGGCTGTTAGCCGTTGGATTGGAAAACGCACGATCGCACTCGCATTTGGTGAGTGGGTATTTTTTTTTACTCGCCAAATTTTTTTTTCACTCGCCATGGCGAGTAAATTACTCGCCATTTTCTGGGCTGAATCATATATGTGGGGCAGTCCGTGGCGCAGTGGTTAAGGCGCCTGCCACCAATGCCAAAGGTGCGAGGTTTGATACCAGGTTCCGGCGTCGGATTTTTCTCCTCTGGTAAGTGTCACCGTTAATTCGGGCGGACCGTCGGGGGTTCTTTCTCCGGGTACTCCGGTTCTTCCTCCCCCCCCACCCCCCCCCCCCCCTCCCACGTTGGTACCGGTTTCAGGCCACTTTACAAATTTCAAATACAAGCGATCAAAAATCCCTGTAACTTCAGAACTGGCCTTTCGTCTGTCTTGTACTGTGTCTTAAATGGCGTACATCCGTGTCTGTTACACGAGTGTACGTGTTGGGTTTCAGTTTGCGGCGCTTTGAGTCGAATCGCCCAAAAATTGAGAAAAAGCGCCTATATAATACCGGTATTATTATTTATTATTACGATTGTAACCTTATAGCCACAGTAATAATAAGTTATAAACAGGCTAAACTGATCACCTGCCTGACAGCCTTCAACATGGAACAAAGAGCGCTACGCTTCCAGCCTGCAGCTGGCAAGAGTCTGGCATCACCCGCATGCGCTTATCAGTGATATGGGTCATGGCTGGTTCACAGCACAACTAAAGAGAGCAATTTAGGGAAAGGTAAAGTGCCGTGAGCGGGTAGAAATGTATGAGCAAAATGTTACGGGAATAGAGACAGGTTCTATTGCTCGAATTGTGCCGTTTCGCATTTCGTGTAACGGTGAAATGTTGGAGAAATGTCTGAAATGCGTTATTTTCGAAGAAATGTTACGTTTCCTTTCTCCGTGTGAGGAAGCCTTAGCCAGGCACTCAAATTGTGTTTTTGACGACCACGTTAGTTTTTCTTTCACTTCCAGCGATAGATACCTCACTAAACATCCAAAAAAAAGGGGTATAAATCAATAAAATGGACAAAACCAATCGTATGCATACATAATACAGACATCATAGGCACCATTTCTGGGTCAAACTGGAAACACATTTTTAACGATTTTTTTTACGAAAATTACACGCTGTGAGCCACTTTAAGACACATGTGCATGACCAATCAACATACTTAATCTAACCTTGTGACTTTGACCTTTCCGACAGGTCACTGAAATAAGCTTGCATTCTATCATAAGGAAAGTGTTGATTTTTGAGACTGTGAAATCCACATTTTCTCAAAATTTACGCATTTCACTTTTGTCAACTTCATAAATACAAATTAGTATGCATAAGAAGGTCTTACCATCAGATATCTGTACCAAGTTCGCGTTTGAAGTTGTGAATAGCATTTGAGAAAAATCTTATCAAAATAGGACTTTTTTTTTTACTTATTTCCTGATCTCTTGTGACCCTTGGTCTTACCACCAGGTATCTTTGTACAAAGTTTGGGTTTGAAGCTGTGAATAGCATTTGAGAAAGCAAATTCTGTCAAAATATGGCCAATTTGGACCAATTTTCTGATCCCTTGTGATCCTGACCTTTGAGAGAGGTCACTCAAATTAGTATGTTTATAAGGTCTTGCCACACAGTATCTTTGGGCCAAGTTTGAAGACTGAATTGAATAGTCCCGAGAAAATGCCAACGGTAAAGATTACCGCGGACGATGGCTGGACCACCACTGCCCCAGAACTTACAGTTCTGCTTTGCACGTGGGCCATTAACAACTTAGACTCACTTTTGCTTTGCACATGAGCCATTTTTATGATGGCTCATCTTCGAAAGCATACCGTTACTGTAGCTGTAAGATAATAATCAGTACAAACTAGGTTTTGGGTTTAATCAGTACAGCAAGTGGGGATATTGTCAGTCAAGAGATTATGTAGTTATTCAACCCTAAACATAAAGTACCCAACGGAGAAAGAAACACGCTTAGAAAAAACGGTACAACACAATTTATTAATATTTTGGGTAAATACCCTTTGTCAAAATAGACAAACAGAGATTGATTGATTGTACATTGCTTAACGTCCCGACAGCAACAAGGCTTTCTCAAGACGTGCCTGCACTGCTTGTGAAAAAAAAAAAATAAACAGAACATTGAATGTATGTCGCCAGCCGGTCAAATACGTTAAATAAACCTAACACATGGGGGCTAAATAAAGCTAAGACCATTTAGCAACACACATCCAATATCAAGAGCTACAGGCAGTGCAGACAGTAGGGAGAGTTTTAAAAAGGCAAATACAGGTGAATGGACCTCGGGTAGACAGAAACACATGCCCCAGAATAGAGAGAAAAACCCACCCTGTGGGGCTGACCAGGGTGACCCTGGGAACTAAAAAATACCTAACCCCACCCAAGTCCCCCAGGGCAGACCCGGGTGGGGTGACAAACAGAGACATTAGCCGCTACTTATCTTCAGATGCAGAAGGAATGTGGCAACTGAAGGTGACGTAAAAAGAAAGAAGAAAAAGAAAAGAAAAGGAAAGGAAGAACAAAAGTAAAAATGACGTCAAAGAAAAAAATCGTAAGAGAAAGACTCCGAGAGAAACTAAACACGAGAGACAAGAGTGTGTGTAAGCGCGCGCAGGAGCGAGCAAATGTAAATGCGCGTGTGTGAGGCCGGGGAGAGAGAGAGAGAAGAGAGACAGCGAGAGAGAGAGAGAGAGAGGGGGGGAGAGAGAAAGAGAGAGAGAGAGAGAGAGAGAGAACGAACGGGGAGTACCCTTGGGCACGAAGTAGGCTGAGTGTCTAATACACAAAGCCAGCTAAACACCAACCCGAAGGCAAACCTTATATCACCATCGAGTTGAGGACTACCTCGGGGAAAAACGGGAGGACCCCGGGAAAAAAACCCCAGCATTTAGCATGGTACACAACAAGGAATATCGATGAAACAAAGCAAATAATCAAATTCAGTAAGAGAATAATGGTATAAGAGGAGAGTAGGTAGTTGTGAAACCATCTTCAAGGGTAACTCCAAACAGAAAAATAAGATAAGTAGCGGCTAATGTCTCTGTTTGTTTGTCTATTTTGACAAAGGGTATTTACCCGAAATATTAATAAATTGTGTTGTACCGTTTTTTCTAAGCGTGTTTCTTTCTCCGTTGGGTACTTCTTTGCATTTCACACGCTTGGCAGTCACCTTTTTGGTCTGGATTGCTTAACCCTAAACATAGCATTTTATGACATGCGCAATTCGTCAGATCAAGCTGTGATTTTTAATAAAATACAACAGGTAGAGCTTTGAAATTTTACACCACACATTCTTATGCGCCCTTTCTGATGGCAATATCAGTTTGTATGTGTTTACAGTCTTAAATTATGGGTGATCCTATACGCACACGTGGGCATATCCCGCTACGGAGCATCTAAATGAAATTCTCGCGCAGGCAATCATCAGTACACTTTTCTGAAGTCGGTTGAAAAACAGTCTCTTCTCTTCTTCTTCTCCTCCCACCCCCCCCCCCCCCACCCCCCACAAAAAAATCCTCTGCTCATACTAGTATAGTCTGTTTACATCAATGAGGCGTCGCTCACTCTCACAGCCATACGGGGTCAGTGTACATGAACGAAAGCTTTACACACAGCTGACAGATCTAATTTACGATCCAATTTAGCACGAATGCATCACACACAACCGAGTTAGCAGACCAGTAAGTACAAGTGATCGAGTCGGTCTGTGAATACTATGGCGGAAGACGAAAAAGTAAAAATTTTACTTTTGATTGTACGATGTCTTGCCATTCTCTCAGGGTTCAGTTGACCATGTGGCCGACCGCAAGCTTCTCTTTTGCATTCAGTAGCGTCTGTAGGTCGTGATAAAGGCAGTTCGGGAACAGAAAAATTCTTCACCGGAATATGGATTAGGGCATCTGGAATCCGATTTACACTCCCCAGATCGGTGCTTTCCAATACTGCCAAAAATAATGGAATCATCGACGCTCTTTATGCTTGGCAGCCAGAAGCACATGGTCTACAGTGTTTAGATTGGTCAAGAAGCCAAGTCTGACATTCCACTCAAAAAGTGGGTAAAACGTGGGTCAGTCTATTAGGGTACCAGTGGCTGCATACACAATGCGCTACATGTTTTCGTGCTGCAGCAATCTTACCTGCACACCCGTCTTCTCGTTGATCAGCTGGATGGCATGTTGTATCTGTTGTGGGGTGCCACGAATGTTGAAGATTTTCTCCCCCATGTTGGGCGGGGAGTTGCGGTCAAGCTCCACGTGAGCACCAGATATACGGTTGATGCTGTGAATCGTCTCGCCACCTGAACACCACACAATTCAGCTCATGTAGTTATGTGTATAAATTGCATTTCATCAGTTACATCTTTTCTGTAATTCCTTTAAAGCTCTAAAGGTCTCTAAACAGCAATGCATCTCTCCTTTGTTTCAAATTTGATAAGCACCACAAGCATGTCATCACAGAAGTTGCATTTTATGAGTGGACTTGGACCGATAGTTCAAGCGTAGTTCCAAGACCGGTTTCATGCCTGGGAACTACTCTTTACATGACTGAAGCATTACTGTCTGGACTGAATTAGATCAGACAGAACTAGATCAGCTTGCCAACATTTCTTACACGCTGAACCCCTGCCAATGCGGCGCTATACTTGTGTATTTATAATCCCATACTACTTGAGCATGTAGTGAATGATACCGTTTTAACAGTACCTGTCGCCGTGTGCACAAACGAGAGCGAGCGTTTCTCGTACACACAAAACCAAAGTAGTTCACCTACCTTTGCCAATGACTAGGCCACACTTGTCTGCTGGCACAGGGTACTGTGTTTGGTCTTGGAAGTTGGGATCGCCAAATCCACCACGACCCATGCCACCACCGCCGCCTCCACCACCACTGCCTCCTCCACGACCTGGACCGCCTGGCGGGAAGCCTGGTCCGCCACGACCACGACCTCCACCGCGCCCTGGTGGTCCACCACCACCCCCACCACCACGACCCATGCCACCACCAAACCCACCTCCGCCGCGCACATTGAACTAGAGAAAAAAAGAAGAATCCTTAATTAATTAGTGTGACCGAGGGACAATACTCAAACCCCCTTGTGCATGCAGCCATCAGTACAGAAAACAGTACTGGTGACAGCAAGGGTGTAAATTGCTTGCAAATATGCTAACATAGTCGAGCGTCAAGTCGCTGGAAAATAATAAAGGTATGTCCATCTGATTATAACTCATTCAACCCCAAGGCTGCTTTTTTAAATGCATAAATTAGAATTATATACCAGCTCCAGGAGATGGTTTGACCATAATTCAAGGGCAGCATCAGATTAGGTTGGCATCCGACGCCAAGCTAATCTGGCACCACCCTTTATAATGGTCGATCCATCTCCTGCTCAAGTGCATCGGGGCTAAATGGGTTAATTAAAAAAAAAATGGAGTCAAACAGCAGCGACATCAACAAAGGAGTGATGAAACGCCAGAGCTTTGGCTAGTGCTGAAAGAGTACAGATAGTGTATTCACACTTCAGCAACAGGTCAGTGAAGAAAGAACTCTTGCTTTCTAATGCTCGCACTTGCTAATGAATCTTTATTTTAATTTCAAATTAAACGCAGGGGTGAAAGTTGGCAAAATTGTAAAATGCAGAGAAGCAGCCCATTGGCCATTTTAGGGTGCTGAAAATAACTTCTTGTACAGTCAAAGCATTTTAGTAGCACCTCTTGCAACTGATGGATGAAATTTCCGATACGGCTGTGTAAGGAGTTACACATTTTAGGGAAAAATGAAAATTTCAATTTGAAAGCTATATGTTTTATGTTTTCCACCATTCCATATGCACTTTTTTTTTTTACCTGTGGACTACATTTATTTCTTATTGCAATAACTTGAGTGCATTTTAACCCTTTTGTGCACACAATTGGTACAGCCAACATTACCCGTGGTTGCATGCAGAATGGCTTTAAATGATTATGACAGACACTGCCAAAGCTCTGAGTGTCTATAGTAATCAAAAACACAAGAGCAGAAGGACGTGGGTGATGTGGTGGGATAAAGGTATGTGTAAACATTGTAAATCGCTACAACAAGGAATGTTACCTCTCGGCCGCGCATCGGGTTGAAACCTGGGCCTTCCATCTGCCCATATGAAACAAATTTTTAGTCACCATACTAACTAGTAAATCACACCACCACGTCCAATCACTGACAAATCAACATGCAAACATATACACAATCTCCGTCACTATACACCCTTATGCATGCAGCTGCCGGTACTGCGAGTAGTTCTGGTGGCTACATCCACAAGGGGGTTAAGACCAAGAAAATTTAGCTATTGTACACTATGGCAAAATTTCCAAAAAATCTAATGCAACATAACGTGTGGTCTGTCATTTTGAACTTTACAGTTCCAAGCCATACAGTTCAAAATCACACACCAGCAAACAAATTTAACCCATGTAACCCCATGGCTGCATCGACTATGTACCTGTTGCAGGAGATGATCAACCATGGCAATTCAAGGGTAGTATTGGATTAGCTTGGCACCTGACGCTATCCTTAAATTATCATGCAGATCCACCTCCTGCTCCAGTGTCAGGGCTAAATGGGTTTAAAAGACATTGGGCCTGCCGTAGATATGGATGTTTCTTTGCCCCTCGGTCTTTGACGTGATGGCAAGGAACCACCCTACGTGCAGACATCCACTGCTATTCAGGAGTGTCCACGTATCTTGCCTGCATCAGCACAGAACTCAAGATGCAACTCGAGGACTCCTGATAAAGTAATCTACATGAAAGTGGACATCACCCAACTGCAAGAGACATATTTCAATATGAACCACTGCAGTTGTGGAGGCTCATAAAGGTTCTATCACTTTTGCTGGCACCACTTTGTATCCATGTTCCTCAGATGGCTAGAGCGCTTTAGTGCTGAATTATCAAAATTTCAGAAATGCAATCTACGGCCAGACAGCGAATTGGTTAAAATAATTTTGTTTACCATAATCACTTCTATAAACGAAATACCCGTGTCAGCACCACTTGTTTTGGGGTCCAGCTAACTGCATGGGAGTCAGGTTTTAACAGTCCAGTACAACAGTTCTTATCCCTCCTCTACATAAGGACCATCCCTTTTGTTCTTTTTGTGGCGATGATTGGACCACCCACATCATCTATATAATATCCACCCACATCAAACAATTCTAAACCGTTTCAATTCTGTTAAAAGAAAGACGAGGTAAGTGAAGCCACTCCCCAAACTTGAAGCTGATCTCTGTACGTACTAATCAGCACTAAGCATGCTGACAAAAAAAACCTCCCCGTACATTCCCATAAACAAATTATTATGAACAGGAACAGCTGTGCCCTCGAGGCTGAAGTGCTTGACCAGAGACAGTTCGCAGACCTGTGACCTTGACTCAAATACAAGTGCTAAATTGTCCTGATCCAATTAACTCTTAACGTCCCAAACCGCGCCATTTCGCTTGTGTCGCGTATTCCCGTACCGCTTGGTTTTGTAAAAAAAAAAAAAAAAAATCTCACAGGAAGCGAGAGCTCTCCTGTGCATAGAGAGCTTATAAAATCACTTCCGGAAAGATCTAGGGTTGTTTTCTACCGCAAAACTTGACTCGTGAGTTGAATTGTGAAAGTTTTTGTCAATTTTCATGTGACTTTTTGGCGCGAGTTTTTGGAGCATCATGATGACCGTGCACGCAAATAGCGATGAGGAATTTGGCGACTTATTTGATGGACTTATCTGTGACAGAGATCTAGGACTTGGTGAGGATAATAAAAGTGATGTTGAAGTGTCAGATGTTAGCAGTGTGCACACGAATGACCTGTCGGATCAAGAGCGTTTTCATTTGACTTTTGAGTGAAAGTGATGAACTTCTTTCTGACGATGAGTGGAGCGACACATTGTTCAATTAATCAAATTTCATCATCGGTTTGATTGATTGTACATTGCTTAATGTCTCGACAGCAACAAGGCTTTCTCAGGATGTGCCCGCACTGCTTGTGAAAAAAACCAAAACAGAATATTGAATGTATGTCACCAGCCGGTCCACTACGTTAAATAAACCTACAACATGGGACCTAAATAAAGCCAAAACCATTTGGCAACACACATCCAACATCAAGAGCTACAGGCAGTGCAGACAGTAGGAAGAGCTTTAAAAAGGGAAATACAGATGAATGGACCTCGGGTAGACAGAAACACATGCCCCAGAATAGAAAGGAAAAACCCACCCTATGGGGCTGACCAGGGTGACCGTGGGAACTAAAAAATACCTAACCCCACCCAAGTCCCCCAGGGCAGACCCGGGTGGGGTAATTTCATCATCGGGCAGGTAAATCTGATTCAAAGTAAAAATAAATAAGTTCAGTGTGCAACTGTAAGTTTTCTCTTAATAACTGCCAAGTTTAGTCTCAGTCACATCAATAGTCAAGTCACATGGTCTGTTTTCACAAACTTACCCAAAAACTACCTAAAATGAAAGAAATCTTCTGGAAATACAGAGCTGATACAGAGAAAACTGTATGGGAAGTCTCGAGTT
The DNA here is from genome assembly GCA_036245525.1 of Semisulcospira habei. Taxonomy (NCBI): domain Eukaryota; kingdom Metazoa; phylum Mollusca; class Gastropoda; family Semisulcospiridae; genus Semisulcospira; species Semisulcospira habei. The sequence continues at coordinate 169,999,456 of BTPG01000004.1, forward strand.
AACTAGTGATGGTCACTGAACCTGAGAAGTCTTTTTTAAGTCCCTTCCATTTATAGAAGGGATTTTTTTAGGACAGGTCGCGGCGGGGCGAATTTAACCCTATAGCTACCAACTTATTTTCATACAAATTGCCCCGGTGTCCCCAACTTTTTTCATTCAACCCAAGTAAAAAAGGGGGTACATATTTCAATCTGTAAGTGTGATGTTAATTCTGCTTCAAAATGTACCAAATTTTGACATGTTGGAAAATACATACAGTATATCATACTTTTGTCATTTTAAGTGTCAGTGTGCCACAGTCTCTGTTTACCTGTCATATCTCAGTAACAGGTGCTAAAAACCATACCCGTCCGAAATTCAATCCAAAAAATATATTTTTCTCTAAAATGTATTTTTTCGAAAAATACTTACCGATGGCATTACTGATAGCATAGCTTTCCTGCCAGTTTTTTTTTTTAACGGACGTGTTTCAGCCTACGCTACGCTTCAACTGTGTACAGGGTTTTCTTCGGTGGCTTTTCGTATTGGTGTTTTCTAGGAAGCTTCAAATTGTTTGTAACAGTGTGGGTGATGGCAAGGTAAGGCCTCGATTAATGCCTATCAGCCGGTAAATTGGCAGGCTACAGCATCAACCTGGTACGCGACCGGCTTCCGGTAGAGTGCACGTGGTAGATATTACGTTTCGTTTAGGCATGGAATCTTAACACGTGGCCTTTTCCACACCTGTAGCAGTTTTTGGTGAATGAATTGCCTCGCTTGATGCCTCTCAGTCGGGTGATTTCACTGGGTGGTGGCATTGACCGAGTAGCGCAAGGCCGCCGGTCGTGATGGTGGCGTCTTCCACAGGCCTCAAACGCGTACGGCGACAGCTCTTGCTGTCTATTGCAGTTACACCTATCATCTTTCCAGAACTCAGGCTGCACACACGGCCGCATTATTTTATTATCATCATTATTTGTTTTCGATTATGCACGGCAGCATTATTATTATTATTTGCTCATCTTACGGTCTATTACTTTGTAGACTGTCGTGAACACGTGGCCTTTTCCACAGGCCTCGTGCAAACACGGCAGCAGCATTGTTTGTTTTCTGTTACACACGACAGCACTATTTTTTGCTTTCTGTTACAGTGCACACATCATGACCTGCACCAACTGTGGCCAAATTCAAGTGGCCTACAGATACCCACACGGTTTGCCTTCTGTGTGCGGGCTGCTCCTCGGGCGCACATGCGTTATCTGCGCTACTTGGGTTGAAGAACTATGGTCACAGCTTTGGGCCTTCTACAATAGAGAAAGGCCAGGCCAGGTCAAAGATCCGCATCTCCCTACCTCTGCCATCCTAGGTCCACAGAGACGAGTTACCTCGGATATTATGAACCCGCCTCCACGCCGCATCTTGCCAGCGTCTTGTACAGTGGGGAAAAAACCGCGTGACCACCAAAGACAACAAAATTGGTTAGAAACAAACCAGCGGCAGTCAGGAAGTCTCCAAAGGTAACCACTCTACTCATTCCATCATACTGATCACGCACATATATCTCACGACATACCCGCAGGTGACAAACAAGCAAGGTAGGTTTCTGAACTGTATTCAATTTCAAAGTTTTGGACATAATTCTATTTGAAGAAAATATAAGAAAAAAATTCTTCAATGTCAAAAAAACTCAACATAGGTCTAAACCATCACATAGCCAGTACTACACAGGTCAGAGTCATCTGCCGCATTACACAGGTATTTACAGGAGGTAGCTCCCCTTCATCGTCGATATCGGACTCGAAATTGGTAACATCTTCAATGTGCACCAAACTGACGCTGATATCAGATTCAGAGTCATCTTCGCTGACAGGATTTGAATGAATTTCAACCAGTAATGCTGTAACTTCAGGGTCGCTCTCCATGATCAGGTCACGATGTAAGCAAAACAGTCTAGAAAAAAACCCAACTTTTGATTCAAAACAAACTCAAAAAGCACCTGCATGTAGCGGAAATGGAAGTAGGCATATCCCACAATGCATCGACTCCGTTAACAGTTGGAATAGGTGCAAAATGAACGGGGTGGTACGGTCATACATGGAGTGATCTCACAGGCAGAACCAGGCGGAATGGTAGTTAAAAGGTTAATAGCATGTCCATGATGTCAAAGGCATGCAGGCTACACCTCGAACACCTGAAGTAACACGATACAAATTACGTCATGTCTAGTTACGCTAATCTCACTGCTGAACGTACATTTGGCGCGAAGTGCCGTTTGTGGGTTTGTATTATGTATGTATGTATGTGCACATGTATGTGTGTGCATATGTACGTGTGTGAGTATGTGTGTGCGTATGTATGTAAACAAGAGAATCTCTGATACATACAAGCTTGAAAATTGGCGAAATACTTTCTTAAGAGGGTGGCTAAGAGAGCCTACGAGCATAACAGTAATTGAATGTCTCATTGAAGACAACCATTTATAGAAGTCAGTTGACCCAGAGTCCGTAATTTGTCATATTTACTAGAACTTTTGCATATAGCTAGTTTGGAGAAAGACATTGGATGTGTTCGTTTGCCAGCTAAGTATCCATTCAACTTCTTTAGTTAAAAATAATTTTTAGAAAATTAAAACACTAAAAAACCTTTACTTCTAGAAAAAGTCAGACAGTGGCGGCGACGTAAAAGAGGCAACTCAGTCACCACGCGGACACCGACATAATACTCTAAATATGACATTCTCTCTCTCTCTCTCACACAAACACGCATGCCCCTTGGAGATGTTTGGAGCACACGCGCATGCACGCACTAACACGCACATCGTCACGCTTTCAAAAGAGCATGCAGGTGATCCGTGTACATGTACAGTGTATCATGTAGCTAGATAAAGTCAACCTGCTTTCACACAAATTATAGCAAGACTGAAATTGTACTGTGAATTTCTAGTTTTGTCACCATTTTCTCAAGCCTATGATGTGAAAGTGAAACTCATCACGTAAAATATATTATTACGTAAAAACTAAAATTTACGTCATGACAAACGACGCTTGACAATTCAACGATGCATATGTCTTGCGCCCCTTATAGAACTCACCGACGCATTGGTAGATCTGCGACACTTTTTTAAATAAGAGATAATTCAACATCAGAATCAGGTCAAAGACAAAAGGTACAAACCATTGATGGTGAGGACAGCTCTCATATAGAAGGGACTTTGTGGGTTATGGTTCATCCCATCTTGTTCACATTTTTAGACCTCTGGGCGGTCGGTCAACTTTAATAAGCATTGAGTTAGTTATTTGGTTTTAACGCCCAGCAGGCAACTAAGGCCATCTCACAGCGGTAATAAGCATTGAAACATCAACAGCTATCTTTGAGCCACATTAGACAGTATGGCTCACGTGTATGATCTATTTACATGCGAGACCTTATTGACAATAAGGGCTGGCTTCTGCACCAGCAGAATCCATGTTTTCTCAAAATGTGGGCATTTTCATACATCTGTCAACCCCCTGCAACTCTTGACCTTTATGAGTCGACTAAATTAGTATGCACAGAAAGGTCATCACCTTCCTTTGTGCCAAATTTAACTGAAAAATGTGAAAAAATGTTGATGTTGACAATACCTACAATTTTATTTTTAAAAAATTGGCATTTTACACATTTGTCTTACCATCAAATTTGGGTTTGAAGAAACATCTTGTCAAAATATGGCTATTTTGGACCCGTTTCATGAGCTCTTCTGACCCATGTCCACATCTGCCAACCCCTACACAGCTATGGTAGTAGCATTTTGGACAAGTGGTAGTAGTTTTGACGATGTCAAGAGTAGTTTAGCACGTAAGTTACTGTTCGCTCAACGCAGAACGCTTGATGCACGAAAATTTCTCAGTATACAAGAGTCAAAGCACGACAGCAATTTGCCTTATATACACTGATCGGAACTTTTGCTGGCTGGTACAAACTCTTCTTTTGAGGCGGTGCGCTTTTCGATTTGGGCTCCTTTCTCTTCGACATGGTTCAGACCGTGATTTATCTGACCCACTTCGAGAATGAAATGATGCACGCTCGAAAAACCGTAAGTTCGCTCCACTCGTTCTCATTGGCCCCAAACTGTATACTCTTACTTACTACACCCCAAAAATTAAAAATTTTGGTTTATTTTTTCTTCAGCGTAGAATTTCATCAATGATCGTAGTAGCGTAGTATTGGGAACGCTGGCGTAGAAAAATACGGCAAAATCGTAGTGGTTGGCAGGTCTGCTTGACCCTTCCAAAGGATCAACCAAATTAGTATGCATGGATAGGTCTTAAAATCTCTGTAGCAAGTTTGGGTTGTGAATAGTATGAGATAAACATCTTTTGTCAAAATATGGCTATTTTTTTTACCTATTTCCAGGGCTCTTGTGACCCTTGACCTTTCTGAGGGATCAACCAAATTAGTATGCAGCGTATAGGATGCTCATCGGTCATCGATGCATACAAATTTGAAATGACGCATTGCTCTGTCAGTGAGCCGGTCATATGACTTATTCATTTTTTTAAACACCGAGTCCGACACAGTCCTCAATCTCAATTACCCGAGTGCATCCTAAAAATTACTTAAAATTACGGGGAGGCAGGCCAGCTGCCAACAGTGATGGGTGACACTTGCCCCCTCTCTCGAGCAAATGTTATAAACAATACTGCAAGCTTGGGCCCTGACTAGGTACACGGTCCAACATGATGCAAAACGCCTTCCGTCTGTAAGAGGCATACATCTTCATCAGTCCCCACGGCTGCATTAACTCTAGTCTGTCTCATGTTGGTCTCATCGACGCTGATTTTTATCCTGATTTTGATCCTGGGAGTCGGTATGAGGGTGCCACAGCGGACTGCGTCTAGATGTCTGTAGCCAGTTTTTTTCACGCAGTTCAGTACTGAATTCACGACTGAATTCACGTATTCATAATAGATGTCTAGAAGCAAAATGAAATGGCTATACTGTTGTCAGTGCTGCCGGTTAGTAATTTTTCCAGAGATATGCGTATTTTTACATGATGTCCAAAATGTTGTAATGTAAGATGTTGTAATAGATGTACCAGAGACACACTGATAGTCCATAAGCTAACAGGATCTACTGTGCACCCCCCCCCCCCCCTCAAGTACTCAATAAGGTGAGTTTCAAAGTGTACCTTAGTATGTCCTGAGATGTTTAAGCCATGTTCCCCCAAAATCCTTAGGAACACACCAGAGATATAGCCGATGGCACAAGGGTACCCCCATTCACACAGTTCGCGAATGCTAAAATGAGGTGGAGAAACATTTTCCTCTAAATAAATCAGAGTTCATCCCAGAAGCCCAAATCAGACACTATTATGTTAAGGCACACATTCTGCGTCCTCTGCAAAAAACAGAATGAAAAAATATTATGTTAAGGCACACATTCTGCGTCCTCTGCAAAAAACAGAATGAAAAAATATTGAGTCTCTGGCTCAGAGTGAAGGTATTTGTGCACCCAGTAATTGTCCATTTCCGCGAAATCGAAAAAAAAAAAAAAGACAAAAATATTGTGTCAGATGCCTTCAGACATTTCTATAGCACTAACAGTCCATTTTCAGGCTTACATCATTAAAACAGGATGTCACAATTATTATAAACATGACTAGGTGATTCTATGATCAGTGGTTGATCCCTACCCCCAAGTTGTAAAATTAAGCAAAATTAATTTAGAAAAAATTAAATTTATTCCATTTCATTTTGAGCTCTCTTTACCTATTAAGTTTCAATAATGTGAGCATAAAGTGCAAGAAAATAAGGAAAGTCGGCATCCTTTACGGTAAATTCGTGGTGAATGATAGCTTTTTCCCATTTAAAATTGCTGAATTGGGAAACATACGTTGTTTCCGATGCCCTCAGAAACTCTGTATACAATTGATAGGTCTTTTTTTAGGTTTTATTTGGTTAGGATAGCATACCACAGTTACTTCCAACCTGATTTTATGATGCTGTGATGCATTTAGGGGCCACAGTGGCTAAATCTGCTGCCCTACCCCTATTTTACCAGTACGCAAAGAAACACAAAATGATCATACCAATTGCTTATGTCATACTCCTCTGTTTAAATATTTTGTTGCCAGTTTTCATAACAAATTATGCATATTGAGCATAAAAATTTGTGATCATTTCATCAATTTCAATGTGACCCATCAATTTAATTGTAACTTTTTAAGTGGCTGGTCTTTTAGGTGATATTTTACCTAGCATAAGGCGGGTCTAGTTAGGTCTCCCCTTTTCTTTTCATTTATTTTCGTCTAGAAATGTGTAAATATGAATATGCGTAATAAAGTTTCATGGTTCCTAACAGCCTAAACAATGTTATCAAAATACTTTCCAAATACTTATCAAAATAGTTTCCACATGTCCACCACGAGATCATCACTTCCACCCCCATTTTTTGCCTTCTTCTTCTGCAACGTTCAATTACTTAATGGCCGTCTTTAAATCTTATATTGTTCTGGCTGCCAATGAGTGAGCTGTCAAGGGGTCGGCAGCAGGAAAATGTTTCTCAACCTCATTTTAGCATCCATGAAGATCGTGAATGGGGTACCCTTGCGCCATCTCTGGTGTGTTCCTAAGGATTTTCAGGGAACATGGCTTAAACATCTCAGGACAAACTAAGGTACACTTTGAAACCCATCTTATTGAGTACTGAGAGGGGGGGGGGGGGGGTGCATTGTAGATCCTGCTAGCTTATAGACTATGACAACCACAATCGTTTCTTGCTTTGTTTGTCGTTTTCTAGGAGAGGGCGGAGGGTGGGGGTGTCTATGACAATTTGACAAAAATGTGTTGTGGTTGGTGTCCTGGACACTAAAGCTTGAATCAGTACTGCCAGAAAACTGGTTCTTGTTGCGGAAAACCATTGTGCTGTTCATTGTAGCACAGTAATTCAGTGCTTGCACATGTTTACTGAAAAAAGCATATTATATGTAATGGAAGTCATTGAAACGCAAACCTGATTACATTAGATTGCAAAATAGCAAAAAATAAATAAAAATCCTAATTGCCAAATATACTTGCCTTTGGTATTTTATACACCAAGTATAACAGGTATAGTTGGCTGCTGATGAATGTAACCAGTGCAAGAGCGAGTTTCTAAAGTCTGCAAGAGGCATAGACGTTCAAAAGTCCTCACCACCTAAGGGTCCTTATGAGAATCTATGCATATTGCTTGAGATTTTATCTGATAGTATTACTCAAACTTAGGAAGTAGATGCGGACTAAGCAACAATTATAATCCACATCTGCAAGAGGCACAGATCCTCATGAACCGCCTCTGCCTGCGGGTTCATGAAAATCTACGCCTCTGACTGGTGCCATTCATGCTCACGTTTCTCAAATTGAGTCTAACTGAAAACAGCCATGACTGTAACCAAATGGCAGGCAAGCACCGCAAAAACATGGCCAAGTTACCAAGATGTGTTGACAAGTTTGACAACTGAACAGACTACTAGACCATGCCCACAAATGGCACATGTGATTGAGGTAGAACTGTACATCGCAGTTGATAACGTGACAACACAGCGGCTGCGATCAATTTTAACCATTTCTCGATTATGATTGTTGGCTCGCAAAGCCGCTGTGCCTACTGAATGGGCTACACATGCTGCTGACATTTCAAAATCGAAAATGCCGAAAAAATGATTTTTTTTTGTTTGACTTATGGATTTTCAAAATGACCTATTGAATTTATGTTCCTCCAGTCATATGACTTATTGACTGCAAAACTCAACCTAATCACCGAGTATGTATAGAAAGGTCTTGCCATCAGGTATCTTTGTACAAAGTTTGGGTTTGAAGTTGTGAATAGTATTTGAGGAAAAAAATGACGACAAAATATATCCATTTCCGACATTTCATCTTGTTACCTTGACCTTTGTGAGAGGTCAATCAAATTGGTAGGTTTAGAGGTCAATCAAATTGGTATGTTTAGAAAGGTCTTGCCACAAAGTAACCTTGGGCCAAGTTTGATTACTGTGGCTTTAATAGTCTTCCGAGAAAATGCCAAACGTTAAAAGTTTACCACGGACGGCGTCGGACGGACGGACAGCCACTGGACCAGAACATATTCACTTTTGCTTCGCACGCGAGCCAGAAATGCACTATGGTGTTAAAAGCGTTATCCTCTAGTTAAGAGCAATGCAGGCAAGATCCGGACAGGCCCAGCGCAAAACAAACTATAAGTAAACTGTTAAATACTCACATTGGCGGTAGAGAGGAGCTCATGAATCATGCCGATAGCATTCTGAACTTTATCTGGGTGACCGGTGATGGCGCACAGACGATCCTCACTCTGACCATCATCTGAAAGGGAAAGGACAGAATCAGTAAAATGATGATTCCATTTCTACACGAAAATGAGTGGTCTTTATCTACAAGTGTAGAAAGGTCTACTATCAAACCCCACTCCCTGGGAGCGCTGGGCCCCCTTGTGGTGTCAGCGAATCCTCTCACATTGCTGTCGCACCATTTAGTCACCTAATGCTGCAGTGAGCATCAGCAGTAGGTTCCAACTATGTGCATTTGTATTCAAATTAACCACCTTGTTCATGTAACTGGTACTATAAACGGACACTTCTTCAATCCGTCATGAAAAAGGGAACCGACTGCATGTACACTAAGTAAAATCTTCAATGAACGGTCCATTGCCAAGAAAAAGTGACTAAATGGTAGGTGACCGTTCACAGGAAGTTTGATGAAAACGGACCTAGGTGTGCTTGTGACACTGCGCCATCAACAAAATAAGACAACCATCGACCTCTTCACAGTTTATTTGAAGTGCATGCATATACTAGCGACGCCGATGTTTCGTTATTTTCAGTGATGTAAGAAAATAAAATTGTGCTTGTGTGTACTAGAACCGGAGGGAGAAAGTGCAACACATTTTGATGTGCGTCACTGCCATGTTCTTGTCTTAAACTGATAGGAAAGCAGGGTTCATAAAGACCTTCAAGAAAAACATTTAGGGCCTTTTAGGGCCTGTTTTAAGAAAAAAATTAGGCCCTTTTAGGGCCTGTTTTAACATCTAAAAATAAAAACAAAATAGGGCTATCACGACACACTAAAATACTGAATAAAATAACATTTGGTTTAGAGTACGACTGGGTGTCCAAATGGTGTGACAAGCACCCTGCATTTTCAAAAGCAAAATAATTTTAATATTTCATATAAATCTGATGTACCTTTGCATACATAAACATTGACACTAAGTAAATTTTTTATGTTATTTGCAGTTTGGTTGTTATTGAACTTTGAAGTTTAAAGTTTGAACATAACATTTACAATGTCACACATTTAACAATTCACAACAAGCACAAGCTTTAAGCAATTTTTTGCATTTGTATGTTTCAAAGTATGTTCTCCATCCAGAATATATGGTATGTCTATAAATAAAGTGTGTTAGTGGAAAATGCAACCTTTTATGCCATAAAAACTGTTTGAACATAACTTTACACCATAATTTCCAAAAGCCACTAATGTTAAATTCTACTTGGAGAACTAATTTTAAAATGTTATGCTAAATGCACAGAAACAAGTCTCTAATTTAATTTAAGTGCAAAAGCCAATTGAAAAAAATAATGAAAAGAAAATAATATATCTATAAAGTTTGCTGGACTGCTTGAACATAACAATTTACACCCACAATTTGGACGTATACTGTAAACTTCGTAAAGGGTTTCTTTCATCACCCATGCATCCTCTTCAAAACCTTGATATAAATCACTACACCAGTTGTCTTCAGCAAAAACAATAGATTAGTAGAGATAAATAAGTGCCTAAACTGTTTGAACATAACTCAACATTTACACCATTCTGAGCATAAATCTTCAAAACTGGATCATTTGATTTTCCATGTAAGAACCACAAACCTTTCATTATAAAAACAAAGTACATACTCTACAAAATAACATAAGTTTTAATAATTGACCATTTGTCAGAATGTGTCGTAGTAGTATGATTTCTGCTGACAAAATTTACAACACGTGTTATGTTCAAGCAGGGTCTTATATTATGGTTAATTATGCAAAAGCAACTCACTCTAGAAAATCACCAACTCAATGGTAATTTAGGCCAACACTGCAAACATCTTGTGACAGTAACAGTGATTTTTCATAGTGCAGCATGCTTTTGAAAATACGAGTTCCATGGAGCATGTGTAAAATGTGTCACGTTTTGTTCTCAAGTTATAATTCGGATTTGGTCAAAAAAAACTGTGATAATGTCCCAAATTCTTCTGTGGTCACCCAAAAATCATGTATCACTGGAAACCTTATCCATTTCCCTACAACATGATGTATGCCTTAGTTTGATCTGACCACTTCTGATAATTTTGTAGCAGGTTTTGTGAGGGAGGGTGTAGATTTTACCACTAGACACCCAGTCTAACTCTTGACCATTTACCAAATGGTGTTCATAGACATTTCTTCACCAATACAAATCCTTATCCAGCAAGTACTTAATCACATTCTCAGTTTCTGGTATGTCTCAAGTAAATTGTCCTAGTCATTACAAAAGCATAAATTTCTTACACTGGCTGGAGTAAACACATTGTTCTTGCAGCACAGTCAAGGCACATGGAAATCTTAAACTTCTCAATCACAAGACGAAGAAGAAAAAGCATGCTTTGTCTGCCTTGTCCTTGGTCTACAGTCAAACACTTTCAGGATGAGGGGAGAGAACAGTACACTGAATCAGCATACACTCGATATGGAGTTATTTCCCTTGACCGACTAAACTTCGAGATTGATCGGCAATATCAATGGGTTTGATTTTCGCAACCGATTTTCCTTTCCGATTGTTTTCTCCCAATTTTTTTTTCTGTTGAAAAACTTTTATTTCTCTCGGGCTTTTACGTTTTCAGGGCCTTTTAGGGCCTCCAGCCACCCCCTTTTCATTTTTAGGGCCTTTTAGGGGCCCCTAATTTTTGTCTTAAAATGTTAGGGCCTTTTAGGGCCCTGTGCGAACCCTGGAAAGGAGGGGGCAGTGATGGAGTAAGAGGGCATGGGGCCAACACAAGCTGGGGTCAATATCCAGTCACCTTACTGAGTAGAGGCAAAATGTGTCACACATTTTCCGTCTATGTGTAACCATTTTCTTTTTGTCAGCATGTTTTCCTCAGCTAAGCACCCGTGTGTGCAGCATAGAATCCAAGAGACAGATCAACCATGACAGTTTAAGGCCTGGTGCCAGAACTGCTTGGTCTACAGTCACCAAGCTAATGTATCAATCATCCTGAAATGCTGTTAAATGAGCTACGTTGCAAAAACATGTATCAAATGTGCAGTCCGTCATAAACCAAATATTACATCGTCAATTCCACGCTTGCAAAATCGAGAACCATACCTGGTTTGAACTGGACCTTAGCGCCCGTCTCCGACTGAATCTTCTTGATCATTTCACCACCTTTACCAATGACGAGACCAACAGCCTGACGTGGGACTGGAATCTAGCAACAACAAACACCTTTGTTCATCACACACACATACAACAGTAAACAGAAATAGGAGACGGGATGGCCATGACAGATAAAGGGTAGTGCCCGATTAGGCATCAAGTGTCAAGCTGATTGAGCACTATCCTTTTTTTTTTTCCCCTGGATGCACCCTCCCTTTAAGATGTACAGTTGTGAAATGTCTCCAACTCGGCTAAAGATACTGTCCTGATGATCTTGATGCACCATATGAACTTATCCCATATAACCAAAAGGGCAGCATTTCCCAAATTCTGGAGATGTTATCCAACGACTATGTACCAGTTGTAGGAGATGGATTGATCATAATTCAAGGGTAGAGCCAGGTGAGCTTGGCGTCAGCAGGCACCAACCTAATCTGGCACTACCGTTAGCAGGCACCAAGCTCATCTGGCACTACCCATGAATTATCATAATCAATCCATCTCCAGCTGAAGAGCTAAGTGGGTCACACTTTATGAATGGTTGTGGGATACTCACATTCTCAGGATGGAATTTTTAACGCCAGACACGGTACCCCAAAAACGTCATTTTTGGTGTCCGAAGTGTTTTTGGTTGATTGGATTTTTGGGTTGTTTGAACCCCCTAGACCCCATCCACAACCATAAAATATCATAAAAATACCTTTAATTTGGTGTAAAAAAAAAAAATTTAAATAAAGTAAAGCACTTGCTCAATGTTTCAACGGTTCGCGACGTCTTTTGCTCGAAAACATCCAATGTTTAGACCCTGTGAATTTTTGTTTTCGGTCTCTTGAAGACTACAATTTATAATGATTTTTTCTACTGCTCATTATAAAATTACTGATGCACTGAATGCAATTTCTATACACAAAACTATTTAGCACATAAATAGCTTTTAAGGACAGAAAAGGTAGCCAAAAACGTCATTTTTGGTGTCCGAAGTGTTTTTGGGTTGACTGAACCCCCTAGAACCCGGCCACAACCATAAAATATCACAATATACCTTTTATTTGCTGTAAAAAAATAAAGTGACGCACATGCTAAATTTTTCAAGGGTTCGCGACATCTTTTGCTCGAAAACATCCAATGTTTGTACCCTGACAACACCACTTTGCGAGCGACGAATGCCGCCGTGTTTGAGTCCATTTGAACGGTTCCGTTTCTACTTTCCCAAACACAAACCAGCTGAAGGCCACAAAGGCTCTATAAATAGTTATTGGCACGAAACTGACGTCACGAAAAACCGGACATTTCCTTGTACGGTCGTTATGCTAATAATATTTTCGAAAACCGACCAATGAGCAGAGCGCGCCGTGTTCCGGGTGCAGCCCTGAAAATGGGGAGTAATTTACTCGCCATGGCGAGTTTAAAAAAATTTTGGGGAGTAAAAAAAAAAATACCGACTCGCCAAATGCGAGTGCGCTCGTGCGTTTTCCAATCCAATGGCTAACCGCCAGCCAAACATCAGGTACGCCGGCGCGTGACCTGACCGCACCGCGAGTCGCCTCCAACATCACTTTGTGGCAGTAGCCGAACTACGTGCGTACCATAACAGTGGTCGGTGACAGTCGTTCTATTTTTAGTGACGAATTGGTTCGTTTAGCGGCTCGCTCAGTCACGGCTGCGTTCAGAATCGACCGGGGTCCGTGCAAGTGTAACAAGGCGGGCAAACTGTTAGTTTATGTGTGGTGTCAGCATGTTATTACAAAGTGCGCGGTACATGTTGAACGCGTTACTTGCTGTGACGTCACTGTACATACTATTATGGGATACGGCATCGTGCGTTTTGCTTTCGATCTATAACGAAGTTGTACATGGCGGAGAAAAAGCAAAGGAAGAGCTGCAATGCTTCAGATTCTTCAATCCGGCACCGTCTGATCTTGATAATCGCTAAGAAGAAAGTTGCACTTCGACATCGCGGTCTCCAAGCGACAGTACCAGAAATGCTACCCCTGGGCCGTGTGTGGCACCGTCGCTACGACACAGTTTTCAGAGTCCATGGCTGCGCTGAGTGTATTTCCATGGCTAAAGCACGACGGCACTCGAATGGCATGCACAATGAGCACTGAGGCAAACTCAAAAAGCAAGTCCAGAAATTTGAACAGAAATAAGTTTGTCAGTTTTTTTAATCGTGGTCGATCCATCTTCTGGTATTATTAGACAAAAATTGGAGAAACACGTCTTTCTGAGTGGTTAAACGGGTTGAAACAAACTTTGAAGTACATCAGTTTACATACACACACACACACACACACACAGACTTTAGACTAGTCACACTTTGGTTGTCAATCTGCCGCGTTCAGCAGAAAACGCTATATTCTCTGTTACAATACATTATCAATCAATCATACAAATAAATAAATAGATATATGTTTTTCTGTGTGAGAGAGCGAGGGAGACGGCGAATTGAGATAATTTATTTTAATGATTGATTGTACATTGTTTATCGTCCCGACAGCAACAAGGCTTTCTCAGGACGTGCCTGCACTGCTTGTGGGAAAAAAAAAAAGAAACAGAATATTGAATTATGTCGCCAGCGGGTCCAATACGTTAAATAAACCTACGCCATGGGGCCTAAATAAAGCTAAGACCATTTAGCAACACACATCCAATATCAAGAGCTACAGGCAGTGCAGACAGTTCAGGGGAGAGTTTTAAAAAGACAAATACAGGTGAATGGACCAAGGGTAGACAGAAACACATGCTCCAGAATATAGCGAAAACCCACCCCTGTGGGGCTGACCAGGGTGACCCTGGGAACTAAAATGTAGTTAACCCCACCCAAGTCCCCCAGGGCAGACCCGGGTGGGGATAATTTTAAGGAACATACAGACGATGCAGTTTTTCTTAAATAAATCTGCGGACCCTCTATAATGCTAGGATGGCCATCATGGGGGTCTGTGTAACCTCAAAAATGTATACCTGGGGTCTATAAACCCTTTAACCTGTTGTGCAAACAGAAGCCCAGCTCTACTTACAAAAAAATAAATAAATAAAAAATCCCACCACAGACGGTTCACATGTTATTTATCCACTTGATATTATCAAAAGCCTGAAGTCAGGACATAAACATTAACTTGGTTATGATTGTCTGTTCAAATATTTGTTTTCAATGCCTCTGGGCAGAAAACACTCCAACATTGGGCGTCAAACACTTGAGGTACATTATATTGTTGAGTCGGGGGGATATTTTCAGTAGTAAAATTTTCAGTTTTGGCTAGTAACATTTTCAGTTTGGCTAGTAAAACTTGGAAGTTACTAGCCAAAGGCAGGTGGGCAAAATTTTAGACTTTCAGCTGGGGTGCCTTCGGGTTTTCCGTCCAAGCTCTGGGTGGCTTCAGGTTTTTCAGACCATCCCACAATGCACCATTATGCATGGTGTACAACTCGATCAAAATACGAGAATCGCTCATTCAGATCACGCATTTTCAACGTTTTACATCACTTCAGCAGTTATTTCACAAAGTCCATCAGTTGTAATCGTTGGAAATGTCTCCAACGGCTTCGAAGAAGTTGGGTTGTGCTCAGCTAGCGGCTGAAAGGTTGAACAGATGAAGAGAAGATGTGTTCGAGCAGGCAAACCCAAGTGAAGAGAGAGAGAAAGAAAACATTCCTAAACCTCATACTGTAAATGCTGATGATGAAAACATTCCTAAACTTCATACTGTAAATGCCGGTGGTGAAATTCGCAACACGCAAGAAACTTGAATTGATGAAAGATGCTTGTGACATCGGCATTGGGCAGTAAATGATAAAGAAATTTGGTTTTACACATCGCTCAGGTAATAATAATAATAATTACGGTATTTATAATGCGCTTATCTTATAATAATTATAACTCTAAGCGCACACTCACAACTCGCGCACGCATGCGCACGCTTTAGACAATGACTCACGTACCACAAACAGTGAAATACATTACGACGGTCAGCTTGGGGTGGGGAGTGCGGTGATATAGTGCTAAAACTGTTGAAAGAGGTGAGTTTTGAGGGCGGACTGGAAGGAGGAGAGAGAGTGTTTCTGACGGAGAGAGAGTGGGAGAGTGTTCCAGATGGATGGACCGTAGACGGAGAAGGAGCGGGGACCGAAAGTGTTAAGTTTGGTGCGACGGATGTGGAGGCGGAGAGGGTCGGAGGCAGAGCGGAGGGAGCGGGAAGGTGTGTAGGGGTGAAGTAAGTTGGAGAGATAGGCAGGAGCGCAGTTGTTCAGGGATTTGTAGCAGAGAGACAGAACTTTGTATTGGATGCGTTGGGGGATGGGGAGCCAGTGAAAAAGTTTGAGCAGGGGTGTGATGTGGTCGGATTTTTTCTTTCTGAGGACGAGGCGGGCAGCATTGTTCTGGACGCGTTGGAGAGTGAAGATGGTGGATTGAGGGAGACCGGAAAGGAGAGAGTTGCAATAGTCGATGCGAGATAAGATGAGAGAGACAGCAAGTTTGGTGGCAGCTTCGGTAGTGAGGTATTTTCTGATCTGACTGATGCGGCGAAGGTGGAAATAGCATGCCTGGGTCGTGTCGGAGACAAAGTTGGTCATGGACAGAGAGGAATCGAGGATGACGCCGAGGTTCTTGGCCGAGTCAGAGAGGGAGATGGGGGTGCTATCGAGTTGAAGGTGGAGAGAGGGAGGGAGCTGGGAGAGTTTTTGGCGAGTGCCTACCAGCATGGCTTCCGTTTTGTCATCGTTCAGTTTCAGCTTGTTTGCTGTCATCCAGTTTTTCACGTCTTTGTAGCAGTCAGCCGTGCGAGTCAGTAGTGACTGAGTGTTGTCGAGTTTGTCTTTGTCTTGCAGTTGTGAGTCGTCAGCGTAGAGGTGGTGGTGTATGCGGTGAGACTGGATGATGTTGGACAGAGGAGAGGTGTAGAGTGTGAAAAGGACCGGGCCCAGGACGGACCCCTGTGGAACTCCGCATGAGAGCGTTACCGGGTTGGAAGAGACGCCGTTGATGGTGACGGACTGCTGTCTGTCAGAGAGGTAGGAGAGAAACCAGGAGTGAGCAGAGTCAGTGATGCCGAAGGAGTGGTGGAGTCGGTGGAGGAGGATAGAGTGGTCTATAGTGTCAAAGGCGGCAGAGAGATCGAGTAGTGTAAGAAGGGAGATGTTGCCAGAGTCAGTGGAGAGAAGCAGCTCGTTTAAGATATGTAGAAGGGCTGTTTCAGTGCTGTGATGTTTGCGATAGGCAGACTGGAATGGACTGAGGAGGTTGTTGTCGGTGAGATGGAGGTTGAGCTGGTTGAGAACAACCTTCTCAAGAAGCTTGGACAGGAAAGAGAGATTGGAGACTGGGCGATAGTTCTTGAGTTCGTTTGGGTCGAGGTTGTGTTTTTTGAGGAGAGGACGGACGATGGCGGACTTGAAGATATCGGGGACGGAGCCGTTTTCTAGAGATGCGTTGATGATGTCGGTAATGAAGGGTAGAAGTTTTGGAAGGCCGTCACGGTAGAGAGAAGCTGGGAGGGGGTCAAGTTCGCAGGTTTTGAAGGGCATGGACTTTATGGTCTTGAGGACTTCATCCTGAGAGACGGTGCGGAAGGACGAGAGGGGAGTGCCGGAAAAGGTGGGGTCGGGAGGGCAAGGCGGAGGAGGCAGGGTGTCGAGTGTGTCGCGCAGATTTTGGATTTTGTCCGAAAAATAGGTAGAGAAAGCAGACGGGAGTTCTTCTTTGCTGTGTGTGTTGGGGAGAGGAGAGTCTTTAGAAGTGCCTAGGAGTGTGTTCATGGTGGCGTAGAGGGTTTTGGAAGAGGTGGATTCCAGGATTTGGTTTTGAAGGTGTTTGCGTTTAGATTCGGAGATCATTTTGCAGACTTTGGATCTGGTTGTTTGGAAGATCTGTCTGTGAACGGTGAGGTCAGATGAGCGCCAGAGGCGTTCCGCTTGTCGGCGCTCGCGCTTGGCCTCAGCTATGTCATTAGTGAGCCAGGGGGAGGGGAGTCGGTTGGGTATGGAGCAGGTGGTGACAGGGGCATGGGTGTCTAGAAGTTTTCGAAGGGAGGAATCGAAATGGGATGCCAGATCGGGAGAGGGGGTGGGGTCCGAGAGAAGGTCGACAGCTTCGTCGAAGAAGCTCTCGCGGTTGACAGATTTTAGTTTGCGGCGAGAGACAACGAGCTTGGTTTTTTTCGGGGGGAGGTAGATTGAGGGAGACGAGAATAGCGAAGTGGTCAGAGGGAAGCACAGAGGAGGTGTCAAGAGTCGAGAAAGAGTTGATCGGAGGTGCGGGTGATGATCCAGTCGAGGGTGTGGCCAAGTCGGTGGGTGGGTTTAGTGATGTGTTGTGTAAGATTGTGGTTTAAAAGTGACGTGCAGAGGCGTTTTGTGTCAGGGTGGTCGGGTTTGTCAAAGTGGAAGTTAAAGTCGCCTAGAAGGATGTGTTTTCCGGGTCGTGTGCTGTAGTGTTCGAGGAGGAGGTCGAACTCGGTGAGGAACATGGAGTTTGTGAGTTTGTTTTGAGAGCTTGGAGGGGGGCGATAGATACATGAGAAGATGAGGGACTGGCCAGGGAGTGTTGCTACGGCCTCGACAGATTCAAAGGAGGGATGAGCAAAAGGTAGAGACTGAGAGAAGGAGAGGTGAGCGGAAAGACAGTCCCTGTAGATGATGGCAATGCCACCCCCTCTGAAAGCGCGCGGGAAGGAGGCCAGGCGGTAGCCACTCGGAGTGACGCTGGCGATGATGGGTTCGTCGCCAGCCGAGCGGAGCCACGTTTCCGTGATCACGACAATATCTAGGTCATTGTCTAGAATGAAGTCGGAAATCACGTCAGCTTTGCCATCTTTGCAGACAGACTGGGCATTAAATAGACACAGTTTTAGGTTGGAAGAGACAGCAGAGGGAGAAGAAACGGACGAAGAAGAGGACAGAGGAGAGGGAGGGTAGGGAGGGGGGAGAGAGGATGGAGGGGGGAAAGAGGAGTGAGGGGTGGAGTGGGGAGGAGGAACAGTCGGTAACCGGGTGAGAAAGAGGATGCGAGAGGGGGGTGGGGAGGGGGAGAGGGGAGAGGGGGAGGAAGGGGAGTAGAAAAAGACGAGGAAGAGGGATGGGGATGGTGACGGGGAGGAAAAAGGGGGAGGAGGGGAGGAGGAGGAGAAAGCAGGCGAAGGAGGAGGGGGTGAGGAGAGGAAGGGGGGTGAGGGTGGGGGAGTGGGCAGCGGAGGAGGGCATGGAGCAGTGAATGAGGGAGGGAGGAGAAGAAATGGGAGAAGAAGGAAGGAAGGGGGAGGAGGCGGAAGGGGTGGAAGGGCATTGGAAGAGATGAAGAAGTGTGTGGTAGTGTGTGTGTTTGTGCGTCCTGCCTTCTGCTAATTCCGCCCCTGCGGCCTCTCTTGCGCAATCGGATGCCGCGTAAGGCGACTGCAACACTGTCGGCGGCACCAGATGCGGAGTGGGTGGCATGGCTCAGGTGTATCTGAAGTGAAGGTACAGCAGACATTTTGTGCACATGACAGTTTCCTTTGACATCTTACCTGCAGAAACTTCTTCTTATTATATCCTAGACTGAGAAACCTTTTGCTTTTCATTTTCTCGTGCGAAATATATTTATACTGCATAATTTGCATATTTATGACTACAAAGCTGAATTATGACAAAGTTTACCGTATTCTCGGTTTTTCCAATTTTCACTTTTTTTTCCATCTTTGAAATAGATCTCATAAACCTGTAGAGGCACAGCATTCAAACTTTACAGTTATGATTGTTATTCACTTTGCTGCATTTTGTCAGAAGGATTTTGCGATTGCACAAGGGGGAAAAAAAAGTTGTGGCTATTCAATTCAACAAACTCAATACTTCCCTCTGTCAGTTCATGTAGCATATTTCATCATGAATAACTTTTTTTCCGAACAGCTCCAGAATAAAATCCTGACAAAATGTAGTTGTTTTGACAAAGAATCACCAGAAAAAAGAACTTTGTTTCTAAGTTTAGTAGCGTCCGAGATCTATTGCGTTGAATTTGTACTAAAATGTATATACAGTGGCCATCTTGGTTGGTTTCCTGGGCAACGGGGAGTCGTACACACCCAAAAAACACTTTTTTTTTGTCTCGCTCACCAAACCCTATCAAATACATCAACAGTTTAGAACAGATTCTAGACAGGAAAAAAACACTAATATTTGAGGTGTAGTGTCTGGCCTTAAGGTGAAATAGTGCCCACCAAGAATGCCCTTCTTTGTTAGCAATCACAAATAAACATTTTGGTGTTTTTCATCTAGTTAGGCGTCTAAAAAGATGTTTAAGACATGAAAAATGTCATGCTGGTTGCCAAGGGCAACGGCGGCAACGGCGGCCATATTGAAAATAAACATATTTTTGTTCCTCCGTAAAATCCTTCAGAAGACAGCTATTGACCCAAAACAAATTTTGTCGTGTTTTTGGTGATAAGAACTACAACTTTTCAGAGGGATTTTTTCATATCTTATTAAAAATGTTATAGGGCATCACAAACTGAACATTTGTCGTGAGCGAAATTTCAAACATTTATGATATTCACATGGCACTAACTATTTTTCATTTGTAGATACCATAAAAAGCTTCTGTAAAGTTGTTATTAACTCTTAATCACCTATAACGCCCATAAACGCCCTTCGGGTCTTTACCTAAAGCGCCCATAGACGCCCGTCCTCGGTACTAAATTTAGAAGTCATGTGATACGCTGGTGGGTTCTTCTGTGAAGAAGGTGACATTGTATACCGTAGGGGGCAAGGTCAAACTAACTTTAGACACTGGGCATGCGCTCTAAGCCACTGTGTGTGTCGAATTGGGAGAGTTTTACCGTGCACCTGGCTGCTCGCGAACGCACGTGTTTGCAAACATGGCGACATACACGACAGTGACCCAGAGTTTACCGCTATTTCGGAGTAAATTGGCAATTATCCAGTTTCAGAGCCAGAGGGAAGGGACATAAGTGTGTCTAGTGTACATCTAGTGTACATACTAGCGATCTGTCGGACTGGGATGACGAAAATACCGGAGTATTTCAGCAGTGTTTACCGAGGCGACGACTGCAAGATGGCGGCGGCGATGCTATCTGGCATCAGCGGCCATCATTTCAGACTTTTTTTGCAGCCTTTCACGTGATATGTGGGCCCAACAACTCCACTTGAGTTGGAAGCGACATCACTTGATTATTTTTATCAGTATTTCCCTGCTGAAATGTTCGAAAACTTTCGCCCAACAGACGAACTTGGCGATCAATTTGTAGCAACATCCGCCGACGGGGATACGTGCACTTCGATTACCTGAAGATTATCAGTGGATTGCCTGGTAATAGTGATCACTAATGTAAAATTATCTCACTCCACTATCACACACTTTCATATTTTCGCCCACTGACACATTTTTCAGTTTTACGTCTTTTGTTTGTCATTTACAGATATCAAAATAATCAAGGTGCACTTTTTTCAGTTAATTTACCTGTAATTAATTACAGTAAATAATATAAACAGGTATCAAATTATACTCCACCACAACATAAAATACTATCCATCCATATGTCCGCTAAGAAAAAAAACCAGACTTAAATATCTGTCTATTCAAAAAAGTTATGGACGCTTTGGTGAAGTAACCCATTTTCTCAGTAATTTCCTTACTATATTCTAGGTACAGGAGAATAGACAGTGTATGTTCTTATAGGTGATTAAGAGTTAATGTTTTCAGCTACATGCATGCCAAATTTCATGCGTTTATGACAATTATTAGAGAAGTTATGGATGCAGTAAACCGTACAATAAGGAAAACTTAGAAAATCGCGTTTGAAACTTTGGTTCCCTGCACTTGAAGTGAAGAGAAGAAGAAACATCTGTGCACAGCTGCTGATTGAAAAACTTAGTTATTGATGTACCTCAGAATGCATCAGCAGCATAAACAGGACCACCCTCTTCTTCTAGATGCCTTCTTCTCTCCTGTTCCTTGGCCTGCCGAACCTTCTTTCTGCGATGCTGTTGCTTCAGTTCCATTTTCTGTCTGCTGTTGAATTCCCTGACCGTGTCCCTCTGTTTGCCAAGCCTTTTGGTGTTTTCTCCAACATAAGACCTTGGGCAGTCATGAAATTCTGGTTGGCTGTGGAGCCCATGTTGAATTCTCCAACAGATACCAGTGTGGCTGTCTCAACCTCGTCATGGGAGGCGAAGGTGTTTTTTGGACAGCGACTCCAGATGACTCCATGCAGGGACTCGTTTGTATTCTGGGTCTTGCCCCTCAGGCATCTCCTCAGCAGAGCAGGGTCAGCAAGTTTCCTGTACACAGGAATAAGCTCTTTTGCCACCTGTCTGTTAATAGGTGTTGTAATATTTCCCTGGTGTCGTGGGGGAGGATTTTCACGAGCCTGAGCACGGTTGAAGAAACACCAGGAGTCTCGTCCCTTTGGGCAGCGGCCATGATGAGGATCAGTATCTGTAGAAGTACAGTGGAGAAATCAAGCTCACACTGCATCCGACATGGCCTCTACAGTAGTGCTGCTCTTGATGGTCTTGGTGTATGTAATATGCCTGAAGTTTCTTCATTGTATTTAGAGTCAGCCTGCCCTCACCACTACCCCCAAGTGTGACGCACTCTTTCTTCCTGTCTGTGACAAGATTTCTAAGTGCAGTGCCCAGTCTTTTGGAGACGTGATTAATACACTCTTCCTTTGTAATCTCCACCTCATCTCCATAAGGCTTAAGTTTTTCTAGTTCATTGAAAGTTTACAGTCGCCGTCAGACAGCAGAACTGTGTAACGGAGCTTGTGTTTCTCCGCTGAACGCAGCCACAGCGTCTTGGCCCCCTCCACCTCCATCATGCCAGAAGAACCATCAAAATTCTTCTGGCAGTCTGGTCTGTGGCTGTCCATCCACACCTGGTAGGCATTCTCACCACACTGTCTCATTCTTTTGCCTGTGGTCTCACATGCCTGACAGTATTTACTCATTACATGGTAGTCGACACAAATGCCAGTCTGCAGGTCAATCACACATGCTACACCCACCTTCGAGTCATGCCCCCTAGTGTGCCAAGTACCGTCAAAGTTTACTGCAATGTCAATGATGCCCTCTTCTTGCTCACATCGTGGGTTCAGTTCTTTGTGTGCTTCACGAACAGCCTGCACTGCGAGTTCTACAAGCTGTGTTTTGAGTCGGGGCGTCAGCTCAAAAACAGCCTCACAGTGGGTCCTGAAAGTCTCAGAACGAAGTCCTGGCAGGTTCAGGTACTCAAAAAATTTGTTGAGTTTTCTAGCCCCAAACCCACACAGAAGGCTTGCAGTCACCGTCCTCCTAGTTATTTCAAAGGCGTTGTTGTCCCCAGGCAGTGTAGCAGATGTATAGCCAGCTGCAATAACAGCTTCACAGTTTGTGCACAACACTCGCAGGAATACTGCCATCCCCATCTTCTTCTCATCATCTCATCATTACATACAAGTTGCACGGATGGCGATCCACATTCAGGACAAGCACAAGCTGCAAATAAATTTGCAACTTGGTTCAGGTCGCAGATTGTTGGAAGAGGTGGTGGCACTGTCACGGTCGGATTGATTGATTGTACATTGCTTAACGTCCCGACAGCAACAAGGCTTTCTCAGGACGTGCCTGCACTGCTTGTGAAAAAAAAAAACTAAACAGAACATTGAATGTATGTCGCCAGCCGGTCAAATACATTAAATAAACCTAACACATGGGGCCTAAATAAAGCTAAGACCATTTAGCAACACACATCCAATATCAAGAGCTACAGGCAGTGCAGACAGTAGGGAGAGTTTTAAAAAGGCAAATACAGGTGAATGGACAAAGGGTAGACAGAAACACATGCCCCAGAATAGAGAGAAAAACCCACCCTGTGGGGCTGACCAGGGTGACCCTGGGAACTAAAAAATACCTAACCCCACCCAAGTCCCCCAGGGCAGACCCGGGTGGGGCCTGTCACAGTCGGAGGCACATTACTTCTGATGTCACAGCTGTTGTCTTCTCCACCGTCACCCTTCTCAGAAATCTTGCCGTGAAACACCCTGAACTTCTTGGCACTAGAACCTAAAAGGTCGGAGGACCATGGAGACCCCGGTTCTAAGTGGCTACATGAAGCAACACCCACGATATCATGTGCTTTTGTTTTGTTTTCGGTCGTCTCCTGTCCATCGCTGATCTTGCGTTTCCGCGTCTGCTTCGATAAACGGGCCTCAGTCAACTGTTTTGCTTTAGCCTTCGACTTATAACCCTTTCTTTTTGAGGCTGCTGGCCTTGGTTTCGTCATTTTACTTCTAAAAGCGAGGAAATTGGCTAAAAAACATGATCGAGCACGCGTTGTAAACAAGGTCGAAGCGTCACCGGAAGTAAGAAGAGTTTGTAACTCGGCCAATCAGTATTCAGAATGGTGCGGTAATGTTACTACAGTGGAGTCCGCTTAACACGAATTTCTGGGGACACGGAAAATCACTTCGTGTTAAACATATTTCGTGTTAACCAATATGGCCTCAAAATTGATCACGGCCCTCCCGGCAAGGAAAAAGTGTGTAAGAGATGCGCGCATGAATGAGTACGAGGTTAAAAGTGCACATTATCGTACTAAATATGCTCACCTTACCTTCAGCTCGCTAGGAAAAACATGGAGACGTGTACAGCTCACGTATTTAATGTAAAATCCATCAGGTAAAATCAATAGTAAAGTAAAAGCAACACGGGCTGAAGTACGATCTCGCATCGGTAAAAGCAACACTGTCAAAGTCATTTAAAAAACGCCATGATCGAAGTCTGTCTTGCGTTATTGACAGCCCGTGTAGAGAGACAATCGTGGATCTCATTAATCTTGGGGGTTTTTTTTTTCACTTCAAGCGTAATCGACTTCTGTTTTACCTTGGGGGTAGCCACGATCGGTGGTTAACTGAAGTGAGGAAGTGTTGGGTTGTGTGATGCATGATTAATGAATACAGTTCAGAAACTGAAGCCAATGAGGAGATGGATTACAACAACTGAAGGCTATTCAGCCAATCACAGGCTAGAGTTCGTTCTGATCCGTGTCATGTGTACTACAGCACAAGAGTGACACGTTCAGTGCCCCTTTCATGAATTGGTTTTCGGTGTTTGAGACTGGAATCTGTGTTCGTGTTAAACAGGTGAATAATAGTGAAATTGCTCTGGTTGGGAACCGAAAACAGCTTCGTGTTAAGCGAAATTTCGTGTTATCAGTGAAATTTTAATACAGAATAAGAAGGCCGTCGGCCGGGAATGCAAAAACGGTTCGTGTTAACCGGAAATTCGTGTTAAGCGAGTTCGTGTTAACTGGACTCCACTGTATTTTTAGAAACCAATGACGTCGTTATCCTTACATGGTGATAATCGGCCTCTCGGTGGGTTCGGAAAATGCAAGAATGTGTTCCGATGATTCCCGAAGACCGTTGATCATATTATGGGATGGAAAGGGGAGAGAAAGCCGATTCCAACCATATCAAACTTTCCAGCATTTAGCGAAGCGGTCGGTCTGTATCGAACGATCGAAAATGACGAATTTTCTAACAAACAAAATTTTGTACAGCCCAAAATAGACAGGGTAGGTGCAGAAAATGTGTTTTATTTCAATAAACATTACTTTTTGAGTGAAAGTGAAATGAAGCATGATAAGTGGAAGATAATTGAATAAAAGTGATGAAAATGCCTAAAAGTCAAAATCATGGAATTTTTTTTTAAATTCATAAATCGGAGCATTTTGCTGGGCAATACATCCCCTTAAGGCAGACACGGTACCCCAAAAAGTCATTTTGGGTGTTCCATAGCGTTTTTGGGTCGAGTGGATTTTTGGGTTGTTTGAACGAACCCCTTAGAACCCGGCCACAACCATAAATATCACAAAATACCTATTATTTGCTGTAAAAAAAAGTAAAGTGAAGCACCTGCTAATTTTTAAAGCGTTCGCAACGTCTTTTGCTTGAAAACATCCAACGTTTGAACCCTCACAACACCACTTCGCGAGCGTCGAACGCCGCCATGTTTGGGTCCATTCGAACCGGTTCCGTTTCTACTTTCCCATCCACAAACCATTTGAAGGCTATAAAGCCTCTATAAATAGCTATTGGCACGAAACTGATGTCACGAACGACCGGAGATTTCCTTGTACGGATGTTGTGCTAATGAGATAAAGCTATTTTCCAAAACTAACCAATGAGCAGAGTGCACCGAGTGTTTCGGGCGACTTCGGGTTTTTCCGGCCAGGCTCCGGTCAGCTTCGGGTTTTCCGACCGTCCCACAGTGCACCATTATGCATGGCGTACAACTATCAAAATACAAGAATCGCTAGTTCAGATCACGCATTTTCGACGTTTCACATCCCATCAGCAGTTATTTCGCAAAGTCCATCAGTTGTAATCGTTGGAAACGTCTCCAACGGCTTCGAAGAAGTTGCGTGGTGCTCAGCTAGCAGTTGCGAGGTTGAACAGACGAAGAGAGATGTGATCGAGCAGACGAACCAGAGTGAAGAGAGAGAAAGAAAACATTCCTAAGCCTCATAATGTAAATGCCGATGGGACGGTGGTGAAATCACAATGCCCAAGAATCTTGATGAAAGACGGCATTGGTCAGTAAATGATTAAAAAAAATTGGTTTTACACATCGCTCAGGTGTATCTGAAGTGGCAAAGTACAGCAGACATTTTGTGCACCCGACAGTTCCCTTTGACATTTTACCTGCAGAAACTTCAACAGTGTGCATATATCCAACACTGAGAAAACTTTTGCCTTTCATTTTCTCATGCAAAATATGTTTATACTGCATAATTCGCATATTGATGACTACAAAGCTGAATTATGACAAAGCAAAGGTTGATGTTTACCTTATTCTCTGTTTTTCTCATTTTCACTTTTTTTTCATCTTTCATTGAATAGATCTCAAACCTGAATAGGCACAGCATTCAAACTTTGCAGTTACGATTGTTATTCACTTTGCTGCATTTTGTCAGAAGGATTTTGTGATTGCACAAGGGGGAAAAAAGTTGTGGCTATTCAATTCCCCAAAATTGACATTTTTCCTCTTACAGCCCATGTAGTGTATTTCATCATGAATAACTTTTTTCCCCCCAACAGCTTCAAAATAAAATCCTTCTGACAAAATGTAGTTGTTTTGACAAAGAATCACCAGAAAAATAACTTTGTTTCTAAGTTTAGTAGTGTTAGAGATCTATTGCTTTGAATTTGTACTAAAATGTGTATACGGCGGCCACCTTGGTTGGTTTCCAGGACAACGGGGAGTGGTACACACCCAAAAACCACTTTTTTGGTCTCGGCTCACCAAACCCTATCAAAATACATCAACAGTTTAAAACAGATTCTAGGCAGACAAAAGCTCATATTTGGGGTGTAGTGTCTGGCCTTAACCCTTTCATCGCCAAAGGCGCTGCACAGCGACTTCACGGGCAAACTTGTCTAGTTTACAAACCTAGTTGAATCTTATGTACGTGACACAGAAACCATTCCTTCTGACATTGTCACGCAACACAAGGCTCCATGCTTTGAATCAAGCTGATTTTCAATCAGTTTTCACTCGATTTCTTCTGCGTTTTTTTTAGAAAAAAACATGGCCAAAACATCGTCCCAACCGTCAAAATCAAATTCTAAACCACGCTGCAGATTTACTTTTTCAGCGGTACACTGCCAGATTGCCCACTGTTGACGGTGATAGTGGTGAAGAGTTTGCCCATGATGTTGGCGGTAATTTTGAACAAGCTGAAGAAAATGACGGCGATTTTATCCCCGATGATTCCGATGAAATAGACGATGGAGATGATTGGGGGCGTGGTCAGTGTGAAATGTGATCGTTTTGGATTTTCATGCATTATAACTATGGATTTACCTTCAATTTGACGAGTAAATCATGTTTCACGAGTCGATTCATTTGTTCTTTCCTTATCTTATTCTCCTAATATTTGTTGATTTGTCCACAATGACAATGCTAGACTGAGTGCAACACACAGGAGAGTGCAGTTCCCACATTCCAAATCTTCCATCAAAGATATCTTTTCCCACTACATTCACAGAATAATGGTACAAGAATGCTTGGATTTTTTGTCTTCAATTTGGTATCTCATTTGATAAAATTGGTCAAATGGTCCAGAAGTTATGGATGTTTAAAAATGGTAGGGTGCTCCTTGTGTGTCTACACTGCTGGCATACAGCAGCTGCACTGTTCTGACAGACTAGCAGGCAGGTGCACACATGCACTGTACAGTTGGCAATGAAAGGATTAAAACAACAAGTGAGAGAATATATTATTAGTTAAAACACAGGAACATTTTGAAACTTAGCTAATTTTGCGATGTTTTTTCGCCGTTTTTGATGCATTAAAATCACCAAAATATTGGGGGGGGGGGGGGGGGGGGGGGGGGGGGGGACATTTTTCGAAGTCTACATATAATCCAGAAGTTATTATACATCATAAAATGACAACAGCCGACAGTTTCTGACACTAAAAAATTCATTTTTTGACTACCATGTCTGGCCTTAAAATGAATTGCTTACATACATAAAAACAAATGACCTGCCGACAGTGTAGAAAGGGCTACTATCAAACCCCACTCATCGGGAGCACTGAGCCCCCTTGTGGTGTCAGCGAATCCTTTCACAATGCTGTCGCACAACTTGACACCTACTGTCGCAGTGAATATCGGCAGCAGGCTCTAATTATGTGCGCGTGTAACCAAATTACACTCCTTATGCTTGCAGCCACCCATTATGTTAACAGTACCGCAGCACAAGATTAACCAACTTAAGTCAATAAGTTTCAAAAAAAGAACACAGGTCCATCACACCCTATAACAGATAAAAATTTAACAAAGTTAGGTCTAAAGTTTACTAGAACAGCCCCCCCCCCCCCCCCCCCCCTTTTCTTTTAAATTATTCACAAGTATATTATTTGTACGCAATTGTAAAGTGGAATGGAACAAACAAAAAAAACGTCTTATTATTTTTTTTTTTTTTTTTAAGCCCTATGCCCATGCTGAGAATGGTACTGTTCACAGTACCTGTGGATGCATGCACAAAGGGGTTATGCTACAACTTCTGCAGAGCCACTAGCAGCAACAAACAGCGAAAAGCCGTAAATACAAACCTCCATTCCTCCAGGTCCACCCCCTCCTCCATGGCCCATGCCATCATAGTTGTTGAAGGTGCCCATACCACCACCCATACCTCCGTCTTTCTCTGCCAACAGTTCAAGCACCATCTCCTTCGCACGCTGGAATAAAAAAAAAAAAAAAAAAAAAGGGACTGTTCAGTACAAGGCTGGAACTCCATGGCCGGTCCCAAGCCCAGGTGAAAGAGGAGGTTTGGGCGTGGGGCCAGCAACCCCACCCCGTAAAAAAAAACCCTCATGCTACAGAAACCAAAGCAACAGAAGAATCCAACCAGCACTTGAATCAGGGAGATGCCTTTACAGGACAGACGACCCAGGTTGGTGAAAGCCTCACGGAAGCCAACCAGCCAACGAATCTCCCGACGATGAAAGCAACAACAAAGATCGGAACTTGGAACGTACGAACCATGTATCAAACTGGAAAAGCAGGTCAAGTAGCAAGTGAGATGAAAACATATAGAACATTTAAGTACTAGGAATTTGTGAGAACAGATGGAATGGGTCTGGCATGACAACACTTGCCAGCAGAGAGAAAATCCTCTACTCGGGACATGCTGACGAGAACAACGACCACACAGAAGGAGTTGCCATCATGATGTCCCCAGTAGCAGCCAGAGCCCTTTGGGGAATAGCAGCCAGTCTCCTCTAGAATCTTGACAGCAAGATTCAACTCCAAGGGGAAAAAAGTTACATTTAATCCAATGCTACTCGCCTACCAAGACGCTGATAAAGAGGCAAAAGAAAATTTCTACAATTCTCTCCAGACAGTAGTTAACAAGTTACCCAAGAGAGACATCAAGATACTGATGGGTGACCTGAATGCCAAGATAGGGAAAGACAACCTTGGAAAAGAATGATTATGGGAACCCAGGCCCTTGGAGCAATGAATGAAAATGGTGAGCTTTTCACGGACTTTTGCGCTTTTAATGACCTGGTCATTGGCGGCAGTGTATTCCAGCACAAAGACATCCACAAAGAAATCTGGATCTCACCAGACAGCAACACCAAAAACCAGATAGACATCACTATCTCTAGGAAATGGAGACGAAGCCTGCAAGACACAAGATCCCAACGAGGGGAAGACGTAGCCTCAGACCACCACCACTTGGTGATTGGAACCATCAAAGTCAAGCTACGAGTTTTTAGAGACACAGCCAACTGACCTCACATAACGTTTAACATCCAGCGGCTGAAAGAAAAAGACTACAGAGACACCTCTTCAACTTCCCTGAAGAACAGATCTGAAGCCTTGAACTTGGTGACCGAAGAAACACCCCTGGAAGAACACTAGAGTTCCTTAAGAGACGCACCAACGGGCACATGCCAAGAAATGCTGGGCAAAAGAGAATGGACAACCAAGGAATGGCTCTCCAGTGACACATGGCAGATGATAAAGAACAGAAGAGAAATCAAACAGATCAACAGCAAGAAGAACGAAGACATAGCTGCCAACCTTGAGGCAACGAAAATCCTGAGCTGCGACCTCCACGCTAGCCCTTGCTTCCAGGTGCCGAAAAATCAAACGGGGGGGGGGGGGGGGGGGGGGGGGGGGGTACACAGTGCGCGTCAGCCCGCCTAGGTTTACTGTGCAGCGATGTTTATGTCCGCCCGGCACATTTTACAAACGGCAAAGTGTTCCGCCCTTTCTCGATTCGTCGATGATGCAAGGAACACTTGTAGTCTGGATGGAACTTTACCAACCACTTCTGCTTCTTTGGAGGCATCATTTTGTTGAAAATCGAAAAATAACACTTGTGAAAATCGCTAAGCATGTGCTCCAGACCAGGGCAATTTCGAAGGAACCGGAACAAACACAGAATGGATGCAAATTTGCTGCGCATGCGTAATCAAGACTGGCTGTGGGTCCCCGAAAGCTTAGCGGTACAGTATAGCGGCAGGCTCTCAACTACAGGCGCTTGACTGGGAGCGGTACGCCAAAATGCCTCGAATTTTCAAACAAATCTTGAAAATCTGAAAATCGGGAAAAATGTACAAAAAACCCCGGAAAATCGGGACTTGAAAAAAAAATCGGGAAATTCCCGATAAAATCGGGAGGGTTGGCAGCTATGCGAAGAGGAAAAGTTCTCGGGTATGAATTTACCCAAATGAACAAGAAAGTTAAGAAAAGTGCCAGGAAAGACAAGAAGCTTTTTTATGACGTGCTAGCGACAGAGGCAGCAGAAAAGAGGGAACTGTGTACAAGGTCACCAGGACCCTCTCAACCAAAAAGACGAACATGGACAAACCGGTTAGAGACTGAAAAGGAAACCCCATCAGCAAAGAGCAAGACCAGAGACAACGATGGGCTGAACACTTTGGGGAACTTCTAAATCGGCCCCCACCATCAGCGAGACCAGACATCCCCTCAGCAGACTCACCGCTCAAAGTCAACACCAACCCTCCCACGAAAGCAGAAATCCTAAAAGCCTTGAAGACCCTGAAAAATGGGAAAGCAGCCGGCCCAGATAGAATTCCCCAAGAGGCGCTCAAGGTAGACCTTTCAGTCACAGTCAACATGCTGCTGCCTCTACTGCAGAATGTCTGGAAGGAAGGAAGAGTACCAGCAGAGTGGAAAAAGGGACACCTGGTAAAACTTCCCAAGAAAGGAGACCTAGGATCCTTCCAAGAACTGGCGCAGCATCATGCTACTGTCAGTATGTAGCAAAGTACTGACCCGCATTATCCTCCACCGGCTGAATGAAAGAAAAACTTAGACCAGAAGTCGCTGGCTTCAGGAAAGACAAGTCATGTACAAATCAAACAGCAACGCTCCGAATCATCATCGAACAATCCTTGGAGTGGCAGACCCGCTGTACCTCAACTTCGACTTTCGCCAAGCGTTCGATAGTGTAGACAGAGAAACCATCTGGCAGCTCCTCCTCTACTATGGAATCCCTCAAAGCTTCACTACCCTGATCTAGCAACTTCATGAAGGCGCCACCTGCCAAGTTATCCACAATGGCAAACTTTGAGGTGAAAACAGGAGTCCGACAAGGATGCATGCTCTCCCCAATGATCTTCCTGTTAGTGGTCGATTGGGTGATGCGACAGGCAACTAAAGCAGGAACAGAAAGGGCAAAGCCCATATGGCTCACGTGTATCGACCAATCCACAAGTCTGACATAACGTTTCTTTTTCGAAATATGGCTATTTTTTTTAACCTATTTCCCGAGCTCTTGTGACCCTTGACCTTTCCGAGGGGTCATCCAAATTGGTATGCATAGACAGGTCTTACCATCAGGTATCTCTGTAGCAAGTTTGGGTTTAAACTAGCGAATAGTATTTGTGAAAATATGGTCATTTTGGACCTATTTCTTGAGCTCTTGTGACCCTTGACCTTTCCGAGGGATGAACCAAATTAATGTGCATACAAAGGTCTTACCATCAGGTATCTTTGTACCAAGTTTGGGTTTGAGTTGTGAATAGTTTTTGAAAAAAAAGACATTATGTCCCAAAATAGCTATTTTTCATATTTCCTGAGCCACTGTGACCTTGACCTTTGTGAGGTCACTTAAATTGGTATGTTTAGAAAGGACTTGCCACAAATTATCCTTGGGCCAAGTTTGAAGACTGTAGCGTGAATAGTCTCCAAGAAAATGCAAACGTTAAAGATTTCCACGGACAACGATGGACAGACGACCCACTGGCCCAGAGCATGCTCACTTTTGCTTTGCACGTGAGCCAAAAACCGGAATCCAGTGGTCCCTAAATCAGTTCCTCAAGCACCTGGACTTTGCAGACTTGTGCCCGATGTCCCAGAAATGCCAACATATGCAACAGAAAACCGATAACCTGTCCCAAGAAGCATCCAAGACTGGACTGCAGATCAACATGGAGAAAACTGAAACCATGACCCTGTTCAAGAAGTAGCAGAAGCTAATCACCCTTGAAGACAGCAAGCTGAAAGAAGTTACCTCTTTCACTCAACTAGGCACAGGGTTCGTAGCCAAAAGGCATCACAAAATTCACAAAATTTTCACAAACTGTCAAGACCATTTTTACATTTTTCCCAAGCTTCACCGTGGCCCAAAAAGGTACACAATAGATTTTCGACAAGCGGCACAAAAAGCCGACCGCTTGTTTGATGCTACTTTTCGGAGCCAGCTTTTTATATAGCGGATTTTCCAGTCATAGATTATTAATTGAAAACACACGAACCCGGCATTTTGATTTTTTTTGCGTGGAGACCCCGGATGTCTTCAAAGGGAGGCAATTCGCTGATCTCATTTCCGGCTAGAAATTGAAAGTCGTTGATCGGAATGCCTGCTCTTATTCACTCGCTTTTGTATTTATTTATTTTCATTTTTATGTTGAATAAACATGCCTGTGAGTGATGTACAATGTAGATTCCATGTAGTTGTAGCAATCATTCAAAATTCCCAAAAACTTTCACAAATCATACACATTTTTCATTTTTCAAAGACTTTCCAGGGCCTGGAAAATGAAATCCATTTTCCCCAAACTTCCCCAAATGTTCCCAAACGCTACGAACCCTGTAGGCAGCACTGTATCAGCACCAGGTGGTTCTGACAAGGACATCAAAGCCAACATCGGGAAAGCGAGATACGCCTTTATTACCCTGAGACCAGTCTGGAGGTCAACACAGGGTTCGTAGCCAAAGGGCATCACACAATTCTCACAAACTTTCAAGACCATTTTTACATTTTTCCCAAGCCTTCACCGTGGCCCAAAAAGGTACACTATATGCCTACTGTTCAACAGACCTTTGTTATGACTCATGATGGGACCTTCACCCATGCTTGCCACATCAATAGATTTTCGACAAGCAGCACAAAAAGCCGACCGCTTGTTGCTACTTTTCGGAGCCAGCTTTTATATAGACGATTTTCCAGCCATAGATCATTGAAAACACGCGAACCCAGCATTTTGATTTTTTTTTTTTTCATGGAGACCCCGGATGTCGTCAAAGGGAGGTAATTCGCAGATCTCATATCCAAGTAGGAATCGAAAGTCGATCGGAATGCCTGCTCTTATTCACTCGCTTTTGTATTTATTTATTTTCATTTTTATGTTGAATAAACATGGCTGTGAGTGATGTACAATGTGGATTCCATGTAGCTGTAGCAATCATTCAAAATTCCCAAAAACTTTCACAAACCATACACATTTTTCATTTTCAAAGACTTTCCAGAGCCTGGAAAATGAAATCCATTTTACCCAAACTTTCCCAAATCTTCCCAAACGCTACGAACCCTGTCAACATCCCTGTCTGTCCGCAACAAGCTACAAATTTTCAACAGCAACGTTAAGTCTGTCCTCCTCTATGGCTCAGAGACCTGGAGGGTCACCAACACTCTAACCAACAAGCTCCAAGTATTTGTCAACGGCTGCCTTCGCGACATACTGAAGGATCAGGTGGACAGACAAAATAAATACCGATCTGTGGCAGCGGAAAAACCAAAATCGACCAGCAGATTGCCTGGCAGAAGTGGCAATGGATAGGACACACCCTGCGGAAACCCTCACAGGACATCAACCGGTAGGCTTTGCAGTGGAACCCTTATGGAAAGAGGCGGGTCAGTCGCCCTAAGACCACCTGGAGATGATCCTGTGAAGAGAAAATGCAACCTGTTGTGGGGTGAACTGAAAAAGGCTGCCCAGAATCAAGTGCGCTGGAGGACTGTTGTAGAGGCCCTTTGTTCCACGAGGAATCCAAGGAATTAAGCAAGTACAAGGCTGGAAGTTGCCTAGTGAAAATACTGGGAAAAGAGACAATTTCAAGGCTTTAACCACAATCTAGACCTGAAATTTATACCTTGCTATACAGCAGAGATGAAAATCCACTGGCCAGAGAAGATCAGCAAAATCAGACTCTGGGAGAGAACAGAGCAGATAACAGCAGAGAATGAAATTGGACGAAGAAGATGGGGATGGATTGGTCACAGTCTGAGAAAGCCAGTTTCCAGTATCACTAGGCAAGCATTGTCATGGAACCCCCAGGGAAAGAGGTAAAGAGGCAGGCCGAGAAACACCTGGCGTCGAGACCTCCAAGCAGACATCAAGAGACTGGGAACCACCTGGAGTAAAATCGAAGAAGCACAGGACAGGACTCGCTGGAGGTCTCTCGTCAACGGCCTATACCCTGGGAGGGCGACAGGCGTAAGTATACAGCAGACTGTAGTTTGTAGTGTACAGAAGACAATGTAGCCTCAGCAGAAAAATCTATGGATCTTGCAAAATGGCAGACTGTACACCCTGTACGCAAAGGTTCTCGGGACCCTTTGGCACTGGTGTCATGCTTATTGGAAAACGACCTATGGAATTCAGTGTAAAAAATATCCAATGCAATTTAAGAAAGTGGAGCACTGACCTGACACTTGGAGGGTTCCCCTGAGATTCTCAGTGGCTTGTCCTGAGCAGTGGGTGCATTGCTGTCCTGGATCATCACCATCTTCACCCCAGCACGCTCCTGTCCAACAAAACAAACACACAAACCTTCAGTTTTGTTTCTACTTTCGGTCAATTCCTTAGAAAAAGTACAAAATCAAATGCGGGTCAACTGATTTTCATGAAACTACCTCGGCAGAATTCTTGTATGGAAATATCCGAAAGTTTCAAACTTGTGCGTCCACAAACAGGGGTGCTAGTCGATACACACACACACACACAGCGCTTTTTGGTGCCAAAATGACGTTCTACAGCAAGGCTTACATAGCTAGCCATGATGTCATTTTTTGTTTATTTCTTTGCCAGAATTTGGGGCCTTCCTGCCCATGACTATGCATGCTATGGAACACACTCTGACCAGTCCAATCTCAAAAGTCTACAGTACAGAGTTGCCAACCCCCAATTTTTTTTTCAGTAGTCAAAATGTAGAATTTCAGTAGTTTTATGACAATTTCAGTAGTCAATGCGCGTCAATTTCAGTAGTCAATTTCAGTAGTCAATGCGCGTCGCAGCGATGCATTACTAATGTAACTATACACAAACACAAAGGCAGGCAGAATACACATGACATTTAAAGACATAAAAAACACTGACAAAGTGCCATACTTGGAAAAGATTTTATAAGCACAGCAGCTTCATGACATACTTGCAATGCTGGACAAGCACAAGCTTCAATCTGGGGATCACTTAGACAGGGCAGTCCTCGTTGCTGCCTTACATTTCTTCAACACTATATCTGACAGTTTCGTTTCATAGCAGGGCACACCCTGCATGATGGTATCCGGAAACATTTTTTTGCACAAGTTGTTGAAATGGTCCGCTACGGATGCAGGTAGATTGTGTTCCGCTACAAAAGTGGTGAACAGCGTTTCAGTCCGGATGACAGATAAGTCTGTTTCTTTGAAAAAGGCAGGAAGAGACCAAGATGGCACAAATTTTTCTGGATCACAATGGCTTCGGCTTTTGTGGCGACTTCCATTGATGTGCCGGGTCACATCGTTTAATCCTCCATCAGGCATGCATACCCACAATTTGAAGTTTCAGTATTAGCCATTTGAAATTTCAATAATACTATTAAAATTTCAGTAATACTATTATTATTGTTACCTATTATTTCTGCACTTTTTTATATTGTGCCTTTTATATTAGCACGAGCGCAAAAATAAAAATGACACACACACACATCACTGACCAGGACACATATAGTTTGCACATCTCTGTAATGGGTTAAGGGGAGACATGGTAGTCAAATAATGAATTTTTTTGTTTCAGAAACTGTTGGTTGTTTGTTGTCATTTTATGATGTAAAATAACTGCTGGATTATATATACTTTGAAAAATGTCAAAAAAAATATTTTTGTGACTTTAATGCATCAAAAACTGGGAAAAACCTTGCAAAATTAGCTAATTTCAAAATGTTCTTGTGTCTGAACTAATGCTTATATTCTATCACTTCTTTTTGTTTTTTAAATCTATTTATGTGCTAAATAGACCTGTGCATGGAAATTGCATTCAGTACATCAGTAATTTTATAATGAGCACTAGAAATAATTATAAATTGCAGTCATCAAGAGACTGAAAACAGCAATTCACATGGTCACCAAACACAAACTAATACACTAAACTCATATTCCATGCACAGAAATATTGCAACACATGTTACAAATATCATATCCAAATATGAAATGGATCGGTCAAGCCATTCAAAAGATACAACCTTTTATTTGGTCGAAAAATCACATTTTGAGAAAACGGTCCCCAAAGATTGGACAAGCAAAACGGAGTACTGTGCCATAACAAACACCTATGGGATAAAAAAACAAAACAAAAAAACAACAAAAAAATGGAATAGCCACATATAGAAACATATTTCTCATGAGAAAATGAAAAGCAAAAGGTTTCTCAGTCTTGGATATATGCACACGTTGAAAATGCGTGATCTGAATGAGCGATTCTCGTATTTTGATCGAGTTGTACGCCATGCGTAATGGTGCATTGTGGGACGGTCGGAAAGACCCGAAGCCGTTCGGAGCCTGGTCGGAAAAACCCGAAGTCATCCAGAACACTCGGCGCGCTCTGCTCATTGGTCGGTTTCCGAAAATAGTATTATCTCATTAGCATAACGTTCGTATCAGGAAATCTCCGGTCGTTCGTGACGTCAGTTTTGCGCCAATAGCTATTTATAGAGCCTTTGTAACCTTTAGCTGGTTGGTGAATGGGAAAGTAGAGACGGAACCGGTTCGAATGGACCCAAACATGGCGGCATTCGTCGCTCGCAAAGCGGTGTTGTCAGGGTCCAAACATTGGATGTTTTCGAGCAAAAGACGTCGCAAATGCATGAAACATTGAGCAGGTGCTTCACTTTATTTATTTTTTTACAGTAAATAAAAAGTATTTTGTGATATTTTATGGTTGTGGCCGGGTTCTAGGGGGTTCAAACAACCCAAAAATCCAGTCAACCCAAAAACACTTCGGACACCAAAATTGACGATTTTGCGGTACCGTGTCTCCCCTTAAATAATGGTTGGGCGCCCTCCCCCCCCCCCCCCTCTCCTCCACTTAATTTTTTTTTAAAACTTGCACATTGCGAAATTTTCTGATCATTGCACTTAGGTCCAACCAAGGGAAAGCAGACACCGACAGGTTGGTTTAAATAAAGGGACGTAATCAAGCAAATTGTTCTAGTGTGCTTACTCCCCTTGTTATTGTTTTAATTTGACTAACTCCAACATTTACTTTATTTCTAGATTTAAAAGGCAACTACTATTAACTCTTACCAGTTCGCTCTATTTGAGGCCAGTGAACAAAATGACTTTTACCCTCACACATGACCAAGAACAAATGCTGCTGAAAGCTCTTCTAGTGGTCAAAAGTTGGCTTATTATACATCATATTAAGGTGGCACACGGCATGTAATTTTCGTCAAAAATCGTTCAAAAATGTGTTTCCAGTTTGACCCAGAAATGGGTCCTACGATGTCTGTATTATGCATGTGTGTGATTGGTTTTGTCCATTTTATTGATTTATACCCCTATTTTGGATGTTTTAGTGATGTATCTATCGCTGGAAGTGAAAAGAAAAACTAACGTGGCCGTCAAAAACTCAATTTTGAGTGCCTGGTTACGGCATGTCCCTTTGAAAGAACCCACATGTGTTTGGTACGAGTGGAAAGGTCACGGTCTTGGCCTACTTTTGAGGTCTGTTTCGGAAACAAAGAATGCGATACGGAGACACACGAAGAGAAAACCCGAGGCCTATCAGAGCAGCTTACAACCAATCGAAACCCTCGGAACATAAGCGCTTCCGTCATCCGTTTGAATGGAAGTTTCTGATTGGCCGGCGGCGCACGGCGCAGCGCGTGATCACGGCCGAAGAGCACTTCGGCAGTTTCCGTCCTCGGCAACACGCGTGTTTGTAATAACTCAAAATGGCGTCGTTATCAAGCCGTGTGCGACAGTCTTGTCATAAACTCAATGTAGTGCGACAGAAATGACCCAAAAAAGGGGACCAAATGGGCTACCAAGCACCAGTACGGCAAGAAGAGAAAGAGGAGCAAACAGAAAAAGCAGCAGTCACCGAATGCAGCTGCAGAGAGTGCGGCTATCGATGCGACTGTGACGGCTTTGACATCGGCAGAAGTTGCTTCCGTCAAGAAACTTCGGAATTTTTTTCAAGACGATCGTGAAAAAGAGACCGGTGAAGCTGCACCCATTGAGGCAATAAATATTATCATCAACCCGGAAAGTTAAACCAGCTCTTCTCTCCTGTACAGTGTGATACTTGTGAGCAATCGGTAAGTGAAGTTTCCTCATTACTGCTTACTTGTTTGTGTTTGTGACTTGATGACATTGGGTAAGAGTACCATGACTTTTCATGTATATCGTACTAAAGGATTTTTCTCTGTTTATTTTTCAGTATTGCCTTTTTGAAGACAAATCTGCAAGGATGGGGACCTCTTGCCAGCTGAAAGTGCAATGCACGGGTTGTGGCACCATCATCAGTGAAGTGATGACATCACAGAAGACGGGCACCGTGTACACTGGCTACGAAATAAACCGGCGCCTGGTGACTGCTGCTGCTATGAACGCCATTGGCTTCACCCAGCTTTCCTGTTTTTGGAGAATGCTGAACATGCCTCCCCCAATCCACCTGAAGACCTGGCAGCACTACCAGAAGACTCTCCATGCAGGAGCTCGTCGCAAGAAGATTGACGATGTTTACCTTCACCGCCAAGAACGCGTTCGTCGCAGGGGACGGGAGGGAGTGCAGTATAATCCTGGAGCCTTCTAAACTCTCTGTGTGCTTAGAGACTGTTCCAGTGTCAGTACAGACTCTCTTAGTTTCCACAGGAACCATTCCAAGTGTTTACAATGAACAATTTGACTTATAGACAAACTGTTTACCTGTCTCCAACTTTGAAGTCAATTTTCTGAAAACATGCTTTTTTTGCAACAGCGATGATTTTGCCCCCTGAAAAAATGTTGCTTTGGATAAAGATATCAAGCTGAAATTTTGCACACAGATGTAAAAATAGTTGCTGAACACAATAAGACTAGTTACAAAATTGTACCTTTAGTGGTTTCTGTGATCCATTAGGTTGATCAAGTCATGCTATGAATTTTTTTTCTTGGCAACAATATGACACATGACCAGAGACATTTCCATGCATCACAAGGACAGTTATCATGCTTTATTGTGTAGTATAATCCTTTTCCTTCATTTCAAACCATTTTAGATGGTGAACAGGCTGCTCATTATGTAATGGTGTAGGGGGCAAAATCGCTACCCATTTTTTTTAGTGATTATGTCATAACTTATGAATTATATGAGCTAGGATGATTAAACTTGGTGTGAACATTCATTATGCTGTCTTTGTTTTATGTGCCAAATTTCAGAATAATAGGTCAAACAGTTTTCGAACAATGTTTTGAAGAAAAAAATGACGATTTTGCACGCCATGTGCCACCTTAAAGTGCATTGAGTCAGCTTTCAGTCAGGATAAGTAAAAAGTCTGTACTTAACGTAGTTTAGAAGTTGTTGTTTATTTAGCGACGAAGAAAAAATGGTGTCCGGTTTCCAAAAACAGTTTTCACGAAAGTCACTAAGAAGAAAAATTTTTTGTTTCTTGCCCCTTTGTTTAAAATGTGAATCCAGTGTGTGGACAAATCATTTCTACACATTTTTGTGAAGTTTCAAGAAAATGTGTTTGAATTTCTAAGAGTTACACAACATAATCTACACCGGTCAAGGGCAGGAAAAAGTGGGCGTGTCAACACCTGGCATGACTGAGACAACAAACATGTGCTTCTCTGAAAATCTCTGACTTGCTGAAAATATCACTGAGGCAATACACAGCAAGTAATAAAACTTGTTTATGTACTTCATAAAGTTTCACGATTCTGAACCAGACAATAGGTAAACAAAGACTCACATGGATAGCACATGGTCAAACCAAAATAGAAAGTGTCACAATGACCTGCGATGGTTTTCTTTCATTTTTTCCACATCGCTGGTGCTAGAATCATTTTCAGTGGCCTGGTTGCTGGAAGATTCCCCTTCAGTGAGATACACTTCACTTTCGGACTCAGATGAACTCATTTTGACGGAATATTCGCAGAGAGAAATCGCAAGCAGTGAAAATAACGCAGTAGGGAAAGCAAGATGGCAGACGTAGTGACTCAATCGATAACAAAGGTCACGAACAAACTCAAAATTAATATTTTTTTTCATTCTATCATATGAAAGTGACTTTCTAATGTCAATAAGTTATGACAATAATACTGAGAGTAAAAATTAATTGGTTTTAATTCAGTAAACACGATGGAATTTTCCATGGGCGTGGCTTCGTATGTATACATACGATGGCCAAGGGAGCGAACTGGTAAGAGTTAATGATAAATTAGGAAATCATATAAATTATTATTTTATGTACCCAATTTAACAAAATAATTGCATTTTTTGTCAGTTAGAATATCTTTTATTGTACAACTTCACCCACAGCTTTAAACTAAAATAAACACTTGGATTATGTTAACAACAACGATATTTATGATGCAGAGAAAAATTCATATTATTTGAAAAAAAGAATACGGCATATACGACCTGTCGGAAACCTGTCACGGCCAACCACAGGCCGACGAGTTTGTTTGGTGCATTCCAACCGGCTTCACAATGATTGGTTCAAAGCCTAACACACACTGGAAGCTGTGATCAGACCGTGACCTTGACTCAGCAGCCTACACTGTAGCCACAGGCGCTCAACGAACCCTTAAAAAAATTTGAACTATTGATTTTGCTTTTCCGTAGTATTTTTACTACTTCCGTAGCTCCATAGTAACACATCTACTTCCGTAGTAAACTACGGAAATTCCGTAGTGGTTGGCAACTCTGACAGTATTTTAAGGCCAGACACTACACCCCAAACTGTTGATGTATTTTGATAGGGTTTGGTGAGCCGAGACAAAAAAGAATGGTTTTTGGGTGTGTATGACTCCCTGTTGCCCTGGAAACCAACCAAGATGACCACTGTATACACATTTTAGTACAAATTCAAAGCAATAGATCTCAAACACTACTTAGAAACAAAGTTCTTTTTTCTGGTGATTCTTTATCAAAACTACATTTTGTCAAGAGGATTTTATTCTGAAGCCATTGGAAAAAGTTATTCTTGAAATATGCTACATGAGCTGAAAGAGGGGAAAAAAAATGATTTCGGAGAACTGAATAGCCATAACTTTCTTTTCCCTTTTCTGTGCCTTTTCAGGTTTACAAGATCTATTCAATCAAAGATGAAAATAGGTGATTCTTTATCATTTACTGTCCAATGTGGACAGCCAAAAATAACAATACCTGCAGCTGTCGGATGGTGTCACCCCCTTTGCCAATGATCAAGCCGACCTTGCTACCCGGGATGGACATCTCGAGGACCGAGGATCCCTCATTCATGCCACCGCCCATACCACCACCACCACCACCACCCATTCCGTCCATGTGGGGTTGGTTACCTCGGTCAATTATCTGCTGAATCAGCTGCTTACATGTACTGGAAAGCAAACCAAAAAAACATACAAGAATAGCAAAGCCCTCAAGGCTTACGAGCTGAGCAATCCACATAATTAATGACCTTTGTGACCTTGCACGGCTTTACCAGCCAGTGCTGGCGCTCAGCACCTGGTTCGCTTCCAGCTGCGAGAGAGACAAGGCGCCGCGAGGTCAAATTCCACTCTCGTGCGCTCATTCTCTTTATATCACACTTGCTACTGAGCGGGTACACGGTATAACTACCTACTGGTTTGCATTCATAACACAACTCTGCCTAAAGTGACTGTTGTGGTATCAGTGTGTAGGTGAGAATTTCAACTTTTGAACGATGATGCTTTCACAACAGTCACTTTAGGCAGAGATGTGTTATGAATACAAACCAGTAGGTAGTTATACCGTGTACCCGCTCAGTAGCAAGTGTGATATAAAGAGAATGAGCGCAGATCACACCGTGTACCGCACAGTAGCAGGTGCAATATAAATAAAATGAGCGCACGAGAGTGGAATTTGAACCCGCGGCACCGTATCTCTCTGGCAGCTGGAAGCGAACTAAGTGTTAGCTATGGAAAAGGCGTGCTTGACCTCCAACAGTTCACTGAAATAAGCAAGTGTTAAAGTATTCTAACATCAGGACAAGAAAGGCAAAGTCCTTATGGCGTACATTAGGTAGTGGCAGCGCGCCCTAATTACTGCCATCAAGCAGAAGAAAGAGCAGTTTTGCCTTGATTTTAATGAAGATTTGCATACAATCTGTTGAAAGAAATTAATATATCACTGAAGCTGAAGTACATGCAAAACACGTTTTTTTCAAAATTTTCTAATTTTTTCACAGCTGTGAATCTCCTGTGACCCTTGACCTATTTGAGTGGTGAATCAAATTAGTATGCACAGAAAAGTCTCATCAGAACTCAACTTATCTAATAAACTGTATAGAGGAGTAAGAGGACATATTTCATTTCCCAACAGGACCCAACATCTTATTTACATGCGTACGTGTCTTGTAAACCCAACTTTGCCTTCATGGGTACATACGTTGGCACAGTAAACGGCACTCACTTGATGGAGTGTGGTGTTCCCGTAAGACTGCATGGTCTCTCAGGCATACCCCCGCTGTCAGGTGCAATCTGGACCTTGCACCCAGACTCAGCCTGAAGCCTCGTGATTTGCTCGCCCCCCTTTCCGATGACTGTAAGAAATAACAAACATGTGCATCAACAATCCTGGACTGCAAAGTACAATATGCATAATGGTTGACTTTAACCCATATCCATCTGGAAGACACTTCCAGTCAGGCACTCGGTGAGCTAAGAGGCCTTACAGAGAGTGCCTGCTCAGAGCTGACCGTTTTTTAGGAAATTTTAGTGCACGAGTGGTAGTTGTATAAAAGGCTTAAAACAGTCTCAACCCCACCCTAAAACATTAAGTGTTGCATATCAGCAGATTCAGCATTGAATATACTAGCTATCCATGTAAAAATAAACTGAGAAGAAGAAAACAGAAAAAAATTATTTTAGTGTAAAAGTGAACTTATTGCAAAAATGTTCACATACCTTGTGTTCAAGTACATTATTTCAATAGAAGGATCCAAAATCACTGCAGCATATATGCCTGTAAAATATACACACTTCTATTTTCTGCCTAATAAAAAAAGAATGAATGAAATTCATCAAGTGGTTTGAAAACTACACATTTTCTATTGACGCAAGGAATAAAATTGTCACGTTGCCAGCCATCTTGAAACCCAGGAAAATCATCGTTGTCTTCCACACTATCGCCGAAAATTTGACGAACTAAATCACTCAACTCATCGTAAACTTGTACATCTCGAATCTCCACCAACTCTTCATCTTCCCCTAATATGTTGTCGTCAGGATCTAATTCAAAATCGCCGCTTGTATCGCTCACGTCCTCTCTCTCACCTGGCTCGGCCATCATGCCCGATGTATTCACTCTAACACGCGGCGAAAATTAGCGTAAAAAAGGCTTACAACTTCCGGCAAATTCTCGGTCGGAACTGGGAAAAGTGCACATATTTTGATGACGTTTAGAGCACTAACCTGTGATGTCATGGGAAGTAGGGGTTTACGTGTACACAGAGGGACACAGGGGAACCACCTAAACTACGCGTCGGCGAGTATACCGTCGGAAAGGGGGGCCTACGCGCGGCGGAGTATTCCGATGGAAATGGGTGTGTACGCACGCGGGCGTATACCGATGGATATGGGTTAACTGAAAATTCCTGTTACCATGCATGGTGGGTCACTGCTCACTGTGGGTCATTAACTCTTAATCACCTACAAGAACATACACTGTCTATTCTCCTGTACCCAGACTTGCCTACCTGAAAAAACTGTTGTCAGTACTCCAGGCAGTTAAAAACCGTATTATGGCAGTTTTGACCATATTTATTTGTAAACCGGTAAAG
This sequence comes from Semisulcospira habei, assembly GCA_036245525.1. Lineage (NCBI taxonomy): Eukaryota > Metazoa > Mollusca > Gastropoda > Semisulcospiridae > Semisulcospira > Semisulcospira habei. The sequence goes on from BTPG01000004.1 coordinate 170,043,853, forward strand.
ATACTACTACTGCTACTATGCATTTTGCTATAAAAGGAGATGTATTTTTACAACATGCCAGCCATAAATGAGAAAATAATCATTTTCGTGATATACTTTTATTTAATTCAATTGCGTTTATATGTAGGCCTACATTGTGGTTTTTTTCCCCTCTTTTCTTTGATTTTCGCCTTTTTTTTTTTTTTTTACAAACAGTCGATTCATGGTGAATAAAATGCTGCGTAAACCAACCTTGTGCTGTCTGACCTGCATCGATGCTGAACCTTTGGCAGCATTTTCAATCTTGGCATGGGCTTTGGAGGAAATATGTCTCTCACAATCTTTTCGACCACCATGTGCCACCGTGAAATCTGTTTGGCACAATATGCATCGCGCAAAATCCTGATCTTTTGACGATACAGTCAAATAAGGCCACTTTTCATTGTATGCTTTCAAAAAGCTGTGCTTTCAAGCAACTTGCTTGGCAGTTCGTCAGAAGAATGATCAGCATCACGGCTTTGTTTCATTTTTGGCTACTATGAATAACTATCGGATTCTATTCATTCTCACTGGTGTAAATCAAATGGCATCGAAAGCTAAACTATCCAAGGGAAGCAGTCACTTTCATACCCCCCCCCCCTCCCCCTTCCTATCTATTTTTTGTGCTTTGACTAAATAGATCACTGGTCGATTATGCACAATTCTTTCCCCTGACAGTGCTTTTAACTACTTTACTTTGTAATCTTCCTAAAATATTAGCACTGGCAGTCTCCTTTTTCTTTTCATTTATTACTACAATATCGACTGCAACCCCTTCCCCCCCTTTTAGTAGGTTTTCTCTTAGGGTGCATGGAAATTTAGCTGTAAGTGGAGGCATGGAATGTATGCCCAGGCAGACACCACAATAAAATGTCTTTATCCAAGGGAAGTAACAACAAAACTGAGCATCTTTTAATAGGAAAAAACCCAAAAAAAAATACAAAAAACGTTGTGACCGTATTTTTAACCACCTGACCATATGACCGTATTCTCAGGCTAAAATTCGTATGAATATGGTCAACTACCGTATGGTAGGCAAGTCTGTGTACCTAGAAGATAGTAAGAAAATTACTGAGAAAATGGGTTACTTCACCAAAGCGTCTATAACTTTTTTGAATAGACAGATATTTAAGTCTGGATTTTTTTTTTCTTAGCTGACATATGGATGGATAGTATTTTATGTTGTGGTGGAGTATAATTTGATACCTGTTTATATTATTTACTGTAATTAATTACAGGTAAATTAACTGAAAAAAATGCACCTTGATTATTTTGATATCTGTAAATGACAAACAAAAGACGTAAAACTGAAAAATGTGTCGGTGGGCGAAAATATGAAAGTGTGTGATAGTGGAGTGAGATAATTTTACATTAGTGATCACTATTACCAGGCAATCCACTGATAATCCTACAGGTAATCGAAGTGCACGTATCCCCGTCGGCGGATGTTGCTACAAATTGATCGCCAAGTTCGTCTGTTGGGCGAAAGTTTCGAACATTTCAGCAGGGAAATACTGATAAAAATAATCAAGTGGTGTCGCTTCCAACTCAAGTGGAGTTGTTGGGCCCACATATCGCGTGAAAGGCTGCAAAAAAGTCTGAAATTGGCCACTGATGCCAGATAGCATCGCCGCCGCCATCTTGCAGTCGTTGCCTCGGTAAACACTGCTGAAATACTCCGGTATTTTCGTCATCCCAGCCCGACAGATCGCTAGTATGTACACTAGATACACTTATGTCACTTCCCTCTGGCTCTGAAACTGGATAATTGCCAATTTACTCCGAAATAGCGGTAAACTCTGGGTCACTGTCGTGTATGTCGCCATGTTTGCAAACACGTGCGTTAGCGAGCAGCCAGGTGCACGGTAAAACTCTCCCAATTCGACACACACAGTGGCTTAGAGCGCATGCCCAGTGTCTAAAGTTAGTTTGACCTTGCCCCCTACGGTATACAATGTCACCTTCTTCACAGAAGAACCCACCAACGTATCACATGACTTCTAAATTTAGTACCGAGGACGAGCGTCTATGGGCGCTTTATGTAAAGACCCGAAGGGCGTTTACGGGCGTTATAGGTGATTAAGAGTTAACCCATACATGGGTGGGACAGAAAAAAATTGAATCCTGAAAAAAAAAGTTGAACCCTGAAGCACTTTGTACGTGAAAAAAATAAAATAAAAATTGGGAACCCGGAATACTGACTGTAGCCGGCCGGAAAAGTCCCACCCATGCCCATATCATACTGAGGCTAAAATCTTCAAATCTGTACACTGCCATATGCAAGCTACATTATAGTACTTACAGATAATATAGAAAAATGGCTTTAGTTCAAGGGTGGTGCCAAGCTATTCCGGCACTACCATTTAACTATTTTAATCAAATGTATTTCACACACTGGTGTATTCCGAATAAGGGATAAGGGAAAAGTGAGTATTCTCAGTGCCTTTGATGACAGCTGTCATGTGCATAGCCTTTGGTCCTCTTGCTATACTAAAGGCCGCAGATCACTCCCCACGACATGCTAAGCGGCAGTAACCCCATAACTAAATCTACTGTGCAATCTATCAGATAAAAGCAAAAGCCAGTGAAAAAACCATGACATACCCATGGCATCTAAAATATCACAAAGACCTAAGATAATGTGCATGAACAGGGATCAGCCACAACACTTAGAATGTGGAGTTTATCCACGCATGGCGCACCATGCGGCAGCAACAGTAAGCCAAGTTGCTCATTTTACTTAACAAGCCCCACACATGGAAACACTAGCTGAACATTCCATTAACACATCAATCTACACAAAGTACACATGTTTATTACCAAATGAAGTGGGTGGAAGTGGCCATGAAAAAAACAAGAAAGGCAAAGCCCATATGGCTCACGTGTATCGACCAATCCACAAGTCTGACATAACGTTTCTTGTCGAAATATGGCTATTTTTTTTTACCCATTTCCTGAGCTCTTGTGAACCTTGACCTTTCCGAGGGGTCATCCAAATTAGTATGCACAGATGGGTCTTACCATCAGGTATCTCTGAAGCAAGTTTGGGCAAGTTGTGAATAGTATCTGCGAAAAAAACTTTTTAAAAATAAGGTCATTTTGGACCCATTTCTTGAGCTCGTGACCCTTGACCTTTCCTAGGGATGAACCAAATTAGTGTGCATATAAAGGTCTTACCATCAGGTATCTTTGTAACAAGTTTGGGTTTGAAGTTGTGAACAGTATTTCCAAAAAAAAAAAAAAAGAAATTATGTCCCAAAATAGCTATTTTTCATATATTTCCTGAGCCACTGTGACCTTGACCTTTGTGAGAGGTCACTGAAATTGGTATGTTTAAAAAGGTCTTGCCACAAAGTATCCTTGGGCTAAGTTTTGAGGACTGAAGCTAGAATAGTCTCCGAGAAAATGCCAAAGTTAAAGTTTTCCACAGACGTCGGCAGGACAGACTACGGAGGGACGGCCACTGGCCCAGAACACTCACTGTTGCTTCGCATTTGAGCCAAAAAAAAAAAGAAGAGGAAAATGGTCCAGGAGGTAAGCCCCGGACACAATGCCAGGGAAATCCAGGGGCATGCCCCTCTGGAATAACCCCTCTGGAAAATTGAATGATGAGATGACAGACACCTCCCAGACGCAGTGACTGTTTCCAACAACAGCTTGTGTACTCCTTAGAAACCATTTTGGATTGCTTCCACGTTAATGATATAGTTCTACTACTATTGCTTTAAAAATGACTATGAAGTTATATACTAGTTAAGTTAAGTATAATTAAGGTGGTGGCTGTTTATGCCGGAGCGACCGTCTAATAGCCGGCGCTGTTCTTATGGCGACGGCCGCCGCCAGGTAGCAACTGTGAAGTATTCGCGTTTTTTTTGTTTGTTTTTTTGCCGTAATATTGTGTGACAGAGATACTAAGATAGGACCGTCTTCAGTTTACTTGTTTTAGGGAGGATCAGGTCGAGTTGGGGCCGTTGACGCCTCCATTAAGACGCCTTGGCGACGGACTTTGCCCGTCCCGAGCCATTGTCCATTTGTTTGAAAACTGTTGTGTGAGTGTGTGTGATTGCGAGTTGCACCTGAGGTGGAGAAAGAATCTTTTTTTGAGATAATAAAGTACTCTTATTCTTATTCTTAAAGTGGGCACTGTAAAAATACAGAAAGATAGACCAAGATAAAGTTGGACGCTAGGTGCCCGGAATGATTTTTGAAACATTCAAAGATTGTGCATTTCCTCCTGTATCAGAAAGCAAACTGGACAAAACACACATTTCTGCACATGAGATGTTGAATTTACCAATCTCTGATCATCTGCAACCTTTGACTCTTGCAAATGGAACCAGACATGATCAGAAAGTCCTACAAAGACAAAAGGCACTACTTACTGAGTCCGACCATTTTGTCAGGCACATGGTAGTTTTCTGTGGTGACCATGCCCAGCCCAGCATGGGGCCCTGGTTTGTTTGGCTGCATGCCTGGGTCCCCGGGGTTCAGGCCCAGCTGTCTGTTGATTCTTGCTGCTGCCTCCTGTGCCGCCTGGGCTGCTTCGCTGGAGAAAACAAAAGAAAACTGAAAACCTGCACACATGACCTAACAGCTTGAAGAACTGCAACGTGTGAGAGAACCAAATGCTCTACGACCACTAAAAGCAGTTACTATCCAGGTGATATCTGGGAGCCCAAACTACTTTGTGAGCATGCACACTGAAATTTGCATTTGATATTTGGGCTCCCTGAAACATAACTGCCTCACCTGGCAAGAAATCCCCTTGTATTGATGTTGGGCGAGTAGATTTGGTCCTCTCTGGATGTGAACCCAACTAGCATATTGTCATCAACACTTATTCTGCTTCCTCTAAAACAAACATACAGGACAGCCTCAGTGTTATGTGCTCCGGCATACAGCAATATCTGTTACAACACGCACAGGTCTGTGGCTCCCACTGTGATGCCTGGTGAGCAAAAGGTCTTCGAGCCATGTGCAGACCACATGAGGCCGACATTTGTCCGAGGACCTTTTCATACCAAGTTTTCTTTCATCACATATATAAATTCAGCGCTGAAATAACGCGATTGTCAATAATGCGGTCCAAATTTTTTGCCCCGGGCAACGCGATATACTGAGGCTGACCTGTACCATTTATTGCCAGAATGTCCTGCTGATTTAGAGCCACATCTCTGATTTGTATTACAAATATGGCAAAGCCCTTAAGGCTCACGTGCATGAACGATCCAATTACAACGCAAAGGTTAGCTTTTGTAGCCATGGAGTCCATGTTTTCTCAAAATGTATGCATTTTTTGCACAATGTCCCGTGGCCCTTGACCGTTTCAAGTAGTCAACCAAACGAGTATGCATAGAACAGCCTATCAGTTACCTTTCTGTCACATCTGGTGGAAATATTTTGCAAATGTGCTGATTACATGCAAAATTGAGGGGTCATCAAAATTTGCATGCATCTCAAAGTCTTACATGCATCTCAAAGTCTAACCATCACAAAGTTTTGGTTTGAAGTTGCAAATAATATTCGAAAAAACAATTTTTGTCAAGAAATAACTATTTGTGGCCCATGTCCTGATGTCTTGACCTATTAAGAGACATGCAACTCTTGACCTACCAAGGGATCATGTGACCCTTGACCTTTCAAATGGTCATGTGACCCAGGACTTTTCAAGGGGTCATCTAAATTAGTTTGCATACAAAGATCTTACCATCAGGTAGCATCTGTGTACCAAGTTTCGGCCTAAAATTATGAATTGTATTCGAGGGGGGAAAAAACAGCTTCAGTCAAAATATGGCTATTTCCAGATCTCGTGACACTTGACCTTTCCCATCTTTGTATCAAGTTCCAGTCTGAAGTTGTGAATAGTTGAGAAAAAAGAAAATTTGGTTAAAACATTTTTATTTTACCTATTTCCTGATCCCCTTTGACCCTGACCTTTGAGAACAATCAATGAAATGATTAGATAAGTCCGGCGACAAAGTATCCTTTGGGTGTGTTTGAAGACTACGGCTTGAACAGTCTCCATGAAAATGCCAACAATCAAGTTTACCACATACGTGGAAGACAACCAATGGCACAGAATATAGACTCACTTTTGCTTCTCACGCAAGCCAAAATCCACCGCATCGGATTACACATCATGCCCCAACACATTATCGCCTTCTTAACTCACAACAAAGGTATCAAATTATATTCAGCCACTTTGTGCTTGATATAGTGCCGATAACCGGCAGATGTGATTACCAGACCCGAGTCCTTAGATAAGGATATTTTCATTCGGGTCAAGTAATCATGTCAGTGATCGACACTTTTATCAAGCAAATTTTGGCTCAATATAATTTGCGTTCAGTCCAAAACAAAACTTTACCTCCTGTGATTCAGTTTGCTGCTGATTGTGGTGTCCGATTTTGTCTATGAAAACTTCAGTGCATTCTACTCATAATTAGATCACAGATAATGATGGAAGATACCAGCAGGTTTTCGTGGTTTGTCACTTATACGCCATCTCTAGCGGACACCTTGACAATTGCACTCATGAAAGCGATTCATTTCGCACATTTGTTAGCATATACGGGACTCGGTAATGTTGCTGTATTAGCATATTTCACATTTATTTTGACAAATGCACGTAACAAGATAGCGTTTTTTGGCCATGCAAAGGATTTTGGGAAGGAAAGCATGTCAAGCAAATCCATGAATATTAATTTGCTTATTATACAACAATACATGTGTCAAAGCAGAGAAAACTTTATGTAGGTACATACAAGTATAACATCAAATAGGCAACTTCCAACAAGCTAGCAGTTTTCTCTACAGCAAAAGGAGAATGCCATAATTACCTTGGCACTGAAAGTGAGCCCTGGTTGGCGAGAGCTTGAAGCTGAGCACCGATGCCACTTATTGCAGCTGGAAAACAGACAAGCAAGCTAAAGGAAACCCCATTAATAGGACAGGACAATCAACAACTTGAAACTAAATGTACACTTAACTTAGCTATACGATTGCTAAAGGGTTTATTTAGTGGCTATAGAGCACTGTTTAGAACGGTGCCAATCCAGCAGCCACCTGCAAGAAAATCCAGAAAAGAGACTGTCAGTGCAAGTCATTCACAAATGTCAACATGACGGATTGTAAGCATTACAACCCGCATGCATTACAGGTCAAGGATCTAAGATGCAAGGCAAGGCTGTGATGCATGGTGGCACAATTTCAGCCCCCAGTGGCCGAAATTCTTGCTTGCCACATCGTTGAGGAGCATCAGTCCTATGCCGTCAGGTCTAAAAGAAAATTTTGACTCACGATCGGGGGCAGGTTTCTTTGTTTCGGGCTCACCTGAAACACACCAAACAAAAAAGAAAAAACTGTAAGTCGTCTGCCCACAGGACCCACACAACAGCTCAAATGGCATAATACTACAACACGCTCAAGTTTTTAGTATGTGCATCAGCCCTCTTTTGCATGCAGCCATCAGTACTGTATATAGTACCTGTGTCTGCATGCACAATGGGGTAAAAAGTGATTTACACAAAAGAAAAAAATAAGCAGCATGGTCAAACGAATGTTTTTATGTTAAAAATGTAAACACTCAACTCAAGTAGTGTACGCAAAAGAAAAGTGAAATGTGCAATATCAAAGACATCAAATCAAACAACTGGGTGCCCAACATCTGACATTTCTCCTGAAAAATATTCTGAGGACATGTTTCAAGTCACATGCAGAGAACAAAAGATCCATTACTACCAGTATATCTGCGGGAGTTATAGATACCCAGCCTTTCCTATGTTAGATATGTTAGGTTTATACAACAGTCATACAATCAGCAAAATTAACTTCAGTATCTCTAGAGCCATTACTGACTCTTTTTAGCTTTTTTCTTTTGTCATGCAAAATGTTATTGATTTGCAGTAAACACACCCAGTTGTTTGAAAACATTGTCAGAAACTGAGAAATTATCTGCTGGTTGGTGATAACTGCAGTCCTGGAATGACAGATTTTTAATGAGATCATAAACCAAAATGCCCTGCATGTATCTGGCTTCCGCTCACAATGAATAAATAACGCTAGTCGCAGCAAGCATGCATCTTCCCGTCTGTTGTAGGAATTTAAAATATCAAACGAAAAATAATTCATAAGAATTTAAGACAGAGTAGATGATACAAGATAACATGAACAATGACGTTCATATGAGTGTTTGAGGGGAAATAAAATCAGGGCTTGAAAGCTACTCTTAATATTAATCAACAAATATGTACATTTTAACAAGTTATGAGAGAACTATTCTATTTTAAGCCATACCTTTGGTCACTCAAAAGTCAACGCAGAACATACGACATGAAATTCTAAATTAGCTGGCTTAGTGAAACGACACTGCAAATTTGTCACGCCATTTTCAAGCCCTGTTTCTGCTTTAAAAGTATGGGGATACATGTAATAATAACAAACATTTAATATCATGGACTTGCACATATGAAAAATGGTTACAGTTTCATGAAAATGCATGAGTGCAAGGGATTTCTGCACATAATACTGGTAAGGAAAAAGCACAACATTTTGCACCCCAGAAAAGACCAATAGCAAAGCCTAGGGGGAATAATCATGGTAAATGCCCCAGATCAGACTTGGTCTCAACCCTGAAAGGAAACCAGCACGTTCTACAAAAGTATCAATGCTCAAATTGTATCTTCCTGTAAAACGGTGAATGCCTCATTCAAAAATTTTTTTTTTTTAATTCATCAGTACGATCATTGCACAATTTACAACATTATATCGATAAACACAACACTGGTATACAATCCAAAATGTTCATATTCAAGTTAAAACATTATAAATATGCGGAAAAAATCACACGTGCATACATACAGAACACAAATACACGAGACTCGGCCCCGGCACTTATGTCCTGCATTTTGAGGGTTAAAATTTTGGCTTCAAACGAAATCAAACGTCAGAAAAAGAAAATGAAGTTCACTTTTGTTTCCATTCTAAAGGGGATTCTACATTCATTCTCGATTTCCTTTCAGAATCGGATTAAATCAGGACATGCCACCCCTCTCCCACCACAGACGCTAAACCATCGCTAAACTTTTGCCTTCGGATGGTTCAGGAACATTACTATGAGGAACAAGGGTTCAGCCTTGAGGCCAGAAAATTTCAGCAAAAACTGATTCAGTGGGCCTAGATAGAAGAGCTCTAAAGGCCATCTAAAGCAAGGGTCACAATCTCTGAGCACAGATCTCATCAGATGGTGCAACTTGGAGATATAACTACAAGCCTCTACAACTGTCAGTTTTCATTTTTAATGGATTTTTTAAAGTCATTTTTCAAGCCGACTCCATTAATATCAAACATTCAAATGTAAACAGTGTCTTGATTACACGACTCCATGAGGAAACGTTCCGGAAGTTTCAGACCAAAGACCTGCCTATAAAACAATGGATTTCTTATTAGTGCAACCGTAATGAAGGATTCAGTTCAATATTTTAGGAGTTCAAAGCCGTTTGATATTGTCAACAACACATTACAAGAAAGGCAAAGTCCGTATGGCTCACATGTATGACAGGTCTACACGTGTGACCTTTGTGACAATAATGAATAAGCTTCTGCACCAGCAAATAAAAAAAAAATCGATGTTTTTTTCTAAATTTTCTCAAAGTTTTAGCACATCTGTCAAACCCCCTTGACCTTTGCGATGAGTCAACTAAATTAGTATACAATTACATAGGAAGGTCTTATCATCCGCTACCTTTGTGTTAAATTTGAAAAGTATGCAAAACTGTTGATCATAGCTAACAATTCTATTAAAAATTGGCATTTTACACACATTTGCTGACCTATTGTGACCCTTGGGGTCCTTACAATCAGGTATCTCTGTACCAACTTTGGGTTTGAAGTTGTGCAAAGTACTTGAGGAAAAAACATTGTTCGTCAAAATGGCCATTTTTACCTACTTCCCGAGCTTGTGATCCTTGACCTTTCTGAGGGGTCATCCAAATTAGTATGCATAGACAAGTCTTACCATCAGGTATCTCTGTAGCAAGTTTGGGTTTGAAGTTGTGAATAGTATTTGCGCGAGAAAAAAAACATCTTCTGTCCAAATATGGCTATTTTCTTAACCTATTTCCTGAGGTCTCATGACTCTTGACCTTTCCATTTGAAGTTGTGAATAGTATTTGAGAAAAAAATAAAGTATGTCAAAACATTGCCATTTTTTACCGATTTCCTGACCCCTGTGAGAGGTCACCAAATTTGGTATATTTAGAAAGGTCTTGCCACAAAGTATCCTTGGATCAGGTTTTAAAGACTGTGGCTTGAATAGTCTTCACGAAAATGCCAACATAGAAATTTACCATGGATGGACGACCACTCGCCCAGAACATACTTACTTTTGCTTCGCACGTGAGCCAAAAATTGAACAAAATGTGTTTAGAAGCATCTATTGCTGTTTTCTCATTGTCAATTTTATTTTTACTGTTGTAAGATTGAGTGGACCAAGAAAGTTATGTTATGATAACTGGGAAAACATTTTAATTAAACCATCCGTCATTCCATGATGCAGTTTCTGCTTGATAAACAAATTGAAGAGGCAGCACAGAAGTGCAAAGTGTTAGAAAGTTTCCAAATGTGCTGTAACTGCTGTGGTAGTGGGAGGGGAGGAGGGAGGGAGAGCAGGCTAAATTACCGAAGTGGGCTTCGTCGTCAAAAGGTCTCTTGATACCTTGTGGCTGTGCATCTCCTGCGCCGGGCTGGTTAATCTTGGCCGCTATCTGTAACGGTATTAAAGTGAACACTGACTGACCGCGGTCTCAACAACTGTGCTGAGACAAGTATTGAGTACAAATACTGAAATACCAAAGAGAAAGTAATTTTGACTGGTTCATGATGTTATGAATTAATACTTCACATTGTTATGTGACTTATGCATCATGAGTAAAAATTTACATGCAAGCTTTCAAAAAAAAAAAAAAAAAAGAAACAAAACACTTAAATTAATAAGAAAAGAAAATCTTTGTGAATTTCACCATAAACAATGGCCAAAGATGTGCTGCGCCAAAAGAATGACAAATTTCTTTAATTTAAAGCACACAAATCAGCAAATGGTATTTCAATTAAAATGTGAACCATTGCCGATTGTGTGCAGATCACGAACAGTGCTGACAGTCCCTCTTTATTCGTTTGTGGAGGTTCTGTTCTTATCCATCTACGTTTTCTTTTCTTCAAAAGTTTTGTAGCTGCTCAAGACAGCGAGACAATACTCAAACATTTTTAATTCGTACAGGATCATGGAGTCAAAGATGTGAGGCTTTTAACATTCTAAGCTTTCTTCCAGCATGCCTGCTTCAACCCTATCTTACATTTAGACTGTTCTATCCTATGGCTGGTACTTCTCTAAATACTAGATGTCTGGAGGTTCAGTAGTGCTTAGTCTCAACCTAAACAGCTGCCCTTTGCCAAGATGCACAGCCAGCAAGTAAAAAATAACAGCAAAAGAAAGAAATGCAACAATTCTGTCATACTGGTTTCAACAAAATACCATGCCAATGCAAACTGGCTGTACAACAAATAAGAACTTTCCCCTTTTTATAAAAATAAGACTGATCTCATTTTCCTTTTCTGTACTTAATACAGGCATCAGAACTGTTCACCAAAAAAAAATCTGAAAACGGCGATTTTGAAGAATTGTAGAGTTATTTAAAGCCATTTCCAAGTCAAAAGTGTTATTAAACAGGACCCAGGAAAATCGGAAAATCGCCGAAAATCGGACAGTTCTGATGCCTGTTAATAGCATTTGCAAGGCGTAATGCTGGAACCAGTACACAAGCAAAACTTTTTATGTCTGACAAATTTCATTTAAAATAAATCAATAAATCTGTGCATAAATCAATGATTAAAACAATCAAAACATTAGAATATGACAACAGTCCAATAGCAGTCACAGGTCAATCGCTAGTCGCAGACCCACCTGGCCCCTAACCTATCCTGGCGGAAACAGCAGAGCACGCTGGAAGAAAATGGCTGTATACAAAATGGCAAAAGGTGCATAGTTTGAGCAGACTCCATGACCATACAAAATACATGTCAATTTATGAAATTTAGTGTTCAAACATAACCAATGATGCAATCATTGACCAATAACCCTGACCTGGTTACATACTGAAAAGAGACCTCGATGCAATTGTATTAACATTCAAATAAACATTTCCACCCACTGGCCATGAAAGCCACAAAGTATGGTAATAATCAGTAAAGTTGTAATCAAGTAAAGTAGATCACACAAAAGTGATTTAGGCCAAAGACAAAAACCACGCCTTTTTAATAATGTGAAAAGTTAGGGTCTCGGGCATTTTCTTTTTAGATGAATGTCAATTTAAATCACTATTTTCGCCTGTACTTAGGGTATGATCTTTAAAGAAAAGAGTAAAGAAAGTGCTTCAAACTAGGAATAGTTGTGTCACTATTCTTAGCTTTACTAAAATGCTACCATTACTTTTCAACGGATTGTGAGATCTGTAAATCCAACCCTCGTCAACAATTCATGTGGTTCACAACTCCAAACATCTGCAGTCAATGATATATATACAAATAGAAAATGAAAGTGATGTGTTCTGCTTTGAGTAAGACTATCCACTGACCGGGTGCACTACCCATGCAAATAAAAACAAAAGCAATGGTTTTCCGTACAACTACAAACTAGCGAAAGCGAAGACACAAACAAGTGTTCCGTGTTTCACTTAGCCAACATAAGCAGCACAATTTTGACAAGTTTCTTTCGTAAACCTTGAAAAGTATCTCTAACAAAGCCATGCGATGCCTGCATTGCTAAAAGTTAACGTAATTTCTCAGAAAACACTTCACGTCCTGTGCACTGCATGCGACATTGCAAGGTCATTTTATTTCCGTGTGATCGCGTGTATAATTGAATTGAAATTGATAAATGGGTCACCCTGTGACAACGTATACACTGGTAATGGTGATAAAATAATTGTAAGAATGGTTAATAATTCGAAAAAAAATGAAAAGTATAGAGCTTTTCAGAACATTTGGTACAGAGCTGAATACAAAAAAGCCACGTGCGCCGAGACGCCCACCGGGACTGACTAAATTACCCGGCTGAAGAAGGGCTCGTCTGCTGGTCAAATTTCTATTCGAAAACGAGCTTGCAGGGATCATAAATAGCGCAAATTAAAGCTTAACAGTAATTTGGTTTGATGGACTACATTAATATTGGAATACCTGTCTAGCTCGGGCGAGGGCAGAAGCAAAAGCGTTACTTGATTCCTCAGCCATGTTCACTGTCAAGATGGCGCAGCAAAAGAGGAAGCGCTAATGGCGCACTCCAACGCTAGGTGTGATTGGCTGAATTATTTTGCAGCGCGCCCTCTACGGCATAATTTCTCCAACAAAGCAAAGAGGAAAAGATAATCCTGTGCAAATACAAAAAAACCCGGAGTTTGTTCCCTTGTGTGCTAATAGTCTAATATAATAGGCCCTAAAGACAACAGCCAGCTTAGCAGCCACTGAAACCGGAAGCGTTAAATAGTAGTATGGTTTCCAGCTTATGCCAAAACCGCGCTAACAGCTCGTCACATGCACTCTCAACATTCAGATTCAGTGGGGCGGACAGGCTGACAGAAGCACCCCTACGCTGAGACTGACTCTACTTCCGGACCAACAAAATCTGAATAATAAAAGCCCCTTTAAGGCCATATTAAACCGATACAAATGTGTTCCGGATGCATTTCTATATTCATAAATGATAGAAATTAGAAGGCACAACGCATAGTTTTGCCATAAGACAGTATTGTCTCAAGCCCCCCTACACTGTCGGAGAAGCAGATTGGAGGCCTGTCCGTACGCCATTTTCGGTCTCTAAATGTATGATGGACGGCATAGCGCCATATTAAACCGATACAAATGTGTTTCGGATGAATTTCTATAGTCATAAATGATAGTCAATAGAGGGCACAATGCACAGTTTTGCCATAAGACAGTATTGTCTGAAGCCCTACTACACTATCTGAGAAGCAGCATGGAGTGCAGTCCGTACGCCATTTTGGTCTCTAAATCTATGACGGACGGCATCGGGGCAACATAAAACAGTTCTGAATGTGTTAGAAAGCATTTGTATATTCACAAATGATAAGCATTAGAGGGCACAACTCATCGTTTTGCCATAAGACAGTATTGTATGAAGCCCCTCTACACTGTCTGAGAAGCAGATTGGAGACCACTTCGTACGCCATTTTGGTCTCTAAATCTATGACGGACGGCATAGCGCCATATTAAACCGATACAAATGTGTTCCGGATGCATTTCTATATTCATAAATGATAGGCATTAGAGGGCACAACGCATAGTTTTGCCATAAGACAGTATTGTCTGAAGCCCCCCTACACTGTCTGAGAAGCAGCTTCGAGTCCAGTCCGTACGCCATTTTGGTCTCTAAATCTATGACGGACAGCATAGGGCCACATAAAACAGTTATATATGTGTTTAGAAAGCATTTCAGCATTTATAAATGATAGGCATTAGAGGGCACAAAGCATAGTTTTGCCATAAGACAGTATTGTCTGAAACCCCCTACACTGTCGGAGAAGCAGCTTGGAGGCCTGTCCATACGCCATTTTTGGTCTCTAAATATATGATGGACGGCATAGGGCCATATTAAACCGATACAAATGTGTTACGGATGCAATTCTACATTCATAAATGATAGACATTAGAGGGCACAACGCATAGTTTTGCCATAAGACAGTATTGTCTGAAGCCCCCCCTACACTGTCCGAGAAGCAGCTTGGAGGCATGTCCGTACGCCATTTGTGGTCTCTTAACCTATGACGGACGGCATAGGGCCATATAAAACAGTTATGAATGTGTTCCGGATGCATTTCTATATTCATAAATTATAGGCATTAGAGGGCACAACGCATAGTTTTCCATAAGACAGTATTGCCTGAAGCCCCCCTACACTGTCAAGAAGCAGCTTGGAGGCCTGTCCGTACGCCATTTTTGGTCTCTAAATGCATGATGGACGGCATAGCGCCATATTGAACCGATACAAATGTGTTCCGGATGCAATTCTATATTCATAAATGATGGGCATTAGAGGGCACAGCGCATAGTTTTGCCATAAGACAGTATTGTCTCAAGCCCCCATACACTGTCGGAGAAGCAGATTTGGAGCCAGTTCGTATGCAATTTTTGGTCTCTTAATGTATGATGGACGGCATAGCGCCATACTAAACCGTAAGAAATATGTTACGGATGCATTTCTATATTCATAAATGATAGGCATTAGAGGGCACAACGCATAGTGTTGCCATAAGACAGTATTGTCTGAAGCCCCCCTACACTGTCGGAGAAGCAGCTTGGAGGCCTGTCCGTACGCCATTTTCGGTCTCTAAATGCATGACGGACGGCATAGGGCCACATAAAACAGTTATAAATGTGTTTAGAAAGCATTTCCATAATTATAAATGATAGGCATTAGAGGGCACAAAGCATAGTTTTGCCAGAAGACAGTATTGTCTGAAGACCCCCTACACTGTCTGAGAAGCAGCTTGGAGACCAGTTCGTACGCCATTTTGGTCTCTAAATCTATGATGGACGGCAAAGCGCCATATTAAACCAATACAAATGTGTTGCGGATGCATTTCTATATTCATAAATGATAGACATTAGAGGGCACAACACATAGTTTTGCCATAAGACAGTATTGTCTGAAGCCACCTACACTGTGGAAGAAGCAGCTAGGAGGCCTGTCCGTACGCCATTTTTGGTCTCTAAATGTATGATGGACGGCATAGCGCCATATTAAACCGATACAAATGTGTTCCGGATGAATTTCTATATTCATAAACAATAGGCAATAGAGGGCACAACGCACAGTTTTGCCATAAGACAGTTTTGTCTGAAGCCCCCCTACACTGTCTGAGTAGCAGCTTAGAGTACAGTCCGTACGCCATTTTGGTCTCTAAATCTATGACGGACGGCATAGGGCCACATAAAACAGTTATGAATGTGTTTAGAAAGCATTTCCATATTTATAAACGATAGGCATTAGCGGGCACAAAGCATAGTTTTGCCATAAGACAGTATTGTCTGAATCCCCCCTACACTGTCGGATTAGCAGCTTGGAGGCCTGTCCGTACGCCATTTTTGGTCTCTAAATATAAAATGGACGGCATAGCGCCATATTAAACCGATACAAATGTGTTACGGATGTAATTCTACATTCATAAATGATAGGCATTAGAGGGCACAACACGTAGTTTTGCCATAAGACAGTATTGTATGAAGCCCCCCTACACTGTCCGAGAAGCAGCTTGGAGGCCTCTCCGTACGCCATTTGTGGTCTCTTAACCTATGACGGACGGCATAGGGCCATATAAAACAGTTATGAATGTGTTCGGATGCATTTCTATATTCATAAATTATAGGCATTAGAGGGCACAACGCATAGTTTTGCCATAAGACAGTATTGTCTGAAGCCCTCGACACTGTCCGAGAAGCAGCTTGGAGGACAGTCCGTACGCCATTTTTGGTCTCTAAATCTATGACGGACGGCATAGGGCCACATAAAACAGTTATAAATGTGTTTAGAAAGCACTTTCATATTTATAAATGATAGGCATTAGAGGGCACAACGCATAGTTTTGCCATAAGACAGTATTGTCTGAAACCCCCTACACTGTCTGAGAAGATGCTTTGAGTCCGGTCCGTACTCCATCTTTGGTCTCTAAATCTATGACGGACGGCAGATGGCCATATAAAACAGTTATGAATGTGTTTAAAAAGCATTTCCATATTTATAAATGATAGGTATTAGAGGGCACAACGCATAGTTTTGCCATAAGACAGTATTGTCTGAAGCCCACCTACACTGTCCGAAAAGCAGCTTGGAGGCCAGTACATACGTCATTTTTGGTCTCTTAAGCTATGACGGACGGCATAGGGCCATAGAAAACAGTTATGAATGTGTTACGGATGCATTTCTATATTCATAAATGATATGCATTAGAGGGCACAACGCATAGTTTTGCCATAAGACAGTATTGTCTGAAGCCTCCTACACTGTCTGAGAAGCAGCTTAGAGTCCGGTCCGAACGCCATTTTGGTCTCTAAATCTATGACGGACGGCATAATGCCACATAAAACAGTTATGAATGTGTTCAGGATGCATTTATATATTATTTAATGATAGGCATTAGAGGGCACAACGCATAGATTTGCCATGAGACAATATTGTCTGAAGCCCCCTTACACTGTCTGAGAAGCAGCTTGGAGGCCAGTTTGTACGGTATTTCTGGTCTTTAAATCTATGACGGACGGCATAGGGCCACATAAAACAATTATAAATGTGTTTAGAAAGCATTTCCATGTTTGTAAATAATAGGCATTAGAAGGCACAACGCATAGTTTTGCCATAAGAGTGTATTGTCTGAAGCTATTGACACTGTCTGAGAAGCAGCTTGGAGGCCAGTCTTTATGCCATTTTTGGTCTCTTAACCTATGACGGACGGCATAGGGACAAATAAAACAGACAGTGTACTGGGGTTCAGACAATACTGTCTTATGGCAAAACTATGCGTTGTGCCCTCTAATGCCTATCATTTAAAATATGGAAATGATTTCTAAACACATTCATAACTGTTTTATGTGGCCCTATGCGGTCCGTCATAGATTTAGAGACCAAAGATGGCGTTCGGACTGGACTCAGTCCAAGCTACTTCCCAGACAGTGTCGTGGGGCTGCAGACAATACTCAGACAGTGTCAAGGGCTTCAGACAAAACTGTCTTATGGCAAAACTATGCGTTGTGCCCTCTAATGCATATCATTTATGAAAATGGAAATTCTTCCCGATCACATTTGCATCGGCGTTCGCAATGGACTCCAAGCTGCTACTCGGACAGTGTAGGAGGCTTCGGACAATACTGTCTTATGGCAAAACTATGCGTTGTGCCCTCTAATGCATATCATTTATGAATATAGAAATGCATCCGGAACACATTCATAACTGTTTTATATGGCCCTATGTCGTCCGTCATAGGTTAAGAGACCAAAAATTGCGTACGGATTGGCCTCCAATCTTCTTCTCGGATAGTGTAAGGGGGCTTCAGACAATACTGTCTTATGGCAAAACTATGCGTTGTGCCCTCTAATGCCTATCATTTATAAATATGGAAATGCTTTCTAAACACATGTATAACTGTTTTATGTGGCCCTATGCCGTCCGTCATAGATTTAGAGACCAAAAATGACGTACGGATTGGACACCAAGCTACTTCTCAGTCAGTGTAAGGGGCTTCAGACAATACTGTCTTATGGCAAAACTATGCTTCGTGCCCTTTAATGCCTATCATTTATAAATATAGAAATGCATCCGGAACACATTCATACCTGTTTTATATGTCCCTATGCCGTCCGTCATAGGTTAAGAAAGCAAAATTGGCGCACGGACTGGCCTCCAAGCTGCTTCTCAGACAGTGTAAGGGGCTTCAGACAATACTGTCTTATGGCTAAACTATGGGTTGTGCCCTCTAATGCCTATCATTTAAGAATATAGAAATGCATGCGGAACACATTCATAACTGTTTTATTTGGCCCTATGCCGTCCGTCATAGGTTAAGAAAACAAAAATGGCGTAAAGACTGTACTCCAAGCTGCTTCTCAGACAGTGTCAAGGGCTTCAGACATAACTGTCTTATGGCAAAACTATGCGTTGTGCCCTCTAATGCCTATCATATATAAATATAGAAATGCATCCGAAACACATTCATAACTGTTTTATTTGGCCCTATGCCGTCCGTCATAGGTTAACAGACCAAACATGGCGTAAGGAATGGCCTCCAAGCTGCTTCTCAGACAGTGTCAAGGGCTTCAGACAAAACTGTCTTATGGCAAAACTATGCGTTGTGCCCTCTAATGCCTATCATTTATGAAAATGGAAATTGTTCCCGATCACATTTGCATCGGTTTTATATGGCGCTATGCCGTCCATTATACAATTAGAGACCAAAAATAGCGAACGAACTGGCCTCCAAGATGCTTCTCAGACAGTGTAGGGAGGCTTCAGACAATATTGTCTTATGGCAAAACTGTGCGTTGTGCCCTCTAATGCCTATCATTTATAACTATGAAAATGCTTTTTAAACACATTCATAACTGTTTTATGTGGCCCTATGCCGTCCGTCATAGATTTAGAGACCAAAAATGGCGTATGGACTGGACTCCAAGCTGCTTCTCAGACAGTGTAGGGGGCTTCAGACAATACTGTCTTATGGCAAACCTATGCGTTGTGCCCTCTAATGCCTATCATTTATGAATATAGAAATGCATCCGGAACACATTCATAACTGTTTCTTATGGCACTATGCCGTCCGTCATAGGTTAAGAGACCAGAAATGGCCTTCGGACTGGCCTCCAATCTCCTTCTCGGACAGTGTAATGGGGCTTCAGACAATACTGTCTTATGGCAAAACTATGCGTTGTGCCCTCTAATGCCTATCATTTATAAATATGGAAATGCTTTTTAAACACAATATTGTCTTATGGCAAAACTATGCGTTGTGCCCTCTAATGCCTATCATTTATAACTATGAAAATGCTTTTTAAACACATTCATAACTGTTTTATGTGGCCCTATGCCGTCCGTCATAGATTTAGAGACCAAAATGGCGTTCGGACCGGACTCTAAGCTGCTTCTCAGACAGTGTAGGAGGCTTCAGACAATACTGTCTTATGGCAAAACTATGCGTTGTGCCCTCTAATGCATATCATTTATGAATATAGAAATGCATCCGTAACACATTCATAACTGTTTTCTATGGCCCTATGCCGTCCGTCATGGCAAACCTATGCGTTGTACCCTCTAATGCCTATCATTTATGAATATAGAAATGCATCCGGAACACATTCATAACTGTTTCTTATGGCACTATGCCGTCCGTCATAGGTTAAGAGACCAGAAATGGCCTTCGGACTGGCCTCCAATCTCCTTCTCGGACAGTGTAATGGGGCTTCAGACAATACTGTCTTATGGCAAAACTATGCGTTGTGCCCTCTAATGCCTATCAGTTATAAATATGGAAATGCTTTCTAAACACATGCATAACTGTTTTATGTGGCCCTATGCCGTCCGTCATAGATTTAGAGACCACAAATGGCGCTAGGACTGAACTCCAAGCTGCTTCTCAAACAGTGTAGGTGGCTTCAAACAATACTGTCTTGTCGCAAAACTATGCGTTGTGCCCTCCAATGCCTATCATTTATGAATATAGAAATGCATCCGGAACACATTAGTAACTGTTTTATGTGGCCCTGATCCGTTCATCATATTTTAAGAGACCAAAAATGTTCCACGTACTAAGGACGTTTTGGCCGCCTTGCGGCTTCTCAGTGTAGGGGTGCTTCAGCCAATACTGTGTGATGGTAAAACGATGCGTTGTGCCCTCCAATCCCTATCAATTTTGAATATGGAAATGCTTCCTGAACACATTCATAACTGTTTTATACGGCCCTATGCCGTCCATCATAGTTTAAAAGACCAAAAATGTTTTAAAGACTGGCCGTCAAGCGGATTAGCAGACAGTGAAGGGTATTTCAGCCAATACCGTCTTATGGCAAAACTATGCATTGTGCCCTCTAATGCCTATCATTTATAAATATGGAAATGCTTCCTAAACACATTTGTAACTGTTTTATATACAATACAATACAATACAATACAATAATACTTTATTAATCCCTCACGGGGAAATTCACTGTCTGCCCATACAACAGTTGACATGGCATCATCAATCACTCAGTAAAAAAAAAAAAAAAAAAAAAAAAAATCAAATAACCCATAACACTCAAAGAAATGAACTGTAACAGACATATTGTTACCTTTAAATAACAATAATAATAATACTAGTAATAATACTGAGAGGGCTAGTACTAAGGACGGAAGAATGTTGACCGACACTATCTACTGATATTACTGTTGAAAAGGGTAACAGCCTGAGGCCGGACAAAAGAGTTGAAAAGGGTAACAGCCTGAGGGACAAAGGAGTTGGCATAACGTGATGTACGACTTTTGGGTACTCGAAGTCTGCCACTTCGTTCGATACGTCTGCTGTCAAATTCATATCTAAGTGGATGTGTTTTGTCATCAAGAATGTCAGCCAATTTGTTCGTAATCCGTCTGTTGTACAGTGTGTCCAAATTATCCTGTGATCTACCAATCACCCCACCCCCTTTCCGGATTACTTTGTTAAGACGATCTTGGTCTCTGTTACATAAATTTCTCCCCCAGCACGTCAGTCCAAAAGTAGCGCGTTGTCAAAAAGAACACCTAAATACTTGTAGGACTCTACACGCTCAACTTCTGTTCCCTTGATAACAACAGGACCGGGATGCTGTTTGTTATTCCTGAAATCTATGACCATCTCTTTTGTTTTGCCAACATGTAATTCAAGGTAGTTTCTGTCGCACCACTCTACAAAGTCATCTGTATGCATGGATACTACATTACTGGATGTCTGACTGAGCGCGTGTACCTTCTCAAAGCCTATTGCGAAGTTCGCTTCGGGTTTGTGCGCATGCGCCGGCTTGCGATTTTGCCTAGGTTTTTCCGGTTGCATTTCGACTATCATGGAAGACAGAGAAAGGAATGCGTGTATCCCGTTTGAAACGGGCACTTTTTATTCAATCGTCGAGGTAAGGTCTTCGGTTTTCTTTTATATCAACGCTAAATGAACTTGTTTGACATCTAACAGAGTTTTCATATCGAAAAACTTTTATGTGGTACAGTGTTAGCGCTTAGAACATAGTAAGAAAAACAATGTTCACTGAGCTGAAAAGAAAATATGAGGGCTATATGCGTATATCTCCAGATATCTGGGAAAATATGTACGTACAGGTCAGAAATTTAGAAAAATATGTTTGTACATCTCCGAAACTGGAAAAATGTGGGCTTAAAAAAGGGGAAAAAAACCCTTTCCAGCCCACTGCACAAAAAGGCGTAGGGACCACAATAAAAAAAATATGGTGGGTTGAATAACCTCAAACAAGCTTTTTGGGGCCAAATCATCTAACCTTAGCTTTAAATTAGGAATGAAAAGGAAAAAAAAATTAACAAAACCCCTAAACAAACACATTCAAATACCAAAGTACCCAAAATTGTCTTGACATAATAGCTGTAACAAACACTTAATTTTGTTTTTTCCTTGGAGATTCGCCATCCAGGAAAATATTCATTATTGAGATACAGTCAGGGGCAGATTATGGAGGGTTTCCCAATTGCACACAAAAAAACCTGGGCTGTCAAAAAAAATGTTTTTTAATGGAAAAGGATATTCTTCATGTTATTATTCGATACAAACAACGTTCGTAGATCTAAAATTCAAGAAAGAGTGTCACCACTGTCACTGTGACTACATTACATACCGCACAGCTGTAATCAGAAATTGGCACTAACTTGATGCATTTTTTTTTATTATTAAGATCTGATGGAGCGTGTTGAAAAAGAATATGTTTCATTTTTAATGAAGGAAATTACGTGCATTTATTTTAGCAGGTAATATATTTCAACATTCCATTACACCACTTAAAAATTAAGATATTCTTTTTTAATAGTATTAGTAATAAATATAATATACATGCATTAGTTTCTAAATGGTGCGATGGAAAATTAAAATATATTATCTGCTAAACTAATTGCTTAAAATTTCCTTCATTAAAAAATAAATTTTAAAGCATCAATGAAAGCGCAAACTATTTTATAAAATTTAATTCATAATCTTCTGAGAATGCTTCAAGCCACATATGCAAATAAATACACTTCTCTTTCAATTTGATAGCTATTTCTTCTCTTCTTTTAGTCCGCTGTCACATTATTTTAACTTCTTTTGATTAAACATAGTAACAAAGATGGTTTTTGCAACGACTCCCACCGTGTTGTCGCTTCGACATCGTGCCGAAATAGTCAAAACAGTCCAAATAACTTCGTATGCACTCGTACTTCGACGTGTCTTTTCACATTGGTACCGGAAAGGGCAATGCAAAAGTGCGCGGCTAAGATGCGCGAAGGAACTCAAAGCGAAAATTGTTGAAGTCAGAGGTCAAGTAAATATAGGTCAGTGTCTGTATGGCCCTATGTCGTCCATCACTTTTCTCGGTGTCCCGGGATTACGTCCCTTGGCGAATTGCCTATTTTTGGTATTTTGTCATGATCGGTATATCATACTGTGGCTGCTAAGATTGTTGGCTGCTCTCTGCTGGATGCTAAGATAGTTGGCTGCCCTCTGCTGGTCCATTCTAATAGATGCCAGTTCATAGACGATCCGCCGTTTACGAGATAGTGATTTGAGTAACAACGGTTTGGGTATGTCAAAATGAAGTCTCGTATGAATAAATGCTATGCGCACTTATTTTGAACCGTCGGAGGATGGAGACATTTACCTGTATCTCATTTTGTTTCCAGTACGACTGCAGACGAAACCAGGACTGTCGCAGCCATGTTTCATATACGTTCTGGAGATCAGTAGTTTACGGGCCTCATTGTTCCTCTATTCAGTTGTACAGTAGTATGCACTGTATCATGTTACCTAAAAGGATTTCAATTTTATTTTTAAAGTATATTTTCACACTTAATTATATTAAAAGAAGAAACAATTACGAAAAAGCATGTCTTGAGCTCAAACTATGATATCGTCACTCAACAATAAGGTATCCCAAATCACGTGATCTTTACATGATACAAGATGCACGCTGACTCGTTGCCGTGAATTTCGGTGTGCCGAAGAGTTCTTTATATTTGTTCTACATAAGCTTGTTTTTTCCCAAGAAAAGAAAACGTGCAAAGTCACTTTGTGTATTTTCAGGTCTTATTAAAGGTTTGTCACGTTTCAGTATTTCCATTCACTTTACCATCGCTTTGCCCATTTCATTTTGACACTGACCACAGCCGCACCAAAACAAACTGTAACCCACAAAAACAAACGCTATCTTTGAAACCGATGTCCGAAATGCAGCATGCTGTAAAAGAGAAAGAGTGCCAAACCACTTGGTTTTAACTGTCATGGATGAACACAGTTTCGGAAATTTGATCAATTATATATTACTGTAACATTTAATTCGGTCAGTTGCACTGGTAAGCTATGTTGTGATGTGTGATCACCAATGCAGTCTCGGTGATCACTTATGGTACAGTACACTACACATTGAAAGAATACATAGCACAATGTGAACACGCTTCGTTTAAAATTAAACCCTATCTCGCTAGGAGTAGCCTAGCTGCACAAAAGAGTAACGATATTTTGCTGCTGCGTAATTTGCAGTTTGTCTGCATATTGACATTTGAAGTTTGCTGCAAGGATTCTTAGCAGCTGGCATTAGCACTGACACTCATATATTGGGATTAAAACGAGATTTTAATTTTTAAAAAAATATAAAAAAAAAAACGAAGAAAGGTGACACAGATACTGTGAGATAGATGATTTAATAAACCAGTCAGTCAAGTAATGAATGAATATGTTTTATGATGAACAGCTAGTTTTAGGGCAGGGTGCAGGGGGGGGGGGGGGGAATGAGGAGGCACATACTGCATAATGTACACATACTATTTCTTTCACATACTATTACTGTTTCTTTCTGTGTTTCCATCACAAACTCATAACACCATTGGGCTCAATCTCATGTATTATTTGAGCGATTTACAAAATACATGTACTTGCTTCTGTTATCTTATTTTCTTACTAGCTTTGACATTTTGCTGGAAGATTTACAGTCCCATACTTTAAGCCTGTCTCACGTAACGCATACGGAGGTTGACTGTATCATTGATATGTGTGTGTAGGTAGCGTTTTGTTTGAGGTGGCAGTTGTGGCTTCATCTTTAAGTTTGGTGCCCCTGTGCATGTGGCAACCAGTACTATTTACAGAACTGATGGCTGCATGTGCAGGCTAGTTCATGGTATCACTGATGAATGTGTATTGGGCAGCCTATTGTTTGAAGTGATCAGAGGTGGCATCATCCATGATGTCTGTGTGCATTTGGCCACTAGTACTGTTTACAACGGTGCTGTTTACAGAACCAGTGACTGCGTATACATATTAGTTCTGTTATAGTTATCAGATGTGGCCTCATCTCTACGTTTGGTGCCCCTGTGCATGAGGCCAACAGTACTTTTCACAAAACTGATGGCTGCGTGTGCAGTGTGATGAGCTGTATCATTGAGATTTGTAGGTGGGTAGCTAAAAGACAGGCAGTCAATACAAGCCCCTTTCTTAACCTCAAGTTTCTATATAGGTTGGACAGTCCACTAATGTCCATCAGTAAACAATTGTGCATGTCTTTGGTGGGCGTTTTGCGGTTTTGTGTGTGTATGTGGAGTGGGGTTGGGAGCGGGCGGTATGACACCTATTACCTTGTATGTGTATGTTCTCATATTGTATGCTGATGCGTATGTACAAAACCTACATTACAAACAAACAAAAATAAATACAAAAATAATTTAAATAAATAGTTATTTGGGTTTAACGCTGAGCAGGCGACTAAGGCCATCCCACTAAATAAATAAGATAAAGTCAAAGATACCTGGGACATGTGAATGCTAAGTAATGGATAGATTATGAACATGCACAGATGTACATGTCTTTTGGTGGGTGTTCAGTGGTTTTGTGTGTGTATGTAGGGTGGGGTTGTGAGCAGGCAGTATGGCACCTATTATCATGTTCTCATGTTTTATGCTGATGTGTATGTACAAAACCTACATTACAAACAAACAAAATAAATAAATAATTTAAATGAATAAGATAAAGTATGTTAAAGGTACCTGGAACATAGGAATGCTAAGTAAAGGATAGATTATGAACATGCACAGATAGATGTTCTGTGGTTTTGTGTGTGTGCGGGGGTGGGGGGTGGGGGGGGGGAGCATGCAGGTGGTATGGCACCTATTACCATATGTATATGTGTACATGTATGTTCTCATCTTGTTTGCTGATTTGTATGTGCAAACCTACATCACAAACAAACAAAAATAAATAAATCAATAATAAATTTAAGTAATGAATAAATATATAAATTAAATAATAAATAAATAAAATAAGTCGGCGATACCTGGGAATGCCAAGTAAAGGATAGATTATGAACATGCACAGATGTGCTTTTCTTTTGATAGGTGTTCTGTGGTTTTGTGTGTGTGCGGGGGTGGGGGGGGGGGGGGGGAGCATGCAGGTGGTATGGCACCTATTACCATATGTATATGTGTACATGTATGTTCTCATCTTGTATGCTGATTTGTATGTGCAAACCTACATCACAAACAAACAAAAATAAATAAATCAATAATAAATTTAAGTAATAAATAAATATATAAATTAAATAATAAATAAATAAAATAAGTCGGAGATACCTGGGACATGTGAATATGCATGCTAAGTAAAGGATAGATTATGAACATGTATGTACATATATATTGACAAATTTCTTCCTTTCCTATCCTTGGTGGCCTGTGTCACTATTGATCATGTTCATCAAGGAGTTCTTTCCTTCCATCTTAAAAAGATAAATAATAAATAAATATGTAAGTGAATACATAAATAAATAAATGAAACATGTAATATAATGGAGAGGGCTACCATATGTATTGTGTCTCATGCAGTCCTGATAAAGCTTGATCATAAGAATTCTTGTCAGTACTTGAGTGCGGATTGGTTGAATGGGTTGCAAAAACAAACAAAAAAAATCCTATATTTAGGTGTTCAGCTGAACATGGTGATTTAGATGGAAACGGTTTGGAGATGGATTTTAGTCTGCCTGGCTTGTGCCCAAGACCAGACTGATAAGACCATGTTTGACCAGTTAATCCCATCTCCAATAATAAAAAAAAAGAGCAGGCCTACACATAGAGCCGTTAGGTTGCAAAACAGACGAACAACATGCATGTTGTACCTGGACAAAAAAATTTTCAGAATGTTGAAGATGGTCGGCAGACACAATGCAAAACATGCACGAGGCGAGTTTACTTTCCATATGCTTTCCTCCCACAAAAGACCGAGTTCTGTGGGAAAGCCTGCTTTCAAGATCAGGAAAAATAACGTATATGATGTACTTCAAAGTTCAAATCCAAAATAATATCTGTCTCACTTTGGGAGCAAAGTAAACCTGCATCAACCCCGCGCGTCTGATTGACTTCATTCAAGAGCATCTCACTGACCGCCATTTTGAAACTAGCGACGCGAGTATACTTACGGCATTAAAAATATTACCTTTAAAATTATTTTATCCTAAATATGTATACATGTTTACTTGAATTTGATCAATGGAATAAACTTGTATGATCGAAATTGTCAATGTTATGCACAAAAAAATGTCTTGCACTTTATCCGGGCCGTGTACGAGGATTGGTTCCCCCTCAGCGAACCGGCAAATAGCGTTCGAAAAACACCGTTAAAAAAAATGTCCCCATCCTAAGGACAAATATTCACGGTTGTTATGCATAAACTATATGGCATTAGTACTTTCGTTTCGTACCTCAGTGCAAACCATTGTTACTCTTTTGACAAACTACTTACCTCTTAACGGAAGCCATGCTGGTAGGCACTCGCCAGAAACTCTACCAGCTCCCTCCCGCCCTCTCTCCATCTTCAACTCGATAGCACCCCCATCTCCATCTCTGACTCGGCCAAGAACCTCGGCGTTATCCTCGAGTCCTCTCTGTCCATGACCAGTTTCGTCTCCGCCACGGCCCAGGCTTGCTATTTCCACCTCCGCCGCATCAGTCAGATCAGAAAATACCTCACTACCGGCGGAGCTGCCACCAAACTTGCTGTCTCCCTCATCTTATCTCGCATCGACTAATGCAACTCTCTCCTTTCCGGCCTCCCTCACTCCACCACTTTCACTCTCCAACGTGTCCAGAACTTTAACAATGCTGCCCGCCTCGTCCTCAGAAAGAAAAAAGCCGACCACATCACACCCCTGCTCAAACTCCTTCACTGGCTCCCCATCCCCCAACGCATCCAATACAAAATTCTGTCTCTCTGCTACAAATCCCTGAACAACTGCGCTCCTGCCTATCTCTCCAACTTACTTCACCCCTACATACATTCCCGCTCCCTCCGCTCTGCCTCCGACCCTCTCCGCCTCCACATCCCTCGCACCAAACTCAACACTTTCGGCCCCCGCTCCTTCTCCGTCTACGGTCCATCCACCTGGAACACTCTCCCACTCTCTCTCCATCAGAAACACTCTCTCTCCACCTTCCAGTCCGCCCTCAAAACTCACCTCTTTCAACAGTTTTAGCACTATATCACCACACTCCCCACCGCAAGCTGACCGTCGTAATGTATTTCACTATTTGTGGTTCGCGAGTCATTGTCTAAAGCGTGCGCATGCGTGCGCGAGTTGTGAGTGCGCGCTTAGAGTTATAATTTATTATAAGATCTTCTTGTCTTTTGACTTCGCGAACGAAGATTCTATAGGGCTTGCCTACGTCGTCTGCAGGCATTTTCGTGACTGCGGAGGCCAATCCGGGACAGGCAGGTTCGACCGCAGTGGCTGCAGGGGAAGGTATGGTCAGGGTTCTGAGTTACGACAACTCTGTTTTTTCTCCTGAGCCGCTTGTCCTTGAGGTTAGCTCTGCGAGAGTCCTCACAGGAGACGGCTGCCTTGTGAATGGTGGAGCGCTATTATAAGATAAGCGCATTACAAATACCGTAATTATTATTATTATCTCTGCAGAAATTGCGTAATCTGCTAGACTATAAAGAAGCGGGAAAAAGTGGACATCCCAAAACGTGGCCTAGAGTTAAAAAATAATTTTATTATATCTTTTAACCTGTAGCCTATTTTATTTTAATATTTAAAAAGAAATCTTAACCTCTTTAAAATAACTGCATATCCTGGTCCCCTTTACCAGACCTAAAACAGAGACACTTTATATTAAGATATTGTAAACAAAATATTCAAACCACTTTGTGTCATGTAAAGGACCGTTGTATCCGGTGAAGGGTCAGCCCTGGTGCCCCCTGAACTACTAGAACTGTCAGACCGTCCTGCGGCCCTTACGCTGCTGACCTTCGACCTACCTGACCTTCCTCCCTCCTCCCCGCCCCTCTCCCACACGTTTTTTTCTTTCTTTTTTTTACCCTCCCCCCCCCCCCCCCCCCCCACACACACACACACACAACATCAAGTTAAACAAGCTAGTCCCCAATACACAGTAGTGTCAGTAGGGACAGAAAACCGGATCAGGAGAACTTAAGAAGCGGCTGGCCGTCAGTATTGTTGGTTAGTTAGCTCGGGGGTAACGTCACGGAATCATAACTAGGGGACAGGGGCCACATTGATTTACCAGGACCTTCTATTTGGTCGGATCAGCCGGCCTTGGCGTTGCCGCACTAGAATCATAGGGGTCCGTGGATCAGTAGCTTTGCCGACTAATGCAAATCCACTGCGCCACCGCGTGCACGCAAGCGCCTATACTAAGCTCAAGACAAAATACAAGGGAGGAAACGAGAAATTCTAGCTGTGGCCGGAAGTATCCCGGACCTCTTTATTAACATACAGAGTTGAACGTTAAACCCTTTAGTAGAGAGCCGTGAAAGAGGCCTCTATGCACTGCAGTGCATCCATTGTTTTCTGACGTGTTTACTCTAAAGTCGAAGAGAATTACTCGAAAAGATACTGACAACTGAGCAGTGTTTAAACCAGACTCCATTAAATTAGACCTTTTTTAGCTGGGGGGAAATACGTACCTATACTCCATAAGCCAGTCTTGCTGGCTACCGTGCACACCCCCCCCCCCCCCCCCCCCCACACACACACACACACAATACTCAATAAGATGGGTTTCAAAGTGTACCTTAGAATGTCCGGAGATGTTTAAGCCATGTTTCCCCTAAAATCCTTATTGGGAACACACCAGAGATAAAGCCGATGGCGCAAGGGTACCCCATTCACGCTCTTCACGGATCCTACAGTGAGCCGTGAGAAACATTTTCCTGTCTATATAAATCAGAAATTAAATGATTACAGGAGCCCAAATCAGGCAATATTATGTTAAGGCATACCTTCTGCGTCCTCAGCAAAAACAGAATGAAAATAAAAATAAATCTGTGGCTCACAGTGATGGTATTTGTGCACCCAGTAAATGTCCATTTCCGCGAAATCGAAAAAATAAAATAAAATAATGTTTCCGATGCCCTCAGAAATTTTGTATACAACTGATAGGTCTTTTTTTTTAAAAAAGGTTTTATTGGTTAGGATAGAGTACCACAGTTACTCCCAACCTGATTTTATTTTGCTGTGATGCATTTAGGTCCGCAGTGGCTGAATCTGCTGTTCTACCCCCATTTTACCAGTACGCATAAGAACGCAAAATGATCCCCCAAAAATGCTTACGTCATACTCGTCTGTTTAAATATTTTTGTTTCCAGTTTTTTTTTTTTAACAAAGTATGCATATTGAGTATAAAAATCTGTGATCATTTCATTAATTTCAATGTGACCCATCAATTTAATTGTAACTATTTTGGATTAAGAACATAAAAGGAGGAGGGGGGGGGGGGGGGCTGGGGAATCTGTAAACAGGGGCTGCTGCTAAAGCTTCTACTGTCTGGATTTGGAGGCATGATGTACGGATGGCTGAAAGACTTCCTCTTCGACAGAATTGCATGATTGAAGTCGACGGCACACTCAGCCGAAGTCTTGTCAAACTCAGGGAAGATGGTATCTCAGGGAGGTGTCATGTCTCCGATCCCTTTAATGTCTGTAAAATATGTGGAACGTTGGACTGTATTCTACAGTCTTGCTGTTCTATTAAAAAGGAAGTTTTTCAACGACAGCCCCTGTTTACAGACGTTTCCCCCTTTTTATGCTTTAACAAAAAATCTCAATCTCTTCTCTTCTATTCTTGGCTTGACTTCGCGAACGAAGATTCTATAGGGCTTGCCCACGTCGTCTGCAGGCATTTTCGTGGCTGCGGAGGCCAATCCGGGACAGGCAGGTTCGACCGCAGTGGCTGCAGGGGAAGGTCTGGTCAGGGTTCTGAGTTACGACAACTCTGTTTTTTCTTCTGGGCTTGTCCTTAAGGTTAGCTCTGCGAGAGTCCTCAAAGGAGACGGCTGCCTTGTGAATGGTGGAGCGCCAGGTGTCACGGTCCGCAGCAAGCGAAGACCACTGGCGGTGGTCGATTTGGCAGGCACTAAGTGACTTCTTGAGACCGTCTTTGTATCTCTTCTTTGGTGCCCCTTTGTCTCGGTGTCCAGTGGCGAGCTCGCCAAACAGTGATCTTGGGTAGGCGATGATCCTCCATCCTGGAGACGTGCCCCGCCCAGCGAAGCTGTGTCCGCAGCAGCAAAGCCTCGATGCTCACAGTTTCCGCCTGTTCAAGGACCTCGACGTTGGTGACATAGTCACTCCAGTGAATGCCCAGGATGGTACGCAGGCAGCGCTGGTGAAAGCGTTCGAGGAGTCGTAGTTGGCTGCGGTAGAGGGCCCAGGACTCGGAACCGTACAGCAGGGTGGTGAGGACGACAGCTCTGTACACGCTGATCTTGGTGCATTTTTTCAGCTGTTGATTGTGCCACACCCGCTTGAATAGTCGCCCGAAAGCACTGTTCGCTTTTGCCAGCCTGTTGTCCAGCTCCTTGTCCAGCTTGGCGTCTGACGTGATGATGCAGCCAAGGTAGGTAAACTGGTGTACAGACCAGTTCGGACTCGCCGATGGTGATGTGGGGAGGGCGATGCTCTTCCTTGGGTGCCGGCTGATGAAGGACCTCTGTCTTTTTCAGACTGACCTCAAGTCCAAAGAGCTGGGCGGCATCTGCGAAGCAGGACGTAATGCGCTGCAAGGCTCTCTCTGTGTGTGCAACGAGGGCAGCGTCATCAGCAAAGAGCAGCTCACGAATCAGTTGGTCTAGGGTTTTCGTGTGGGCCTGTAGTCGTCTGAGGTTGAACAGGCTGCCATCGAGACGATACCTGATGTTACACTGCGTCGTCATCGTCGAGGTCCACTGTGGCCTGCTTCAACATCATGCTGAAGAAGATGGTGAAGAGGGTCGGTGCCAGCACGCAGCCTTGCTTCACGCCGTTGCGAATGGGGAATGGTTCTGAGAGGTCACTGTTTAGTCTGACCTGGCCTTGCTGGTCCTCGTGGAGCTGGACGATCATGTTGAGGAACTTTGGGGGACGCTGTAAATCGGCCTGAAGGGCAGCTTTCTTGTCGTCACGCTGAAGGCCGGCAACATCAAGCTTTTTCTTGGGGGGGGGGGGGGGGGGGGGGGGGCCTTTCTTGGGTTTCAGCTTGAGGCGGAGCCTGAGTTTGCAGCGAACAAGGCGGTGGTCAGTGTGGCACTCTGCGCTGGGCATCATTGTCATTGTCATAGTCCGTGGGCGTTTTCTAAAACCCGCGCGGTGGAGCTTTTTGGTGGAGTGCAGTGTGCGCAGTACTGGCCCCACCCTTTAAACCCTTGGTTCGTTTGCCATGGCCTAGCAAGCTGGGACCGTGGCATCGAGGTCCTCGGGTCGTAGGCTTTATATCAGACTGTCCTTGTCTTAGTCTCTGGCTCAAAAGCCTTCCCCGGAGACACGGGGGCTTTGATGTCAGGGGTTTCCTCCCTTAGCCTTTCCGCAGCCAAGCGGCCAGGCCTGCAAGGCAGCAGGGGACTCGTGGGGGCCGGGGTCGTCTATGTCCCGTGCAGATGTGAACATCTGCCCACTGCCCAGACGGTGACACTTACCAGAGGAGAAAAATCCAACGCCGAAACCCGGTATCGAACCTCACACCTTTGGCATTGGAGGCAGACGCCTTAACCACTGCGCCACTTCCCCATCTTCCCCATGCTTTAACAAAAAATAATTACAATTAAATTGATGGGTCACGTTGAAATTAATGAAATGATCACAAATTTTATGCTCAATGTGCATACTTTGTTTAAGAAAACAGGCAACAAAAATATTTAAACAGAGGAGTATGATGTAATCAATTTTTATGATCATTTTGCATACTGGTAAAAAGGGGGTAGGGCAGCAGATTCAGCAACTGTGGCCCCTAAATAAATCACAGCATCATAAAAGCAGATTGGGAGTAACTGTGGTACTCTATCCTAACCATTAAAACCTAAAAAAGACATATCAGTTGTATACAAAATTTCTGAGGGCATCAGATACAACGTACGTTTCCCAATTTGGCAATTTTAAATTGAAAAAAGCTATCATTCACCACCACAAACGTATTATAAAGGATGCCGACTTTCCTCATTTTCTTCAGTGCACTTTATGCTCAAATTATTGAAACTTAATGTGTAAAGAGAGGTCAAAATGAAATGGAATAACTTTAGTATTTTTTTTAATAATTAATTTTGTGTATTTTTACAACTTGGGGGTAGGGATACAAATTCAATCAAAGTGGCACTCATAGTAAGTGATCACAACATCACCTAGTCAAGTTTATAATAATTGTGACATCCATTTTTAATGATGTAAGCCTGAAAATGGACTGCCAGAGCTATAGAACATGTCTGAAGGCATCTGACACATTATTTTTGTCTTTTTTTTTCTTTTTCTTTTTCTTTTTTTTTTTTTTGCGATTTTGAAGAAATGGCCATTTACTGGGTGCACAAATACCTTCTCTGTGAGCCACAGATTCAATATATTTTTTATTCTGGTTTATTTATTTATTTTTTTTGCAGAGGACGCAGAAGGTGTGCCTTAACATAATAATGCCTGATTTCGGCTTCTGGAATGAATTCAGATTTATTTAGAGGAACATGTTTCTCAAGCTCATTTTAGCATCCGTGAAGAGCGTGAATGGGGGTATCCTTGCGTCATCGGCTATATCTCTGGTGTGTTCCTAAGGATTTTAGTGGAACATTGCTTAAACATCTCAGGACATACTAAGGTACACTTTGAAACCCATCTTATTGAGTACTGGAGTAGGGTGGGGGGCGGGGGGGGGGGGGTGCACGGTTGATCGGGCTAGCTCCTGACTAACGTGACTGCTGCATGCAGCACGGGTCACAAGTTCATGTCGACAGTAAGACGCACTCTTGTTTTAATTTCATTGGATATGCTAATTTACTTAAACCAATGAAAAATGAGTATGTTGCGTACTTCCGGGCGCAGCTAAAACCTTACGATGGGCGTCTGCAATGATACTTCACTTCAACTTTGCAAAAAGCATCGATACTAAACTATCGTTTATGATCGGCGGGCAAGGTTGGTGTAGATTTGTGGCAAAATATCTACTGAGTTTGTCAAGTTCGAGGTTTTAGGTGAATGGTTGCTTTGAGGATTGAAACTGCTCTGGAATGTCTGTCGCGTGTGCCGTTCGTTTCCTCCCTTGTATTTTGTCTTGAGCTTAGTATAGACGCTTGCGCGCACGCGGTGGTGCAGTCGATTTGCATTAGTCGAAGCTACTATCCACGGACCCTTATGATCTCGGCGGCCGGCCGGACGGTGTGTGCAGGTCATATTACATATTCAAATCTGGGCAGTTGAGGCAGTGCAAGGACCGGTGTTTTTAAAAATAAGTTTTGCCTTGTTTAAAAATTTGTGTAGGGCTCGGACTGAATGCTGGAATTTGCTGGAAATTTCTGGTTAGATGAGAGGAGACATGTTTGGTGCTTTGATTCATACCATCCTGAGCTTATCCAGTAGACAATTGTGGGCTCTGTTGACTGAGTTGCCGTTGACGTAGTGATTTGAGGGGCACGCTGATTTCAGCTGTGCTTGGGTGTGGGGTTGGTAAGGAATCAGGTTCATAGCCAAGAAATGAGACTGTCAATGTGCTGTTTTTATTGTTATTTTGTGCATGGCAAATGTGCAGCTGGTGGGCGGTAGTGTTTTTTAGGTGATTGAAATATTAGGGGATGCCTGGGACTGACTATGGCTAAGAGCATGAGTTTCTTTTTATGCGAATTATATTGTGATGCAGGGGATATTCTTGGATTCTAATAGTACAAGAACCATTTGTATTTTTGCCTCAACATGTATTTGTGGAATTGGTAATATCTTGGGTGTTTTGACTTTGAGCCATATATTGATTAGTGTTTGTAATTGGATTTTCACCTGCAGCTTAAATGGGGCTTAAAGGGTGGATTTCTTGATGTTGGGATGATACAATCGCGCGAAGGGCTGTTGTATTAACCGACATGTATTAAACTTATGGAATAAGTTTAAACAGGGTGATTGGTATAGCTTTGTTGCGCTTGAGCTGCTCGGGCCAGATCAAACAGGCATAACATAGCCCTAATATATTGTGTTTTTGCTGCGAGGGGTTTTGCGGTTAAATCGAAGGATCTATTTTGTATTAGGTCCCACGGTGTGCTCAATTATTATGTTCTAGTCTGAATATTTGTAATGGGAAACAACCATTGCCTTTGTTTTATGTTGTGGCACCTATATTTCTTTTGTTGTTTATTACAGTGTCCACGGATCAGGTTGCCGTCAGTCTGCTCTCTCATGCTTTATTTTGTCCCTGAGTCATTGATGTTTTTGTGTCGCCATACAACCGGTTAACTGATCCTATTATTGATGTTATAGTGAAAATAAATATCTTTTTAAACTGTTTGGGAAAACCTTTTGGTATTATTTTCTGAGAGAGAGGGAATGGGTGTTAATTAAGGATCATCTTTTCCTGAAGAATCTGGGTTACCCTAGATCTATCTACAATCGTCTACTAACAGGTCACGGTATACATTTAAATTGGGAAGTTGAGGCAGTGCAAGGTCCCGTGTTTTTAAAAATAATTTTTGCCTTGTTTGAAAATTTGCAGTTGGGCTGAATGTGGGAATTTGCTGGAAATTTGAGGTTAGCTGAGAGGAGACATGTTTGGTGCTTTGATTCATACCATCCTGAGCTTATCCAGTGGACATTTGTGGGCCTATGTTGAGTTGCCTTTGGCGTAGTGATTTGAAGGGCGCGCTGATTTCAGCTGTGCTTGGGTGTGGGGTTGGTAAGGAACCAATTTCATAGCCAAGAAATGAGACGGGCCATGTGCTGTTTTTTTTTTGGTATTTTGTGCATGGCAAATGTGCAGCTGGTGGGCGGTAGTGCTTTTTAGGGAATTGAACAATTAGGGGATGACTGGGATTGACTAAGGCTAAGAGACTGGACAGTACGGAAACACCACTGTGGTCCGTGGCCTGTCAGGTGCACCACATGCCATGTGTGACATAGACCGGAAACTGGTTTAGTGTAACCAGATCAATGAGTTTGGATGGTTGCAGTTGGAAAAGTAAGAAAATCATGAAAAATTTGAAATTTTGCCAAAAAATCGCTGTGCATGCAGTTTATAGGCGTTTTGGCATGTTTTGCATGGCAACACCCTGTTTACCTGCACTGTGAGCTAGGTTTAGTGTGTTTGCTCATTTATTTTTTGTCTTACAGGTAGTCATGAGTCTTTCCTTCGACCATGAGCTGTGACCTTTGACCTTGACCTTGAAAGGGGTGGGGTTTGGGGTGTTCAGTTTGATAAATGCGTTAAAAAAATTCACTCTTTCAGTTATTGAAGTTGTGTGGTGTGGGTGTAAGGTGGGGTGGGCAGGGGTTTGGGTTGGGGGCCCGGGGGGGGGGGGGGGGGGGGGGGAGGGGAGAGGGGGGGGGTTGGGGGCTTAAGGTCAAAGGTTAAGATAAAAACTACAATGAAACAGTGTTAGCATGTGCATTTCATCAGACAGCTGACCTCAGAGTGAAATAAGCGGCCAAAATAATGTGACCTGCAGAAGTGTTATTTTGCATGGTACTGCTACACTGGTTGCATCTGAGGTGTCATTCTGCTGTAATTGTCATGAGGGATGTCTCTGGTGTCTATTCTAAGCCAAACACAAGCACTTGTACACTGAGTAAAGCTCATTTGAGTGCATTATTATGGGACCAGCAGTTGCAGGCACCAGTACAGGGTTTTACAGGAGTGTTGACAAGTTTGGCACCCACATGCCTACTACATCTGCAAGATGAGCTGAGGTGTTTTGAGACTCTGACAAGTGTGTTTTATATAAAAATGAACTGTACATAACCATTTTTCTATGCTACCTCCTAAATCAGCACTCCAGACACTTGTTAGCGTATGCGGCGTGTCCCGCATAGCATAGTTTTGGTTGTTTTGTGTAGTCTTTTTCCTGTGGGATAGCTCAATAGACTTAATGTTTAAATTGCAGAGCTGTTTCATGACCCCTTTTGCCTAGGGAAAGATTGCCAGCAGCACATAGGGCATGGCAGCTGGTTACAGGCCTCTTCCAGCTTGTTGTCACCAGAAAACAGGGTCAATGAGGATGCCTGGGTGTTGTCTTTTGGGCTGCCCTAAGATACACAAGGAAATGGCCTTGGGTCTGAAAGCTCATTTCTCATCAGTGTCAGTGTCATGGTAACTGTTTTAAGTTGTCCAGCCCACCAGAAGTCAGTTTGACTGTATTGCATGCGTGTGTAAACTTGGAAAAACAGAAAACGTAGGGGGGTAGGCAATGGAAAAATATGAAAAAAACCACTTTCATGTGCCTGTGTCTCAAATGCAACATTTCTGAAGATCAGATATATTACTTGATGTACATGCCAATTTTGGAGGCATTCTGACCATATCTAGGCTGTTTTTCATGGCATCAGATATGCATGATCCAACACGTCAGCAGCGTTGTGAACGCCACATCAAGGCACTTCACATAATGGGCCATAACATAAAGATGCAGCAACTTTCAAGGGTGTCACTTTGGATTTGACTTAGCTATTGTCTAAGGGTTGCACTGATGGCAGATTGAATGGTGTTCAGGTGGGACAAGTTTCTCTGACAGCTAGGCGCATTCGATAAAATGTTGCGAAATGTAAGCAACAACTCTGACGTCATTTTTTAGGTCACTAGAATAATCGCGCCCTTTCCAGAACGTTCTAGGTCAAACGAGGTCGGACTTCAGCAGCAATGTAACGAAAAGAAGCGTCATTTTAGCTCCACAACAGAAATCGACCGCGATTCTCCGCTAAGCAAAAGAAAATGAATCACTAAAAGGTACGTAATTCTTATCCAAATAAAGGCTCAAATGAATACACACACGCTCTCAAAAGAATAACACAACCACGAACATAACAGAGCAGGAGATGGATTGTTTGCCACTGTTTCAGCAAGTCAGTTGAGCCCAAGATTGGTTCCCTGTGCGTCACTGACAATCGGTGCCAGTCTCGAGGCGCAAAAATCGCGGCTGAACAACTGATCTTCCACGATTCAACCAGATTCAGTTTTATGCCAAGAGTTTTGTGCGCCTGACTGGCTCCGAGTGTCATGAACGCTCAGAGCCGGTCAGGCGGCACAAAACCTTTCAGTGGTAGCCGGGCTCGCTGACTCGAAACATTTTCCATTTACTCACCCCCGGTGTTACGACTGGAAAGATTCTGCTAGAGTTGATGATGATGATGATGAAACGCTTTTATTCAGGATAAAAAATTTTAGGCATAGAAATGCCCATCTGGAAGTTACGCTCAAAAAGCGATCACAAGCCCGGATTGTCAAAAGTCGGGGTAAAGAAGTCTCTGTTGAGGCAAGGCAGCATCGATAATACCTGTTATTATATATATGCTTTACCTATCAGTTCTGTTGCCTCTCAGTCAGTCTGTCGTCAAACAAGCGACCTGCGGCCAAAATAATCCCGGCGTATGCTCGGAATACTCAAGCCAGACATGGCCAGGCCAGTCCTTGACTGATTGAGTCACACTGAACGAGCATACGCCGGGATTATTTTGGCCGCAGGTCGCTTGTTTGACAGACTGACCGAGAGGACAACAGCAACATAACTGACAGGTAAAGCGCATATATAATAACCGGTATTATCATTATTATTATTGTTAGTAGTAGTAGTATTGATACACAGTAGTCTTTTTCTTTTTGTCAGAACGCTGCCTCGTAAAGGCATAACACTGTGCGTCCGCTGTGTGTGTGTGTGTGTGTGTGTGTGTGTGTGTGTGTGTGTGTGTGTGTGTGTGTGTGAAAAGCAAGATTTTTGTGTCTTGTATTGCGAAAATGGATTTACTGCAGTGCTTCTAAAGAGCCCTAAGTTGGAAGATTACAAAGTAAAGTAGTTAAAAGCACTGTCAGGGGGAGAGAAGTGTGCACGATCGACCAGTGATCATAGTTTTACTTGGTCAAAGCACAAAAAAAAAGATAGGAAAGAGGGAGCGCTAAGAAAGTGACTGAAAGCAATGCCTATGGAAGCCCTCCCCCCCCCCCCCCCCACCCCCCGATCACATATCCACTGTTCCAGCCACTCAGTGCATGGAAATTAAAAATTTAAATCTAGGTCCCCCAAGGGGGTCAAGATATTCAGCCGGTGTGTCTCCCCTTTTCTTTTCATTTAGCCCTAAGTTGGGTTAGAGAAATTAACCCTTTGGCTATCGGTAGTGGCGGTTTTAGTCGCGATGATTCCCGGCATCGGAAACTGACTGATCATCGCGACAAAAACTGCTACCCGACAGATAATGGGTTACTAATATTAACTGTGTATCCCACAGTGGTGTGTGCACGGAAGAATAATCACGTGGGGCTTTGATTGCGAAAATTTGCGGGTTCTCAATCCATGTTAGTCTTGCCTCTGAACGGAGTGAGACTTGTCTATTCTACTTTTTCTAATCCGTGTGAGCTCAGGCCGCACAGGTTTGTTCGTTTTATCCATTTTTCAGTTTGTCCCTCTGCACCGAGGTGATCAGGGATAGGCCGCACAGGCTTTCCGCTGCGGCTTATATCTGCATCAGTCGGTGGTCCAACTCTCCCGTTACGTAAACTGGAGAAGAATAGCAGAGACTGAAGTACGTGTCCTTTTACACAAACCAAGGGGAATTACTCAGCGCTGGACAGACAAACAGTTAGATCCACTGCCCCCGCCTATCAGGTACCCAATCGCCAGCCCACAGAGAAATACGCAGGTATAGACCAAGACGATCATCTGCATCCTCAAAAAGAATGCATCAGGTCTCTTATATAACCCATGTCTTTCTCCGGAACTTAGGAAGTAGGCAGGAGAAACATACATACACAAACACGAAGGTGCATTACTATATGTGGTAGGGTAAATACCTTGATTTCCCACAGTAGATGCACAGAACATTACACAGCAATGTAACGATATAAATTTGCCTCGAGTTATAGATACTCACAAAACAGATAGGTGAGGCTAGCGCTGGCAGAATTGTACACAAACCAAGGGGAACTACTCGGCAGCGCTGGACAGACAAACAGTTAGATGCCCTGCCCCCGCCTATCAGGCACCCAATCGCCAGCCCACAGAGAAATACGCAGGTATAGACCAAGACGATCATCTGCATCCTCAAAAAGAATGCATCAGGTCTCTTATATAACCCATGTCTTTCTCCGGAACTTAGGAAGTAGGCAGGAGAAACATACATACACAAACATGAAGGTGCATTACTATATGTGGTCGGGTAAATACCCTGATTTCCCACAGTAGATGCACAGAACATTACACAACAATTGTGTACAATTCTGCCAGCGCTAGCCTCACCTATCTGGTTTGTGCGTGTCCTTTTACGACTGACATTCACACTATTAACCCATTCAGCCCTGACGCACTACAGCAGGAGATGGGTCGACCATGATAATTCAAAGGGTAGTGCGGCCAGATTGGCTTGGCGCCTCTCGGCGCCAAGCTAATCTGGCACAACCCTTGAATTATCATGATCGATCCATCTCCTGCAACAGGTGCAACGTCGTTAGATGACGCCTCCCAAATTTGGGAGTTACGTGCGTCGGGCTGAATGAGTTCCTTTCTCCCTTTTACAAATTTAGTGATCTGGGATGAGTTTCTCAAATGCAGCGCACGCACGTCCTGCCGTCTATAACCTTTTCAATCACTGCCGAGGAAAACTGCTCACCACCCAGCTGCATTGAGTGTAAGAGGTACTATAGATCCTCATGAGCCTCCGCAATTGCTCACGAAGATCTATGCCTCTTGCTGAAACCATTTCGTATCCATGTTCTGCGGATTTTCTTTACTGACGTTGAATGAGCAATGACTGATTCCAAAAGCACACGTTGCGTGTACTGGTAGTGAAGGGGTTAACTGTCATTACACACCCATCAAATACATCAACGACGGGTGCCTTTGAAAGCAAGTTGACCTGAACTGAGTCGGTGTTCAGGTCGTACTCCATAGGCAATGGCCATGTCCGGCCTTGTCCCCCATAACCCGCCTGTTAGGGTCCGACGTCCACTCTAGTGCCATGGACGCAGAAGCCCAACTAATCGTATGCAAGGTCAGTGCGCGCCTGCACGATATTCTAGTCTCAGTAAAATGAATCGATAGCGTTTCGAGGTATCCACAATGCCGCATTGATCAGCCTGTCTCTGGAACTCTGGCTAGGTACACACGTATCGTACTGCACACAATGCCTCGACCGTTCACGTCTGGCCAAAGCGACCTGCGCAAGACTGATGGAGCGGCCTGGAAGTGACTGTTTGTCTCAAAAGACTTCAGAATTCTTCAGTAAAATAGTTGCATAGAACGTTAATGTGCTTTCGATTTTGCAAAGGCTGTTTCTTTAATGGCCTGTTAAGCAATATTGTTGCAAATGTGTGCACAAACAACTTCAGTAGTGTGTAAAGATATTGGTTGTGTGACGTAGGAATGAAAACAATTTGCTTTGTCTTCTTTCAGTCTTTTTACACTTTTTCTCACTGACCTGGCATATTTTCGATTTTTTTCCCTGGTCGTCCGTTGTCAAGGCAACGGGAGTCCCCTTGTCATAGGTTACCAAGGTAACATGTGATAAGTAGACTCCCTTATTAAATGGTACGTTGACAACGTTACTCGCTGAGCAAAGCCTTCTCCCCCAAATAAATCTTTGGCCAATCACATTTCCCGGTACAGACACAACCTAATCTTCATTCAGTCAAACGTCTAAACAGGGGGTTCTTTCTCCGGGTACTCCGGCTCTTCCTCCCCCACAACTTTGGTATCAGTTTCAGCCCACTTAATCAAATTTCAAATACAAACGATTGTGAATTTCCAAAAACTACAGTAGCTCGCTTGAGCTTGCCCTTAGCACCACGTGAATGTTCTGTGT
Source organism: Semisulcospira habei (assembly GCA_036245525.1). Classification (NCBI taxonomy): domain Eukaryota; kingdom Metazoa; phylum Mollusca; class Gastropoda; family Semisulcospiridae; genus Semisulcospira; species Semisulcospira habei. Next base: position 170,085,916 of record BTPG01000004.1, read on the forward strand.
TTATGTACAGTGTGTGAGTGAATGCGCGTGATTCACGTGAGCGTGCTTGTTGGGTTCAGTTCGCGGCGGCGCTTTGAGCCGATTTTCAATTGGGATAAAGCGCCTATTTAATGCGCTTATTATTATTATTATTATTATTATTATTATTATTATTATTATTATTAAATATGCCAATAAATAAATAATTTAGAGGGCTACACAACACCAAGAACTGATGTAGGTTGTGTAACACCGCTGGTACCAGTTTCATACAAAACGTAACTGAATAATTTAATTAGTAATAGTTAGATAATATCAACGACAAGAAAATTCAACTGAAGCGAAGGCCCTACCACTTACTGATCGCATTCGGCGAAACGGCGAATGAACAACAAATTGAATAAATAAAACTGAGGAGGCTACGCAACAAAATAACTATATGCACGCGTTGTGTTCGACCTAGTTAACAATTTCATTTTTTTAATAACTGAAAATGTGTTAAGTTAAAAAAAAATACCTGGGAAAAATTCCAGGTGAATGCGGCAGTTCGGCGGAGGTTGTCGACTGATAGTCGAAAGTGTGTAAAATTACGTCCCCTGAAACATACGTCACACGTAACTTGAAGTTTGGGGTCCTTTCAAGGGTACACTTCACGCTTATACTTTTTACAGTTGAAGACAAAATCGTTGTATTACGAGTTTGGCTTTGCTAGTGGTTCTTGTCGCCTCTCGGGTCCGGTCAGGGGATTCAATGTCGGAGGTAAGACTAGAGGGCTAAACTGAGCCCTCGACTCTTACCTCCGACATTGACTCCTTGATCCAACCCTCGTGGCGACAAGAACCGCGGGAAAAGCCTAACTCTTTATACAACTTTTTTCCCTATAACTATCTCGTAAGCGGTTTATCGTCTATGAAGGGCATCTGCTAGACTATAATAATATTGTCAGAAATGGAACCCGGTGGACACCCAATGCGCAAACGGCCATCGGGACGACGTCTGCCCGATGGCCTTTGCGCACTGGGCAAATGACGGACGAGGGACAAGAGCAATTGAAAGTAGTCAAGAACAGCGTTACGACGCGGAGCTTATGTGGTGGAAAGCACACTTCCAGGACGTATGCGTCAATGGTACTTGGCACGGGCGATCGCCGCGTTGCGGGTCACCGCTATAACATGGGTAGTAGGGCGCAAGGTTTGCGCTAGGCTTTTTGACAACCGGTACTTTCTTTCAGTAACACCTGGCCAAACTAGCGCCCGTCGTAAAAAAAAAAAAAATAAATAAATAAAAATAAATAAAAAATTAAAATCCGTAAACTCAGTAAATCATTTCGTTCGTAAATTTGTTCGTGGTCTTCAACAATTTTCAGTATCCCTACCTCCGCGATCGGTATTTCTCTTTTCTAATCGGTATCGTTTGCAGGCTCATACTTTCCTTAATTCGGTTGCCTTCAAAGACTGGTAAAATACCGAGAAAAAACAGGGTTAACAACTTCCCTGCCACCGTACGTACACTGTACGTGTATTTTTGTTTCTAAGGGTTCATTTTTATTTCTCAGTCTTGAATCATTCAACGACCAAAGCCGTCAAAGAAACATATGGAAACAAAGAAACTGGTCTCAACAAGAGGCATAGATCCTTATTAGCCCCCGCAGTCGCGGGGGCTAATGAGGATCTATGTCTCTTGCGGCCGTTGGATTGTGTTCACTTTTTTCTCGGCAGTGAAGGGATTAATGAGTTTGCCTTCCCAAAAAAAAGATGAAATGCAGAAAAAACACGGCGGTTAACGCGAAACTTGAACTGGTGAGAAATTTAATACCACAGTTATGTTGTGTCGTGTTACAGAGGTGTTCGATTACGTACATCTAGTGCTTTCCGTGACAGTTCTCATCGGACGTCAGTTCAGAGATGAGGAAATTTGCCCATAACTCCTGGCCGTGGGACTTATGCTCATTCAGTCGTTTGATTTGATTTTTTTTTTAATATACGAATTTCAGGTGCAGCTGACAGAAAGATGAGAAATCTGAAGAGTTACGTGTACGCGATTTTGGCCTGCCTTGCAGTAGTGTCAGTGACAATGCTGCTTCGCCTTCCCTCAAACCCACGCAAGGGAGAAAGCCAAAGGCTGTCGCTGGAATTCACAGGTAACTCCCCCTTAGTCTCGTCAGGCTGTGGTAGAGCAGTGCAATTTTACGATGTGTTCGTTTTATCCATTTTTTTTGTTTTGTTTTGTTTTTTGTTTTTTGTGTCCCTCTGCACCGAGATGATCAGGGATTTACGATGCGTATCAATGCACAGTATTTGTATCTTCTAGTTCTAGTCACTAAAACAACAGAGTCCACAATAGCTCAGGCGGTTAAGCGTCGGAGCAAGAGAGCGAAGGGGGTCGTGGGTTCGAGTCCCAGTCCCGGCCTCGGTAGATGGACTAAATTCCAGGGGAAAAAAACGGACTTTTTCCATAGCATGTACTCCGAGTACAACCTGAACATTGATCAATTCAGGCTAACTGCAACTGTGCCACTTTGATTTACCAGGATAGGCAATAGATTTCCCTGTCCCCCAAAACTGCCCGTCAGGGCCGTCCATTATCACTTCGGTGCCGTGGACGTTAAACCCCAAACTAACCAACCAATCACTAAAACAAGACAATGTCTTGTTTAACCCGCCGTTCAGTGCCCGGCCGAGAAAATCTGAACACCAGCCAACCGCAAGAGATATAGATCCTCATGAGCCCCCGCAGTTGCCCCCGCAGAGACTATTACTACCAGCGACATGAAACTTGGCACAAAAACGGGATGTGGTGTATCATTTATAATATTGCATTTTAATTTTACTTCTTTCCAAAGTCAAGGTCACAAAGATCACACCGTATGAGAAACTATGACCATATTTGTTTATACGAGGGTCGCTCGATGTGTGTCGGAATGCTCTCTATCAGAAAGAGTAGAGTCTTCAAATGCAATATCTTTATGAGCAGCATGATTATATTACTAACCTTACAAAAAAAAATTAATGCCTATGAAATACGGCTGTTTAGATAACGACTTCCAAAGTATTATAATCCTGCATGTTTGCGAGAACTAGCTGTTCGTGTGATTTTTGAGGTTTGCACAACCATGGCTTTCAAAAGCGAATAACGTAAAGAGAAACATTAGGTCGTCTTGTTTTTTTGTTTTTTTTTGTAAGGACCCATGATCCTTCTCTAATGATAAAACGTTGAATGGATTCTTTGTATTGAAAACAGGTAGGCAGGGTCTTAAAACTGAATGATACTCCTATTATTATTGTCAACTCATTCAAGGTCACAACCCTTTAAAAGGGAACCAACCAGAAATTTGTAATGTAGATTGTGCGATACAGTAATGCCTTAAGATCCAATCGGGGAGAGCAGACATGATCCAAGTCAGACACGTGAGAGGTAAACAGTGAACTTAGCAAGGGTGACCCCATCACAGTGACGCCAAGTCGAAAGAGGGTAGTGTTTTGATGCCTGATATTTTGAAGTAATTCAGTAGTGATTGTCCGAAACTGTTACTGGACACTTCCAATGAAAGCATCTTTGACACTATAAATATTACATTTAACGGAAAGAAATCGAAATCCGTTCAGAGTTCCTTTGGTCAAAAAATATTTCAAGACTGGAAAAAGAACACAAGGTTCCGACGTATCAGAGCGGGACTTTCTGTAATCTCACCACTTCTGGGGCGGTCCGTGGCTCAGTGGTTAAGGCGTCTGCCACCAATGATAAAGGTGCGAGGTTCGATTACGGGTTCCGGCGTCGGACTTTTCTCCTCTAGTAAGTGTCATCATTAATTCGGGCGGACCGTCGGGGGTTCTTTCTCCGGGTACTCCGGCTCTTCCTCCCCCACAACTTTGGTATCAGTTTCAGCCAACTTAATCAAATTTAAAATACAAACGATTTGAATTTCCAAAAACAACTGCAGTAGCTCGCTTGAGCTTGCCCTTAGCACCACGTGAATGTTCTGTGTTTACGTACATTGTGTGAGTGAATGCGCGTGATTCACGTGAGCGTGCCTGTTGGGTTTAGTTCGCGGCTACATTCTGCACATTGAGTTATATTATAAATACGAGAAATGCGCTTATAAATACCATGTAATAATAATAATAATAATAATAATAATAATAATAATAATAATAATAATAATAATAATAATAATAATAATAATAACTATGCTAAAATGGATGGTAAGAAACAACCGCTTGGCAAATCCACTCCTTTCTTGCATAGACGCTCTACCATGGGAGCAAACTGCATTGCACTAATTAGATACCTCCATTTTTCCATCATACCTTTTACGTGCACTTATGATGGGATAGCGTGATTACTGGTTGGTATCAGCATCCAAGATGTTTTTCGAAGGCTGTGAGCACCTGCGCAGGATACACAGGGATTACTTCCTCTTGCTGTTCGCGTTCCATAATCATATCTTCTTCGCAAACCAGATAGATGAGGCTAGCGCTGGCAGAATTGTACACAAACCAAGAGGAATCACTCAGCGCCGGACAGACAAACAGTTAGATCCCCGCCTATCAGGCGGGGGCAGGGGATCTAACTGTTTGTCTGTTTATCTGTTTATCTTCTTCAGCACTACCAGATTTCGGAGTCACGTTTTACAGTTGGTCATTGCACTGTCCATCTTCTGAGGTGAAAATGTCTTCGTTGCGTGAGTTCCTTGAAATTGTATCTGGTAGCTGAATACCGAATGCTTTGGCGGTTATCACAGCGTTTAGTGTGGCGTCCACAAGGAGATGGCTTCTAACAGTTCTTGCCACTGCTTTACCTGTCATCATGTGCCGAGGGGTGTTTCTTGCATACGCCACTTCCAGCACTTCTTCAAGCCCAGTCCCAGCCATAAACTTCCAATGGTTAAAAAACACACAACTCATTTCTGTATGAAACGGGCCAAGACGGGGAACCATAGACTGAAGATCGTTGTCATTTTTCTCGCTCAAAAGAACAATCTGTTCCTTCCACCACAAAGGCTGGTCGAATGTCAACACTGGCTTCACCTGGTGTCGCCGTGCTGCAGCCAACACGTACACTCTTGGTCAAGTAATTTCAGCTCGTCTCCGTTGGATTCATGTCTATCATTGGTAAAAACACAGTCGATGACAAGCCCGGATGTTCGCCTTGACTTATAGCCTGCATGTACCCTGACCAAGCAGATCGCAAGGGCCAGGAAACCTTCCAGGCTGTGTCTAGGAGTGAGTCGGTGTCATCTTAGTTCATGCTTGACAGTTCTTCACACATAATTGAAAAGTGATAAACGTTTGCTGAACTGAAGAAATACATGTCTACTTTGCCAATTGCAGTGACGTCTTTGAGGGATCCAGTGACACGTGGAACAGGCCTCTGACATCTGGTGACTGGGGTAACTGCGGCCATTAATCCCATTCCGTGAAAAGTAACGACATATATATAATATATATATATATATATATATATATATATATATATATATATATATATATATATATATATATATATATATATATATATATATATATATATATATATATATATATATATATATATCATGGTCGACGCTATCGGCCATGCACTGAACGAAGTGATCGTGTGTGATTCCTGGTAGATCATTACCTTCAGACAACGTTGCAGACATTTCAAACGTTTTAACTTGCTTGTAGGAACACGAGAAGTCATGGCGATGCAGTGATTCCACAAAAACTCATGATCGGAAGTGATGATGTATTTGAACACCGAGACCTATTTGCAGCGGGGCCAACAGGATTTGCGGATGAGCAGCCTGCATAATAGCTTGTCACATGCTTGCTATTTTCAAGGCATTGTCTTTGCCACTGAAGATCTTTCGCATGAGCAGTTGCAGTGACTCTGGAACATACTCTAAGTTAGCTTCAGTTGAGGCGATGTCAGCTGGGTCTGGATACATATCCTTTGACGACTCTGATAAATCTTTGATATCTCTCTTGATCAGCTTTTCGGCAGCTTCAATAAGCTTATATTTGTGTGTGTCACGGTCCTTTGTGTCCGGCGACTCAAAGTAGTGAACAAATATAACAGACGCTGCTTTTCTAAGAGTCACTACATCTGTCTTTCCAGCTCTTGCTGATATCAACATGTCATCATCAAAATGCTTTTGAAGCTTCCTTTTGATATGTTTGGTGCTCAAAGCCGTGTCTTCACAAACATCTTTCGTTTTCTCAACGAGGTCGTTTGTTCGTTGTCGTTCTCTTCAAGAAAGGCGCAGATTTATTTCGAAAAGCTTCCTGCCTTTTAGGGTCCGGGGGGCATGTGTGTAGGCCTACCTGTTCCTGCATGGGATCAAGTCGTCTCTCTGGCATGAACGTTTTTGGTAAGAGTTTGCCCATTCGTATTGCCGTTGTGTACAGATCTGCAAAATCGCGGACTGGAAGACTTTTCGATCGGTACCGGTACTAGCAGACGGAGCAAACTTTATAACCTCTCTGTCGGTGATTGAACTTTGCCGGTGTACCGCAAAAGAAGCAGTGAGTCTTGATGTCAAATGTAGGCTTGCTAGACCTTGTAGATGGTACAGAAACTCTAGGTGCATCGTCGTTTTCTTTCCTTTCCGAGACATTTTGCAACACACCTTTTATTGCAGTAGTTCTTTCTACATTTTACATAAACGGCTTGTCCAACGGAGGTGAGAATAATGTTGTGACCACATAAAGTACCGGTTTGATTAACGGTTTTACTGCCATCCTGTCGAAGTCCAACAGTGTCTTCACCATTTGTCAGGGAATCATTACATAAAACGCACTGCTCTATCTGGAATGGAAGCAACCCCCGCCCAGAAACCTTGATTATATGTGAATAATATGAGCAAACGTCAAAATATAAACAATTTAAAAAATACACACGCACGTACGAACACGCACGCACCAGAGAGAGAGATAGAGAGAGAGAGAGAGAGAGTTTTGTGACAGAGAACAACAACAAAAACAAAAAAAACCCAACTCAAACGTGTTTGAAAATGAATATGAAGTAATTTACCTTGATGTGTTTTCTACGTTCATTAAATATGCAGATAGCGTGCTTTTTGCATACAAGCACACTACACACAAACCACAACAAAACGAAACTGACATTAGTCTGCATTGCTGCAAATGTTGAATTCAATTTTTTTCCCTGGCTTTGCTTATTTTTTCATTTCATTTGTATCACTCTGTCTTGTTTTACTGTGCTTCAGAGTGACGCTGAGGACGATCTTCAGCCCGAACATTGCGATCGTGCTCAAGTGTATCTTCTTCTTGTCTTATGCCTTGCACCCCTACTGGGGCAAAGGCCGCCTACAAAGGATCTCCAAGAGTCTCTGTCCCGGGCTCTCCTTTCCACTTGGTTCCAGGTCATCTTCATGGTCTTAAGGTCTGCATCCAGTTCCCGGCGCCATGTGTTTCTTGGTCTGCCTCTTTTCCGCGTGCCCTGTGGATTCCATGTTAGGGCTTGCCTGGTGATGTTGTCTGCTAGCTTACGTAAGGTGTGCCCTATCCATCTCCAACGTCGTTGTTTAATTTCGTCTTCTGCAGGCAGCTGATTGGTTCTATTCCAGAGTTCGTTGTTGCTGATGGTCTCTGGCCAATGGATATTTAGGATCTTGCGCAGGCAGTTGTTAATGAAGACTTGTATTCTCTTTGTATGCTCAAGTGTATGGCTATGAATTAATCGTCAATAAAACTTTATATGTGTGCAGAATTTATTATTTTTTCCGAGAATGACTGAATGAGGCACGAACTCGAAGAGTGCACAAGCACGAGATTCCTGACAGGCCGTTCGTTAGATCTAAACCAGCGTTGAATGATCGAATGAAACTATGCTGTCTGTAGTTACGCACAGAACTCGGTATTGGTTGTTATTATTATTTTCATCAATAGTAATAATAGTAATTACAGTAGTAGTGGGGGAAAATACGGTATAATTTTTTTTTAATCCCCATTGTAAGGATCGTTGTGAATGTCCATACAGACTGATAGATTCACGCCAGTGTCATCCGGCGAGTAGGCTACGCATAAGAAAAACAATGCACACATCTGATTTCACTGTCATCATTTTACTTTTTCTGAGATGCGCGATTGCGAAAATTACTCAACAACAAAAACAAAGTATGAGTTTTCGTATTATTTTTCAATATTATCAGTTCAGCGCATCTCTTCTCCTTGACTACTGAAAGCAGAAGTTGTCAACAAAACATTGCAGCCCTGCAGTTCTGTACGCGTATGGTAACACAAGAGGCCACAATTTTATCTTCTAAATCAGGCATTTTTTCCCGATATTTATGTAGTCATTCAGTACATCATCGAGATTGTATATCCGTTGAGAAACCGCGTGACGCAAGGATGTCTAGGTGTTTCATAAATGCCCTCGCCTATACGGTGGACTTTGGGATGAAATCCTCATCTTGTTTTAAACAGATAATATTCTCCTCAAAGTTTTGTTATTTTTATTCTGAATAGAAGTTTTGTCACTTTAAAAAATGATGCAGATTCTATTTTTCTTTTCTTTTTTTTAAACTTTTTTCCCCATTGATTTTTTTCATATGGGCGCCGGGTCCGATATCAATTTGATCAGCACTGCTCTTAGCCAATCACTGGCGTGCATGTGTATCAAATGAGCTCTATAAATACTGTACATTAGTTTTACAGTAACTAAAAGAAATATGTATACTTAGCTACTATGTACCAGGGGCCAGCTGCATGAGCGAGCTTGTCCTGCGCCAGCCAGTAAGCAAGGTGCGCCGCTACTGGCTCCAATTCCAGTATTCCATAAGCCAGTTCTAGCTACCGTGCCCCCTCTCCCATCCCTCCTCCCCTCCCCCCCCCCCCACTCAGTACTCAATAAGATGGGTTTCAAAGTGTACCTTAGTATGTCCTGAGATGTTTAAGCCATGTTCCCCTAAAATCCTTAGGAACACACCAGAGATATAGCCGATGGCGCAAGGGTACCCCCATTCACGCTCTTTGCGGATGCTACAATGAGGTTGAGAAACATTTTCCTCTAAATAAATCAAAATTCATTCCAGAAGCCCAAATCAGGCAATATTATGTTAAGGCACACCTTTTGCGTCCTCTGCAACAAAAAAAAAAGGAAAAAAAAAGAATGAAAACATATTGAATCTCTGGCTCACAGTGAAGATATTTGTGCACCCAGTCAACGGTCATTTCTGTGAAATCGCAAAATAATAATAATAATAATAATAATAATAATAATAATAATAATAATAATAATAATAATAATAATAATAATAATAATAATAATGTGTCAGATGCCTTCAGACATTTTCTATAGCACTGGCAGTTCATTTTATAGTACTGGCAGTTCAGTCCACTGTGGTACCGGTTTCAGGCCACTTTATAAAATTTCAAATACAAGCGATCAAAATTTCCGAAACGCCTCAGTAGCTGAGCTGACCCTTCGCACCACGTGAATGTCCTGTGTTTGTCTTGTACTGTGTTTGTCTTCAGTGTGTATGTGTGTGTGTCACGTGAGTGTGCGTGTTGGGTTTAGTTCGCGGCGCTTTGAACCGATTCGCAGAATTGGGAAAAGCGCCTATATAATAACCGGTATTATTATTATTATTATTTTCAGGCGTACATAATTAAAACAGGATGTCACAATTATTATAAACTTAACTAGGTGATGCTGTGATCACTGTGAGTGCCACAGTGGTTGATTTTGTATCCTTATCCTCAAGTTGTAAAAATACACAAAATTAATTAGAAAAAAAAACTACTTAAGTTATTCCATTTCATTTTGACCTCTCTTTACCTATTAAGTTTCAATAATGTGAGCATAAAGTGCAAGAAAATAAGGAAAGTCGGCATCCTTTACGCTACGTTCGTGAAGAATGATAGCATTTTCCCAATTAATATTGCCAAATTTAGAAACGTACGTTGTTTTCGATGTCCTCAGAAATGTTGTATCCAACTGATATATCTTTTTTAGTTTTTATTGGTTAGGATAGAGCACAACAGTTACTCCCAACCTGATTTTATGATGCTGGGATTCATTTAGGGGCCACAGTGGCTGAATCTGTTGCCCCTACCCCCATTTTACCAGTACGCAAAGAAACGTAAAATGATCATAAAAATTGCTTACGTCATACTCCTCTGTTTAAATATTTTTTGTTGCCAATTTTCTTTAAAAAGTATGCATACTGAGCATACAAATTTGTGATCATTTCATTAATTTCAATGTGACCCATCAATTTAATTTAAATATTTTTAACTGGCTGGTCTTTTAGGTGATATTTTACCTAGCCTAAGGCGGGTCTAGTAAGGTCTCCCCTTTTCTTTTCATTTATTTTCGTCTAGGAATGTGTAAATATGAATATGCTTAATAAAGTTTCATGGTTCCTAACAGCCAAAACAATGTTACCAAAATACTTAGTTTCCACATGTCCAGTGGCACCACGAGATCACCACTTTCACCCCCATTTTTTGCCTTCTTCTTCTGCAACGTTCAATTCCTTGATGGCCGTCTTTAAATCTTATATTGTTCTGGCTTCCAATAAGTGAGCTGTCAAGAGCTCGGCAGCACGTTTTCAGTTTGGTTTACAGGGGCGTGTCTTCTGGTCAGAACTGCCAGCGGACCTCTTCTCTGTATGGACAGGTCTAGAGAATGTGCTAAGGAGACTGTTTTTTTACGCCATATTCGCATAGGGCTGTTTCCGCATGACCCAGTCTCACGAGGTGAGTCCAGAGTGATCAGTGCGTAGATGGAAGATGGTGGCCTGGTTCTCCATGTTCAGGTTGTTGATGTCGTCTGCCCACGGGCTGCAGCCGCCATTCTGCTGTTGCCAATCACTTTGTTGCTGTAGTGTCTTGGTTTCTTTACATGAGGTTATGATCTTGAGGTAGTCTGGCGCCTGCTTTGGCCAGGCTGTCAGCCTCTCCATTCCCAGCTACTCCAGAATGCACTGGAATCCACTGCAGCACTATTTTGTGGACAGGGCATCCAGTCTATCTTGAAGCTTCCTGGTGAGGAGATCAGTGGATCAAGCTGCTGCCTTACCCTAACTAGTGCTCTGCTGCTGTGTTGAGCACCTGCAGATCTGTACGATAGTTGGAGCTGCTGCCGCCAGCTGGTAAGGAGAGGGAGGTAGTAGTGCGGTCTGCACAACAGATGTACACGCCAATTCCTTCGTTCCGCACGCGTTTTTGTGCGGACCCGCCTGTGTAGATGTGAGCACAGCTGCTGTGAGGGTAGCGCTTGTGTATAATCTCCAGCGAGATGGCTTTGTGCAGTACCGCGACCTTTGGCAAAGAGTCCTGGAATATCGTTTATGTTGTCTAGAATGCTCTTTCGACAGGTTCAGGTATCTGAAGGGAGCTCTTCACACATCTTTGGGCGTAGTTCCAGGACGTCAGTTTTAGCTCTTTGCATTACCTTCAGTTGGCGGTTCAGACTTGGCCGTTTCTGACGGTGCTTGGTCTGCTCCTGTAGTCTCCAGTGCTGTCGTTATTTAGTAAGTCTCTTCATCGTGTGTGCTGTTCTGCGTTCCAGTGGCTTCAATGTCCTCCATTTCGTAAATCGGGATGCTCCAGATGGCTCTAAGAATGTCACTGTATCATGAGAATGACCCATGTTCTGCATCTTGTCATGCCTGGCGTTTTTGGTTTTGCAGGCAGTGTTTCTTGTTGTCGATGTATCTTGGTACCGCACTACTGGTCTGACCGAGCTGGTGTTTGCTTGCGCTAGGATGCTGTAATTTGCGCCAATGTGGTCCCCACCAGTTTCTTCATCAGAGACTTTTTTCGCAGCTCTAGCTTCCATAGCTTAAATGTGAGGCTTCCACGTGAATCCAGTAATTTATTTGTTGCCAGTAAAGTTGGCCTGTCTGTCTTTGGTACTGGACGGTCTCCAGTTTCAAGGTGACCTCTTCAATCTGATTAAAAGAGATGGTCTAGCTCAGTTTGAGTGGCCATCTTTCAGTCCAGCTGCTGACTATGGGCAGCATCCTTGATTTTGCAGGATGCTATTTCTTTATGTTCTGCTGCACTCCACACTGCAAAGTCACCCGCCTGGGGACCATGTTCGAGACGAACCTTGATACTGCTGTACTAATGTCATTAATGTAGACCAAGAACAGCATCAGACACAACATCTCCCTGAGGTACACCTTCCCCGAGTTTGACAAGACTGCTGAATGTGCAGACGGTAGAAGCTTCAGCGGCAGCCCTTGTTAAACATGCTTTAACTAAAATGAATTTCAATTAAATTGGTGGTTCACATTGAAATTAATGAAATGATCACAAATTTGTATGCTCAATATGCATACTTTGTTAAGAAAACTGGCAACAAAAATATTTAAACAGCGGAGTATGACGTAAGCATTTTTTATGATCATTGTACGTTCCTTTGCGTACTGTTAAAATGGGGGTAGGGCAGCAGATTTAGCCACTGTGGCCCCTAAATGCATCACAGCATCATAAAATCAGGTTGGGAGTAACTGTTGTGCTCTATCCTAACCAATAAAACCTAAAAAAAAGACCTATCAGTTGGATACAAAATTTCTGAGGGCATCGGAGACAACGTACGTTTCCCAATTCGGCAATTTTAAATAGGAAAAAGCTATCATTCACCATGAACGTAGCGTAAAGGATGCCGACTTTCCTTATTTTCTTGTACTTTATGCTCACATTATTGAAACTTAATAGGTAAAGAGAGGTCAAAATGAAATGGAATAACTTAAGTAATTTTTTCTAATTAATTTTGTGTATTTTACAACTTTGGGGTAGGGATACAAAATCAACCACTGTGGCACTCACAGTGATCACAGCATCACCTAATCAAGTTTATAATAATTGGAACATCCTGTTGTAATGATGTAAGCCTGAAAATGGACTGCCAGTGCTATAGAAAATGTCTGAAGGCATCTGACACATTATTTTTATCTTTTTCTTTTTGCCATTTCGCGGAAATGACCGTTTACTGGGTGCACAAATACTTTCACTGTGAGCCAGAGGTTCAATATTTTTTCATTCTGTTTTTTTTTTTCTTTTTGCAGAGGACGCAGAAGGTGTGCCTTAACATAATATTGCCTGATTTGGGCTTCTGGAATGAATTTTGATTTATTTAGAGGGAAATGTTTCTCAACTCATTGTAGCATCCGCAAAGAGCGTAAATGGGGGTACCCTTGCGCCATCGGCTATATCTCATCTCAGGACATACTAAGGTACACTTTGAAACCCATCTTATTGAGTACTGAGGGGGGGGGGGGGAGGGTGCACGGTAGCTAGGACTGGCTTATGGAGTACAGGAGATGTATCGACCATGATAACATGATTCAGGGGCGGATCGGTTACCTCCCGGGGGTGGAGGGAGGGGCCCGGCGTTCCAACTTTTTGTTCAGTTGGGATCTTCAACCTGACACAAAAGGCCTACCGACGCCAAACCCTTGCTTCTCGGTCGCTCAAAATTCAAAAAGCGGGGCAATGGGCGGGGGGGGGGGGGGGAGGGGGGGGGGGGGGGTTAGGGGGTGGTGGAGCGGTGTTAGGCGCGTGTGTGAGGACCTCTTGAACTTCTCACAACCAGCAGAAATAAATATAAGCAACTGGGGGGGGGGGGGAGGGGTGAGCTTCCAAAGTCCAAAGGACTTTGATATAACATTTTAAAGAATTTTGGTGATAATTTAGGGTAGTGCCAGATTAGCTTGGCGCCATCAGGCGCCGAGTTAATCTGGCACTACCATTAATTAAAATGGTCGATCCATCTCCTGCTGTAGTGCTTTGGGGCTAAATTACTTCGCTGCCAGTGATTGCGAACCACTTATGTGACTGAAACGCCTGCACACTGACCGACATTCGCGTGAAGAACACAGATGTAAATGGGACAATATTAGCCATAGAGAAACTAGAAACATAATTCGCCATGACCCCCGCGACTGCAAGAGCTCATGAGGGTTTGTGTCTCCTGCAGCTGGCTAGCTAGCGTTCGCCTTGCACCGTCAGGTAAAGGCTTCCTCACACGGAGAAACGAAACGAAACATTTCGTCGAAATGTCCGCATTTCAGACATTTAAGAATAAGAGTACTTTATTACTCTCGAAAAGAGAAATTCGTTTGTGGTACATTTATAACAAATAGTACAAACAAGACATGAAAACATTATAACATAATTATGAGCATTTTCTCCCTGCACTTGCACAGCTACAAATTCCAAATGGACATAAGTAAACACTAAAAAAATCTTTACACATAACTCTTACACATCTCACACATAAACATCTTTTATGGACTGAACTGAGCGGCACTTATACATTCACACCCACCTCTACACATGCATACATAATACGCGTGTTTCAACCTAATCCTAACCCTCACTACTTATTATACAAACGTCTCAATACATTATTACACAGTATTACACAAGCTGCGTAATTAAAATCTACCTTAGTAAAATAATTAGTGGGTAAACACTCGGTAACAACAATCCCAATAAATCCATGTTCACCACCAAATAAAACACAATATAATCACTTCTCTAAAATCAACAAGCTCCATTCCTACTGATTGCACAGGTAAAGGATGATGATGATGATGATGATGATGATGATGATGATGATGATGATGAAACTTTATTTATCAACGGTAAAAAGTTTTGACAGAAACAAATCGTCATTTTACAAACTTGCCGTTGCTAACATCTGCAACATAAAACAGATTAAAAGATAATAATAATAATAATAATAATAATAATAATAATAATAATAATAATAATAATAATAATAATAATAAAGAATTATTTTTACACATTATTTCATGCAACAATAAAATTTTTTAAAAATTACACAAAATAATAATAATACTCAACATTCATCTTATACCATACACACACACACACACACACACACACACACACACACACACACACACACACACACACACACACACACACACACACACACACACACACACACAAACAATATAGATAAATGGATTTATTACATGAAAGCATTAACCATCAGGGTTTGTTTAAATGCCCAGTGTTGTTATGTTTGGCTCATCAGGTAATCGAAAAGTTTCGTTTTAAAGATTCCAAGCGAGGCTATCCTCGCGCTGGGACCATATGGCGTTGAGGCGCGTCCCCTGGGTGGTGGATAAGGGGTCCCTCGTGAGAGGGGTGCACCGAATGAAATAAGGTGCCGTGAACCAACATGGTCTAAGGGAAGGTGACCCCGACAGAAAACCCCTGGTCCTCCTAGTAAGGGGATTGGGCGTGGGGGTAGCTTCCCCACCCTGCAAAAAAGGAAATGGCTACAAAAACGCCGACGAAAAGACTAACAGTAATTCCTTTCCTGGAGGAGGAAGGTTCTTCTACCAGAAGACTTATGACGTCCTGTGGTGAAAGCCGGAAGTCTTCGGAAGCCACAGGACCGAGCCGCCTCTCTCTATCCAGGGATACAGCCATGGGCACATGGAACGTCAAGACCATGTACCAGAGCGGCAAGGCCGCCCAGATAGCAGCGGAAATGCAAAAGTACAACCTTTCCCTGCTAGGTATCAGTAAAGCCAGATGGACGCAGTCTGGCCAGAAAAGGCTGTTAAGTGGGGAGATGATTCTGTATTCAGGTCATGAAGAGGAGAATGCCCCCCATACAGAAGGTGTAGCATTCATGCTGTCACCAGTGGCACAGAGAGCGCTGATGGGCTGGGAACCTCTTGGGCCAAGAATCATCACAGCAGCCTTTAGAACCAAGAAAAAACTCAAGCTGAACGTCATCCAGTGTTATGCGCCCACTAATGACAGTGACGAGGAAGAGAAACAAGAGTTCTACGACCGACTCCAGAGTGCCTTGGACAAATGTGCGGAGCGAGACATCACCATCGTCATGGGCGATTTTAATGCCAAAATAGGGGAGGACAACACCGGATACGAAGAGGTGATGGGGAGACAGGTATCACTCAGCCGTTTAAGGATCGATTAATCAACGTGTTTAAATGGTCTAACACGCTCTTGGGGATTCTGGAGTACGTATCTCCTTATCAAACCACTACTGCATAAATACGAGAAGCATCGCCAATCAGGCTGACCTATACGTGTCAATTAGTTGTACGATCAGAAATAGGTGCAGACTCGCTTATCTGAGAGGTACGGTGGCTGAGGACACTAATCAGGCTTCCATCATGCCAGCTCATGCACCTCTCTAAACATCACATACAACAACTAATCACACAACAGCTAACATCACAACAACTAACCAAAACAACGTTTAACGCTGACAATCAAAGCACATTACGAATTACAACAGGATCATTCACACTTCAAGCATTCTCAGACATAAGGGGAGAGTGAAGGGGTTTACATCACCATATTTACTTCTGGCATTTGATACAATAAAAGCTTAAGTCCACTCACCCAACCATGCGAGGCGTTGTCTTGAAAACATGGTAATGGTTGGTGCGCTGTCTAGAGGGTACGGGCACAACGTGTCACTTCAGCAACGGGGCCCCTCCGCGAAACGCCCACCGACCATTCCTTATATACATCTGCCTAATTCAACCCTTACTTCTACTACGTGTGTTCTTATCCACAGTCCCACATTATTTTTACCACGTGGACCATCCATACCCATGCCTAGACACTTGAACATTTATTAATGTCTATTTGACATATTCTCTCCCAAGATACTCCTGACTTCTTCCGGCCTCTTGGACACCTTGACATTATACCGATGTCTATTTAACCTGGCTCACACATTATTCTACCGACGTACGCCGGGATTCCCTTTTCAGCGTGCCCATTTATCACGCGCCTGGGCTTTGACCCCACATGTTTACCCTAATCAGTAATTTAACCCTGACCAGGAACTCTGTGACACAGGGACTAGGCTCGGAGATGAGTGAGAACGGGGAGCGGTTTGTAGAATTTTGTGCTCTAAACCGACTTGTCATTGGAGGCAGCATCTTCCCACACAGAAGGATACACAAAGCAACTTGGGTCTCACCTGACCATACAACAGAGAACCAAATAGACCATATCTGCATTAGCAAGAAATTTAGAAGATCCCTTCAAGATGTTCGAGTGAGGAGGGGAGCAGATGTCGCCTCCGACCACCATCTGCTTACCTTAAGAATGAAGCTCAAGCTAAAGAAAAGCCGCACAGAGACAACAAGAAGACAGCGCTATAATGTAGGCCTCCTGAGAGAAACTGGAGTTAGAGAAGAGTTCAAACTGGTGCTGTCCAACCGGTTTCAAGCGCTACAGGAGCTAGTAAATGAAGAGGAGGCGGTCACCACAGAGCAGCAGTGGAAGGCAGTTAGAGAGGCGCTGAACTCAACCTGCAAAGACACTGTAGGGTTCAGGAAACACCATCACAAGGACTGGCTGTCGGCACAGACCTTGAAGAAGATAGAAGTGAGGAAGCAGAAGAAAGCAATTGTCAACAACAGTCGCACGAGAGCAGCCAAAGTAAGGGCACAGGGGGAATACTCAGAAGCCAACCGCGAGGTGAAGAGGAGTATCAGGGCAGACAAGAGGGCCTACACAGACAGCCTGGCAGCAGAGGCAGAAAAGGCAGCAGGCAGCGGCAACATGAAACATCTCTACGACATTACCAGAAGATTGTCAGGCAAGTATGGCCATACAGAAAGACCAGTAAAAGACAAAGAAGGCAAGCCAATTGCAGACAGAGCAGACCAACTCGACAGATGGGCCGAGTATTTTGAAGAGTTACTGAACAGACCTAGCCCACCCGACCCCCCAGACATCCAGCCGGCAGAGACCGACCTACCCATCAGCTGTGACAGACCCAGCCGGGAAGAGATCAGAAGAGCAGTGGCATTTTTGAAGAACGGCAAAGCAGCAGGCCCAGATGGCATCCCAGCGGAGTCTCTGAAAGCAGACCTAGAGACAACAGTGGAAATGCTGTACCCACTGTTTGGAAAGATCTGGGAAGAGGAGGTGATGCCGGCTGACTGGAAGGAGGGGTACCTAATCAAGCTTCCCAAGAAAGGCGACCTCAGCAAGTGTTCCAACTACAGAGGAATCACCTTGCTGTCAGTACCAGGAAAGGTCTTCAACAGGATCATCCTGGAGAGAATGAAGAGCTCCGTTGACCCCCAGCTGAGAGACCAGCAAGCAGGATTCAGGAAGAACCGATCATGTACAGACCAGATCGCCACTCTCCGCATCATCGTGGAACAGTCTCTGGAGTGGAGCTCCCCGCTGTACGTCAACTTTGTGGATTATGAGAAAGCATTTGACAGTGTGGACCGAGAGACTGTGGAAACTCCTACGACACTACGGTGTACCCACAAAGCTCGTCCGCCTGATCAAGAGCAGCTACGATGGCATGACATGTCGCGTGATCCACGAAGGGCAGTTCACCAGGGAGCTCCAGGTCAGAACTGGTGTCAGGCAAGGGTGTCTGCTGTCTCCGTTCCTCTTCCTACTGGCCATAGACTGGGTCATGAAGATGACCACAGAGCACAGACGAAGTGGAATATAGTGGACACTGTGGACACAGCTTGACGACCTCGATTTTGCAGATGACTTGGCATTACTGTCCCACACTCATCAACAAATGCAGGACAATTGATTGATTGTACATTGCTTAACGTCCCGACAGCAACAAGGCTTTCTCAGGACGTGCCTGCACTGCTTGTGAAAAAAAACAACAACTAAACAGAACATTGAATGTATGTCGCCAGCCGGTCAAATACATTAAATAAACCTAACACATGGGGCCTAAATAAAGCTAAGACCAATTAGCAACACACATCCAATATCAAGAGCTACAGGCAGTGCAGACAGTAGGGAGAGTTTTAAAAAGGCAAATACAGGTGAATGGACCTCGGGTAGACAGAAACACATGCCCCAGAATAGAGAGAAAAACTCACCCTGTGGGGCTGACCAGGGTGACCCTGGGAACTAAAAAGTACCTAACCCCACCCAAGTCCCCCAGGGCAGACCCGGGTGGGGGAAATGCAGGACAAGACCACGAGGCTTGCTGACATCTCGTCCCAAGTGGGCCTCACCATTCACAAACAGAAAACAAAGACAATGAGGCTGAACGCAACCAGGGAAGAACCAGTCTTGCTTGCTGGCACCCCGTTGGAGGAGGTGGAGTCCTTCACCTATCTCGGGAGCATCGTAGACAAAAAAGGCGGCACTGATGCAGATGTCAGAGCACGAATCGGTAAAGCCAGAGCAGCCTTTCTCCAGTTGAAAAAAGTGTGGAGTTCCAGAGAGCTGTCACAACACACCAAAGTCCGGATTTTCAGCTCCAATGTAAAAGCAGTTCTCCTATATGGAGCAGAGACTTGGAGATTGACAAAAACCACAGTCAACAGAGTACAGACCTTCATGAACAGTTGCCTTAGAAGAATTTTGAAAATCCACTGGCCAGAGAAGATCAGCAACGTCAGACTCTGGGACAGAACAGAGCAGATAACAGCAGAGAATGAAATTGGGCGAAGAAGATGGGGATGGATCGGTCACAGTCTGAGAAAGCCAGCTTCCAGTATCACTAGGCAGGCATTGTCATGGAACCCCCAGGGAAAGAGGAAAAGAGGTAGGCCGAGAAACTCCTGGCGTCGAGACCTCCAGGCAGACATCAAGAGACTGGGAACCACCTGGAGTAGAATCGAAGGAGAAGCACAGGACAGGAGTTGCTGGAGGTCTCTCGTCGACGGCCTATACCCGGGGAGGGGTGACAGGCGTAAGTAAGTAAGTAAGCGAGGCTATAGTCTTCAAATGTGCAGGAATAGTGTTCCATACAAACGGTCCAGAAAAAGGATAAACTAGTTTTAAAGAGGTCAATTCTAGGCAGAGGTAGAGGTAAAGTATTGTTCCTTGAGGTCCGTTAGCGTTCTTGCTGTGGCACAAATTTGGTGGTTAGATACTTCGGTGTCATGTTATTTAATATCTTGTGCATGAGGATGCATTTGTTGAAATTAAGTTGTTGACGCAGGCCGAGAATGTTTAGATGTGTAAATTTGTCTATGGTAGGAATGGGCCGCGTATCTATCATTTTGACAGCTCTTTTATATATAGAGTTTAACCTGTTCATGTGAACATCACTACAACCGTCCCACACTGTGGAGACATAATCAACGTGAGACTTGATATGGGCATGAAAAAACAGTTTACGAGTATGTGTATCCGTTACTTGTCTAAGCTGGGACAACAGGAAAGTGTTTTTAGCAATGGTTTTACAGACTGTATTTATCTGCGTCTCCCAACATAATTGTTCGTCAATGTGTATTCCCAAGAATTTACGCTCTGTGACTTGTTCTATCGGTTTAGCGTTCAGTTGTAAATGTAACGGCTGTGGTCGGCGTTGGTGTTTTTGTCGTGTAGTGATTAAAATACTCTTTGTTTTTCCTGGATGAAGAACCATATGATTCTCTTTACACCAGTTGGAAACCTCGCTGAGACTACGTTGTAAGCTAATGTTAACGTCAGCTGTTTTTTTTACCCAAAACATGGAGGCTCATATAGTCCGCAAACAGGTTGCAATTAACATCAGTGTTAGTAATATGTAAAGGCAAATCATTAATGAATATTATAAATAGAAGAGGTCCCAAGATCGACCCCTGGGGGACACCGTAGTTAACTTGTCCTTGTTTAGAGTATTTTCCATGGGTATATACCTTTTGTTTTCTGTCTTTTAGGTATGATCTAAAGAATGCTATGGCAGTTTCACTTATATGGTATGCTGCTAGCTTCTTTAAGAGAATGTCATGGTCGACAAGATCAAATGCTTTTTGTAGGTCTAAGAAAACAGCTCCAGACATCAGGTTTTTATTTATTGATTCCAGCCAGCTGTCTACAATGTGTGCCAGTGCTGACTGACATGAGTGTTTCGGTCTAAAGCCGGACTGATGAATATTTATGAAATTGCCCTTTTCTAGAAAATCGAGGAGGTGTTTTTGCATGTGTTTTTCAAGGGGCTTTGACAGGGCTGATAAAAGTGAGATAGGACGGTAGTTATTGACATCTTCAAGATCTTTTGATTTAGGGATTGGAATTACCTTGGCCTCTTTGAAAATAGTTGGAAACGTGCTGTGTTATATTCAGAGGTTAAAGATATAAGTGAGTGCCTCTACCGTATATGGTAGTGACATTTTCAGAATTTTGTTGTCTATACCATCCATCCCGGTGGACTTTTTGTTCGGCATGCTAGAGATGAATTTGCCGACTTCAGCGACGGTAATATCAGGAATGATGAATGTCTGCAGTATATTTTGGGCCTCACAGTATTTTTTCCAGTACACTAGAAACTTGGTACTCTGCGTTACTACTTGCAGCTGACTGAGCAAGTGTTTCAGCTGTCGATAGGAAGTGGTTATTTAATATATCAGCTGACAAATGGGATGGTATTTCAGGGGCTGATTTACCCTTTGTTATAACGTTCAGGGCTTTCCACACCGATGCTGTATCTTTTTTGTCTCTAATCATTTCCTGGAAGAACAGTTTTTTTGACGCTCTCACTAAGTATTTAACACGATTTCGTTGTTTCTTATATTCATCAAACTGTTTTTCTTTCTTAAGTTTGTCTCTAAATGACATGGCCTGTTTGACATCTACTGTTAACCAGGGTGGCAGGGTAGAGTGCTTAACTCGTTTTTCTCGTATGGGCGCATGCTTATTTAGAACCCCAAGGAATAGATCCATCCTGTACGACAGGGCACTGTCAGGAGAAGTGTGGTTATACACGTCCCTGAAAGGAGTATTGCGCAGATCCCGCAGAAAGTCGCCGTTATTAAATGTTTTGAAAGAACGATATTTAATTGTTTTATGTCTCTTTTTGTTCTCTTTGTCTAGTTTCATGGAGACTGTGCAACATACTGGGTTATGGTCACTGACAGCTAAGGAGGGAACGTACATTTGATATTTTATCATCATTTGTCACATAAATATAATCAATCAGGGTTGAAGATGCACATGTGGTTCTAGTGGGGGTTTTAATTAACTGTTCTAAACCGAATAGTGCTGTTGTTGACGCCCATGCAGCATTGGACCCTTTAGATTTAGAAAGATCAATATTAAAATCGCCCAAAAGAACAACGTCAGCTTTATTTTGATTTACGCTATCCATCATAGCTACGAAGTCGTCATACCAGTCCCAGCTGGCTGCGGGATTTCTATAAATCAAGCCAATGAGGACGGGGGGCGATTTAGATGTCTTCACTTCTACCCACAAGCTTTCCACTTGAGCTGACTCTAAGTCTTGTCGCCGTTTGACGTTGCCAAGTATTGAATTATGTATATATACAGCTAGTCCAGTGTGTTGTGGGTTTGAGGCATCTATGCGGAGTACTGAGAAATTTGGGACAGAAATGGAGTTATCCCTTATTGAACTTTTAAGCCTTGACTCGGACACACCAAAAATATGAAAATGTAAGGGCGTGTTTAGGAACACAGATAAATCGGGCACCTTGTTAACTAGATGGTATATGTTAAGATGGCCAATTCTCAGTTCGTCTGTTCGCTTCGGAACAGTATTTAGATTACGATTTTGCATGTCGGTAAAAACGCAAACGTAGCGAAAGATATAATACAAATATGGTCACAAAAAATAATCCAAAAAAAAAAATAAATATAAAAATCAGCTAATATCAATATCTATAGAATGTTTTAAATAAGCTCAATAAAAGAATACACGGCAAAGAATCACATTGTTTATCACGCGCTTAGTCTAAGTTCAGCAGAATGTTTACGGTTTTCTTGCTTGATTAAGTCAACATAAAATAACAAAGTCAGCAACTATAAAAGAAAACAAATGAAAAATGACTTGTCAAGGAACTATGCACGTTCACTTGCGACAAAGTTCATAATACACAAAGCTAATTTAACAACTTAAAAATAAGAAGAAAGAAAAACAAACAAATTTAAAGTCTAAGAAAATGGTACAACTATAATAATTTTAAAAATCGCTAAGTGAAAAAGTATATTTAAATCGGGAAATGATAATAGCAGATTGGAAATTACTGTCAATAATTGGTCCACAAAACGCGCACAGTGGAACTTTATCAAAGAATGTCGAAATGGCTATTACCTAGGGACGCGTGTCCTAATTTCCGGAGGAGGATAGGGGAGGAGTTAGGTTTGGGTATGCGTGGATGTACCTACAGATTGCTTAGAGTGATGGATTTGGGGATGAAACTGTGCTGTAGTCTGAGTGTCCTAGCTTTGTGCGTGTGGGGTCTGCGGCCAGAGGGGAGGAGTTCATAGAGGTGGGCAAGGACATGGGATCTGTCTGATGTGCTATCCGCCTACCCTTTCTCACCACACGCTGTTCATACAGGGACTCCACACTGGCTTGCTTACTGCCAGTCACTTTGCTGCAGATGTTTACCATTCATGCCAGGGTGTTCTTGTTCTTCACACTCAGACCTCCATACCAGCACACAGAACCGAAAGTGATGACAGACTCAATAAAAGAACAGTAGAAAGTTTGAAGGCAGAGGGGTTCACATTCAGCTTCCTGAGTTTCTGGAGGCAGTAGATGCGTGACTGACATTTCTTGTGTATGAGGGTGGTGTTTGCGTTAAAGGACAACTTATCATCTATAACTGTTCCAAGATACTTATACATTTTCTGGGGCAGTTACGTCTGCAGTTTGGAGGCTCGTCAGGACTAGACCAAGTGCTCTTCAGACGCGGCAGGGACGGTGGGAGAGGGGGAGGGGGTGTGGCGGGGGGGGGGGATGGGGGGGTGGGGGGGAGGCGTAGGGGGTACCATCACGGATTCAGTCACGACGATTTATGTTGCGATATAATTTACGAATCGCGAATTTACACCCACTCACCCACCCACCAGCTCCCCCCACCCAATGGCATTCACGTATCTCGAGGGAAAGAGACGATGAAGTCTCTTTTCACAGGCTGAAAACTCAGTGACGGGTTTGGACGAGGGTTAGGGGAGAGGGGTGGTGGTGGTGATGGCAGGCAAGTGTTGGGGGGGGGGGGGAGAGGAGGGGAGTATAAGGGAGGTGTGGTGCCCAGTCTGTGTTAAGAACGTCTGCGTCCTTTCTACCTAATGTAAACAAGAAATCCTGGTTGGTCACTTCAGTGTCAAACTGAGGTGAGTTGTTGTGTGGTTCTGAACCTGCATGGTTGTAGCGTGTGCAGGCCTGTGATTTGGGTCCATTAGCAGGTGAAAAATCACAGCCTGAGACCGGCACACACGCGGACACACATCTAAATTTAACGCGGGATCAAAGGGCGCGGGTCACTCTGAGAACCCCATACAACCGTTCCTGCTTCGAACGTTTCAGCAGTTGTAACACTAAAACGTTTTAACTCATTCAGCCCGAGGTACGAAATATCCTGCGTTTTGGAGTTATCCTGTGAGGACTGAATTACAATTCAGGAGACAGATCGACCATGATAGTTCAAGCGTGGTGGCAGAATAGCTTGGCGCCTATAGGCGCCATGCTATTCTGCCACCACCCTTGAACTATCATGGTCGAGCCATATCTTGCTGTGGTGTGTTTAGGCTGAATGAATTAAGCGAGAATTACCCCCACCCAACCCCATCCCCCTATCCCCACCCCCACCTCCCGCAAAAAAAGTAAAAACGTCACCCAGCTGCAAGAGACATAGGTCCTCATGAGCCCCCGCAGTTGCGGGGGTTCATGAGGATCTACACCTCTTGCTGAAATCACTTTTTGTCGATGTTCCTTTGACGGCTGGGTGTCACTGACGTTGAATGTACAATGATTCCAGAAACACAGTCTGCGTCCATACTAGAGAGAGAGAGAGAGAGAGAGAGAGAGAGAGAGAGAGAGAGAGAGAGAGAGAGAGAGAGAGAGAGAGAGATACTGGGGCTACACAGACTCCTATCTAATTATTGCCGAGCAAATACTTCCAATCTAGTATATTTTAATAACATACACCATGAATCTAACATAACCCCACATCACTTGCACTAAATCTAATCATATAGCTGAGTGAGAGTTCCTCAGAAATCACGACGAGTCAATTCCCAGTGCAGACAGGGTACCTGATTCACTCCAGGTAATATTACACTTCAGCTAAGTGCGCATATAAGCTTCCCTGTTAACTGAGCCATTGACTTAAAACAGGTTAGGATACACACTGGGGGGTTGTCAGGTTTCATCTCAGGTAATACTGTTCCCTTTTTTCTTTAGGATTAGATCTGCCTCCCTCCCCCCCCCCCCCCACACACACACACACGCCCCCACCCGGGTCTGCCCTGGGGGACTTGGGTGGGGTTAACTACTTTTTAGTTCCCAGGGTCACCCAGGTCAGCCCCACAAATTGGGTTTTTCCCTCTATTCTGGGGCATGTGTTTCTGTCTACCCGTGGCCCATTCACCTGTATTTGCCTTTTTTTAAACTCTCCCTACTGTCTGCGCTGCCTGTAGCTCTTGATATTGGATGTGTGTTGCTAAATGGGCTTAGCTTTATTTAGGCCCTATGTCATAGGTTTATTTAACGTATTGGACCGGCTGGCGACATACATTCAATATTCTGTTTAGTTTTTTTCACAAGCAGTGCAGGCACATCCCTGAGAAAGTCTTGTTGCTGTCGGGACGTTAAGCAATGTACAATCAACACCCCCCCCCCCACATACACACACACAGTCACCCCCCCCCCCACACACACACACACACACACACACACACAATCACATTGTGTAGAACTACACTGTATCAAACCTACCCATACCATGACAATTGTCTGATTTAGGTCACTGTGCCAAAACGAAAATGTAGTTCAGATTAAGATTACATTGTCAAAACGAAAAATCTGGGTTATTAGTTCATTTCGGGAAAGGAGGTCATTTCGGAATAAGGAGGTCATTTGGGTAAAAGGAGGCCACTCTCTGGGTTGAACAGTTCCAAGTTAACTCAAAATGATTTCTGTTTGCAACCACAAGAACACATGACGAACACCCCCCCTGGAAATAGGCTCATCTGTCAGGCCATTTCAAATGGTCTGGCCCATTCAAAAGGGGTGTTTTTAAATACCCCTTTCCTGTCCACAGAGGTATGATCAGATTTTGCACTATAGACCTTTCTTTGCCAGGGTGCTATGTGCACACACCCTTATGCACTATTGAGTGATAAAAATATCCTATTACCCTACCGCGTGACGTCTCATTTCTAGGTGAGTATAGACCTATCTTTTTTCACCCAATGCATTTATAAAACGGGCTCAAGCCAATTTGTCTACCACTGCACAGTGTTTTCAAGACATTGCCTTGGGTAAACTTATGAAGTTACTCTTCATGTAACTTTCTACAATAACGTGATCTCACTTGTTAACAAATTTCAAAGTTACCTACAATTTACAAGTAACTTTGAAGTTAGTTGACATAAGTTCTTATAAGTGACTTAAAATAAGTTTTATAAGTGACTTAAAATAACAACTTGTAAGTTCTTGACCCAAGTCAACAACCTACTCTGACAGATTTGACAAGTTACAAGGACAAAAAAAACTTTTTTTCTCAGTAATACTCTGGTGGTGGAGCTGATGGGGTTAAATATGCAGGTGTGAAATGCATGACATCTCTCTGTGAAGTGTATGACAGAAATAATGAACGATTACCAAAACTGATATTTACTTGCTTAAAAGACTTTGAACTTTTTTCATTGTTTCTTCTACCCCAATCCTTTTCCCTTCCTCTAAAAAAGATTTTTTTAGTTCTTTACATTCACGGGTCGACTATGCATCTTATTCTGAAAGCATGCCAGGCCTGTGGCAGTGCTAACACCTTCAATAGCAATTCTAATTATACTACCAATTCCCTTCACAAACAGAGCTAAACCACTGACAGATAATCCAGCTGAAACCACACCCATAGTCATTGATGTGTTGTGTACAGAATTGAAAACCGTTTTATACCTCTTTTACACCTGGAGTATTTAGCCTGTTCTCCTTCCAAATACTTTAACGTGTCTGTAATATTTATTAAATGGAATGAGTCTGCCTGTAATCTTTCATTATGCACTATCGGCTCAGGCAGCTCAGATTGTATTTGCGAACACAAGTTCACCATTTTTTTATGGCAATTTTTAAAAATTTATTCAGCGATTGCATTTTGCAACTTTTCAAAGGTATACAATTTGCTAGTGTAATAAAACAAAACAAGATCTATGTGTTCCAGTTTTATGAAACTTAGATAAACTAGAGTTGTTTTATCGATCACTACATTAATAGCGGGGATACTGCTCAAAACTTTTATATCTGTGTCTTTTCTAATAGCTATAATGACCCTTGTTGACTCTTTTACTGTGTCATCCCACTTTGACAGCATCCACAGACCTCATGATAATTTCAAAAAACTATTGTGGCTTCTCTAGCTATGGTAAAGCTTGCTGGTATGAACACAATAGAAGTATCTGTTTTACCCTTTCTATTTGTAAGAAGATACCTTCATTTTCCATACTCATGTAGTTTTAGTTTTTCTCTGCTACTACTGATGTCTACGAAATAGCTCGGAACAAGACTCACAAGTAACGGCCCAGAGTTAATAACTTTTCTAAATATTAAGGCACCTTCATCAGTAAAATAAACATAAGGACTAATAAATTCAAACTTTATATCCCAGTCAATTGCAGATGCAGGTGCTGGTTAGTTAGTTATTTGGGTTTAACGCCGAGCAGGCGACTAAGGCCATCTCACGGCGGTCAGGTGCTGGTGCAGGCTCAGGTGGAACAGGTGCAGGAACAACTACCAACTTATTACTCACATTTTTAAAGATGCAGAGCGCATTATTCTGAGGAATACATTAAACAGTAACATCACGAAGTGGTCCAACTTTAGGAAACTGTCTCTCCGCACCATCTTTCACATCATCAATTGCCTTCCGCTTGTACAATCCATTGGAATCAAATTCAAGACCATACACTTCTCCCACCTCACCTTCTTCATCCCCTTCTTCATCAAAACCTCATCAGCCAAATCTTTTAACCCTGTTACTGGACACCCAACTGGAATAATTCTCGTCTTTGGACCAAGACACTCATTTTTATTGAACAAAAATAAAATTTATTTAACTTCCAACACAACACAAAAATCATGCATCAAAACTGGTTTGTTGTCCTGATTAGTTACATATAAACCCAGTGATTCAAAGAAACTGGAGCCTAATTTTTTAAACTGTGAACTAGGAAATCTAACAACTACATTTTCGCAATAAGGAGCAGTTCCAGTCGACACGCATTTCAATAAATTTGAAGGCTTTCCTTTGTGTACATTTTCAGTAGTGTTTAGTTCTTTCAAATGAACATTTAGCACTGTGTGTACTGACAAATGAAGAGGATATCTTCCTGTTATTTATTTATTTATTATTTTTTTTTGGTGATATTATTTGTCTGTCTGATGGTGTCCAATCTTCATCTGGATGTATTATTTTTTTACCTAAAAAAACAAGTAATAATATAAGACTAATTAATAAAGAAAACTGACTACCTTTCGGAAATTCAATTGTAACAAGTTAATTAGCTGGATTTAAAGTTGCTTTAATTTTAAATTCATTTTGAAGCCATTCAGCTAAAGTACAAAAGTCAATATACCCAGATCGTAAAGTATCACCCCTCTCTAAACCATCAAGAGTTCCACATACATAATAACCTGTATCATCTTCTACATTAAACCACTTTACAGTGTAGAACATTTCATGGATAGCTACAACCTTGCTACCATCACAATTATCAATCCCATTAGTTAACCACACTGGTTTGCTTGTGTCAAGATTTGTTAAGGCACCAGGCCTACCTAGAAATTTAAAAAAACACTTTTTTGAGCATGTAAAAAACAGTTACTGGTTTTATATACTTCGTGATCTCTATTTTCACACACACTTTATATTTTTTCGATAGCGTAAGTAGTTTTGGAGATATGACGCCTCAAAGTAGGTAGGTGAGGCCCCCAGATTGAGAAAAAATCCACGAACCTAACAGGTAAGTTTCAGCTCAACCAAATAATGTGCTACTCCCTTGCGTATTTGAAACAACGAGCACCTCCCTGCTGTACGACGTCATCAAAATGGCTGCGCCCATTGATTACAAGCGTGGTTGAGCTTTATTCTGACTTTCTACGCGGATTTTGTGCAAACTTCTGAGGTTTACATTAGCAAAGATGCCAGGAGACAAGAAATCTGGTGGAAAACGACTACTAAAGCATAAATTTCACTGCAATCAATACCCAAAAAAAGGTAAAAATGAATCTGAAGTTGTTTTATCGGTAAGTACTTTTGAAAGGAGTGTTGACCAGAGCAATCATTGTGAAAGTGAAACTGACATTTCTGGTGACA
The DNA here is from genome assembly GCA_036245525.1 of Semisulcospira habei. Lineage (NCBI taxonomy): Eukaryota > Metazoa > Mollusca > Gastropoda > Semisulcospiridae > Semisulcospira > Semisulcospira habei. The sequence continues at coordinate 170,115,143 of BTPG01000004.1, forward strand.
ATGACACTGAATCGAAAGCTGGGACCACGCCCACTCGGTCAGATATGAAGATTTACAACTTATATGACTTCTCCGGTGAGTCTGAGAGTGACAGTGAAAGTGTCAGTGATGTAGAAGTTAATCATGACCAAATGTTCCAGGGGTATAGACTTATTGATATGGACATTCTGAACAATTTTAAAGACCTGGCTGCAACGTCTCTTCTTCGAAAGTGTCTGGAGGGCTACACGCAAAATTCCAACGAGTGTGTGAACAGTGTCATCTGGACTTTCTGTCCCAAGAGGAAAAAACATGGGTTAACTACAGTGAACACAGCAGTTTTTGCTGCAGTCTGTCTGTTCAATGATGGTGCAGTGACTTTGAAAGCTATTGTTGAGAATATGGGTATCAGTGTCTGTGCATTCTCTCACCGGATCTTTGAGAGCAAGGACACTTTGAGGGTTATAACATCCCAGAGGCAAGCCCAACAGGCATCAAAAGAGTTCAGGAGGAAGCAGAGTTGCAGGAGACTTGGCAGGGATGAAGACCAAGCTGACAGAGAAGGATTTCCCTATCTGGCTGGTGGCCACCAGTCTGGATGCAACAAGTAAGACTCAATTTCCCTATTGAAATTTTCTCCGAAAATCGATGTCGTTTACCACTATAAACACCATAAAATCCACAATTTTAAACCTAGAGCCACAACATATGGCTTAAAATAAAGCATATAAGTGTGTCTGGCGTCTGAACTAGAAGAATTACTAATGCTTTGTAATGGACAAAGTTATGAGCTATCAAGATGTCATTATTTAGTTATAATTTATTACCGAATTCAAACCACGGTTATCAAATACATATTAATCTCAGGATGTTTCTTCTAGAATACACGCCAGATATGAGTCTAAATAAGGTTGTGACAAAAGAACAGGTTCCCACATGGGGTGTGTGTGAAAATATGATGTTTGCAGTACCCAGCATGATAAATCAGCCAATTTTTAAATATTATTATTATTAATTATTTAAACCCCTTTTAATGCAAAAATATTCCCAAATCAACCTGTTTACCATAAAATATCACCAAAATGCTACACTGTGTCAAAATTTCATCAGGATATTCCAAACAGAACATTGATTGTTTTTGGGTCAAAACTTGGACCAAATTCTAGGTAGGCCTGCCCCCTTAAGGTTATAAACAATTTTTATTATCACATAAAAAAGCACAATGGAATTTAAATCACCAACAATTGTTACTACAAACGCGTTTCAATTTAATGTAGATGCCAAGTATAATGCCACTTCTTCTTATGATCAAAAAATAATTCAACTAAATCAGCTTGATATAGCTGTGTCCAAAGGAGATTTATTTCAAATAAAGGTTCCAAATCCTTATGATAAATGCCTAACCCCCCCCCCCCCCCCCCCAATAACAGATGATGCAACGGCAAGAAAGTGGTCATCAAGTCAACTACAAATGTTTCAAAACCAGCTTAACTTTGCTACACTATACTCAACTACGGGCTGTGGCATTTCTTTTACAGACCATTTGAATCACTCAAACAAACTGATTAGGTCTGTGTATCATTTCCACACGTATTACCAGCTTAGAGGAATACTGTCAGAACTTCATACCCCATTGCCCACTGAATCTAGTTTTAACCGTTTTAACAACCCCATGGATATGAAAGCATTTGAACACATCTGTAATGAATTTAACATTAGCACAAGGTATGACTTTACGCAAATACTTGATGATCACAATGGCATGGGTACATTGTATTATGCTATGAGTCACAGACAATACCCCCAAGATTACTACCCTGGTTACACTTCATTTACACAAAAATCTGAAGTCTGGTTAGGCTCAATAGAACAGAAACAGTCTAATGCCTGGACCACATTTATTTTAGACAGGAGTGACGAGTTTACTCAAACAGGAGTCAAACGCATTAATGAGTCTATCAGAACGTATGTATGGTGTACACTAGGAGCACAAGCTCAAACAAAATCAAACATCTTAAATGGGAGTGGCAAATTTGAAGCACAAAAACAGTTTCTTGCAAACCTGGAAGATGCTATAAATTCAATTGTAGATCTCCCATCAAGCATACAACGCTATCAAGACATTCTCAGGTATGTCAGATCGATAGCTGACTTTTTAGTTGGCATTGGGTTATACATGTTACCATCTGACCTTCAGCTCCAAATGGGTACAATAACAAATTATAATAATGAAATAACTGTTGCAGGGCATGATCAGAAATTAGGACTCAATCAATATGTAAACTTGAGCCCAACAACCACACACCTATAGTCACCGCTTGTGCTAAAACCATTAATAATGCCATTAACATTAATCACGCCATCGCCCTTAGAGACAGTAACAGCACCAGCGCTGTCACTGGCTCAGGCACCTACGCCCTTACAGCCAGTAACACAATCTTCAGTTAACACACATGAGTCAGAGAAAACTGCATTGGTAATAGGCCTTACTGGATTAGGGATATTACTTCTTTACCTGTTTAATTAAATAACCACTATTAATCCTCCTACTGTTACCAAAAAGACCCACACATGCTCTGCCATAAAACCTACTACCTTTGCTGCTGTACTGATCAGCCAACTGACAACACTTCCTATTATGCCAGGCAAAGCATCCATTGCTTTCACAGCTAATTTTTTAAACAAGTCTGATATGTGTGATAATTGTTTTTTTTACCCACGTCTGTAAATCTTTTGGGTCGGTCGGAGCCAGGGCTAGTGGAGCCGGTGGTGGACCACCCCCTGGTCCTCTGGTTACAGATAATACAAACAGTACTGATAATAAATCCAAGAGCAGTAATTAAACTTGCAATAGGCATTGTTACGATTGTGGTTGTGTTGTCCTGTGAGAGCATGCATGTGTTATTCGTAGGAAACGATCCGATTTTTATTTGAGCTATAATGGTTATGATTCATGTACCTTTTTAAGTAACATTTTCTTTCGGTCGCGCAGAGCGAATTTCACTTCGTTATGATACGTTAAATTTAGTCCACAACGTTCTAGAACGGTTGCACTGTCTAGTGACCTCATTTGTGTGACGTCGGTAAATTCGTGACATTTAGTAACAAGTTGTTTACTGTGCGCGTGAAGCTGTTGGCCTTTTTTGTGTTATGAAGGATCGTGGTCGTTCTCGAAGTTTCTGACTAGTTTGTGAACTGCCTGCCATACTTTTGTGAGATGTCATTTTACCAAGAATTTGGAGATGAAGTGAGCAGCCAAATTTGTGTAGCCTATTGTAGTTTTCTAGAAGGTTCATTTTTTATTGATGTTTGTGAGTTTCAGTTGCGTGTCCCGTTCTGATTGGTTGCGTTGTGTTTATTCATTGGATTATTCTAGAAAGTTTTCATACTATAAAAACTTTGTGCTGGCAAGCGCATATATACAATGTCTTGCATTTGTCAGTTGTAGAGACACACAGTTATTGTAGGTACATGGTATAGGGTGTACATTGTGAGAGATACAGCGTAACAGTGTGGCGTACGTTGTAGAGAGACTTTGTGTCGGCAGTGTGGATATTTGCAGAAGAGACTTTGTATCAGTGTTAGTGCATTTGGAACTGCATAGTGTGGAGATTGCATCGCTGAATTAAAATATTGTTGGAACTGTTACTCCAGTATTATCTACATCCTTAAGCCACGTGTGACGGATTGCAGCTGAATGAAGTTGATTTAAAAGAACCTTACGTGAGTGCATCTGGTGTGTTTATCATACTACGACTACTACTCCACCACGTAACAGTGATACCCTGCTCTCTGAAAAGTGTTTTCAATCTCTCAGCCAAAGTTGTGTCTTCGTGAAGTATTTTCTGAATAGTTTCTCTAATCCTGTTGACCTGTGTTTTTAGTTTTTCTTTTCCTATTTCAATTACTTCTAACCGCACTGATCTTTCTATCTGCAAATCATTTAATCTGTGTTGTATTCTTTCTTTTATTTCAATGCCATCATTCCCATTGTCTGATGTAGCTAGTTTTTCCTTTTCTCTTTCTATGTGTTTATCAAGCTCACCTAGTTTGGCTACATTATTCACCAGTTCACCTCTGATTGTCTGCAATGATTTATCCAACCCCATTATTTCCTGCATTGACAAAGGAGAGTCACCCATTGTATTTATAGCCTCATTTATTTGCCCTTCTGTAAATGATGTTTCTTGTATCACCTTGTTTGCTATTTCTGGCAGCCTTTTTACTTCCGTCATTTCAATTTCTTGCCCCATCAGCAACCTTGTTTGTGTGTCTTGAAGAGCACTAGCAATTTGAGGTGTCAACTTCTTACTACCAACACCAAGATAGCGCTGCAGTGCTGCCTCACCACCAACATCAGTTTTGATTGTACTTAAAGCTCTAAACTTAGCAGGATCTTTTTTTATAAGTCAATTGTACTTTACCTTTGTCAACAGTATTTACAAATAAATGACCTTTATCAAGTTCAAACTGATTAGGTCTTCTGGACCAACACTATCATAAAATGAGTTTACTTTGTCTTTTAACAGTTCATGATACATACTAGAAGTATTTACCATTCCAGTCATATCTGTTGCACTAGTATCATAGTCATGCATGTCATCCATTTCAAAATTATCATGGTTAAATCCTCCCACTGCCATTGTTTTTATTAATTTTTTTGGTGTTGATTTTTGCATAATAAAATGACATCGTCCTACGGTTCGAAGTTAGACCCACACAGAAAACTATGTGATCCTCTTGGTGTTAAGGACATTAGGCAATCAATTGTTATTACAAACAATCCTAGCACTATAGATCAAAACCAAACTCTTACTGTCAAGTTTCTAAACCTACGTCCCAATGACGTTATTGTTCCTGGTACTGCACGCCTTGCTTTTAATATTGAACTTTTATCAGAATCTGACGCGAACAGAACACTAGTTGACAACCTAGGCAGAGCAATTATTAAGACTATTAAAGTTAAACTTGAAGGACAGGAAGTTTTTAGTCTTGATGATGCTGATGTATTTTACTGCTACAAAGATCTGTGGCTCACTCGAGAAGAAAGAGAGGACCGTATTTATCAAGGCATACAGGATGATAACGTTGCCAAACTCAGAATTGATAAAGGAGATAAATCAACAACAGCAGACAAGGACGTTATTTTAGCAGAAACATACGGCAGTAGGCTTTGCATTCCACTTGAATTTGAATCCTAACAGCACATTTGCCTTTTTACCAAGGAGCACTGAATGACCGTCTGAGTTTTTAACTAACTTTTAATGACTACTCTGAAGTTATCAGATCATCCGATCTCAATGCAACATATAAGATCTCTAATATTTCCTTGGAATATGAAATTGTCACAAATGTGACCCTCTCTCACAAAATCAGTCTTAACTCGCATTTTGGATTTTTTGACATATATACATTTCTGAAAACTACAGCGTTTGCTGATTACTGTGGTATATGACTGTATACTGTAGTGCAAAAAGTGTAGAAGTTGTTAGTGTTTAAAGTTGTTAAAGCCTCTGGCGGCCATTTTGAGAAAACAGCCTGTGAAGTTTCTGTGTGCAGCATAATTGGGGCCAAGGGCAGACTTTTAAAATCATTTAAAACCTATTTAATGGCATATTTCATGATAAAGATTTTAACCATATGATACTTTGGTGTATGTAGAATACATTTCTGCCAAAAAGTGAAAATGACCCAAATTGACCCCCACCACATATTATTGCATGTAGTGCTAATCGGCTCCCTGCGAGTTAAGACTGGTTTAATAAAAAATAATAATGACGGTATTTATAATGCGCTTATCTTATAATAATTATAACTCTAAGCGCGCACTCACAACTCGCACACGCATGCGCACGCTTTAGACAATGACTCACGTAACACAAATAGTAAAAAAACATTACGACGGTCAGCTTGGGGTGGGGAGTGTGGTGATATAGTGCTACAACTGTTGAAAGAGGTGAGTTTTGAGGGCGGACTGGAAGGGGGAGAGCGAGTGTTTCTGATGGAGAGAGAGTGGGAGAGTGTTCCAGGTGGATGGACCGTGTACTGAGAAGGAGTGGGGGCCGAAAGTGAGAGAGGGTCACAAATGATTATTTAGCTACTCTCATTCAAAATCAGTACAAGACAAAACTGTCAATTTATTATGAACGTGTAATAAGGCATAGTTTAATACACAAAGACAAAAGCGATCCAATGTGGAACATCAATTTGAACACTCCTGCTAGGTCACTGAAAGGTTTTCTTATGTTGTTCGTTAAACTTGGTAGTTCATTCAAACAGTATTCAGAAAAATTCTACAATCCAAAGATTACACATTTGTCCTGCACAATCGAAGGGCATCCAAATCAGGTGTATGCTTTGAGTATGCTGCCTTACCAACACTATGATGAGATCGTAAAATGGTCGGGTGGAAGGCTTAGAGAAAAACCGGCAAACATAGCATGCAAAGATCTACATTTGTATGATGTAAGAATCAGTCAATACCTGACAGACAAGTGTGCACTTTGGCTAGACCTGCGCAGTACAGATGACGATTACCTACATGGGTCAGGTCGTAAAGTTGAAAACGGTAGTGACGGAATTACAATACAGATACCAAAAAAGACTGAAACTGCTGAAGCAATAAATATATATTTGTATCTAATATATGACTCACAACTACATTTCAAGACAGCAGACTAAAGGGTATCATGTATTAAAATTATGTTGTGTTTTAAAATGAACTTGCTGACACTCGACCCACACTGTGGCTTGTTTTGTGGTGCCACAGGCTGTGGGAAAACTGAATTTGTTCTTGATCTCTTACAAACAAGATACATCTATCATTTTGAAAACATTGTGATATTTTGTCCTACTATCAAACACAACAAAGCTTATCACAACCGTTTATTCATTTGGTTTGATCACAACATTTACTTAGTCGACCCTGAGAAAAAACTGAATGACTACCTGCAGTATTTTTACAAGCAATTTGAAGCGCAGCCAACTTTGTTTATAGTTGATGACAGAGATGTGCAAATGAGAGAGTACATCGACTCCTATATCAATAATGCCGTATCGATAGTTCTAAATCAGGGTAAATTGCGTACGTAATTACGTTACGGTCCAGAACTTTCAATCTCCCGTTATCTTAGTTGGTGTTCCTGAGAAATTGCTACTACACAGAAGAATGTAGCCGATTCACTACAGGTAATATTATATGTCGGCAGCTAAAAAAGCTTCTGTGTTTAACTGCGTCATTGACTTGAAACGGTTAGAACACACACCCCTCACCTCTCTCCCCCTCCCCTCCCACACACATCCTGTACACGCCACCCCACCACCCATCCTTTACCCTATACACTCCCCCACATCCTGTACACGCCACCCCACCACCCACCCTTTACCCTATACACCCCCCCCTTACACATACACCCCCCCCACCCAGCCCCCAACACCCCACCCCCACCCCCCTACAAAGCCCCACACACTAACACTTTACCCTTCACTTCCACAAAGACGCCAACAGGCACACACAGGTACACGCAAACATTTCATGCCCGTTCTGTGTCAACGGGTCAAAATTATGCCACTATGTCATTAGGACAAATATTTTTTGTAGGTCGAATATAGAATATAGGTTTTTCTCCAAATATGGACCATCCTAAAATAATAGGACATGCCACCTTAGTAGTCAAATAGAGAAAAAGAATTTTGTTTTTCTGTTTGGACGTGCGGAGAAAGTGCGGAGAAAAACACCAACGCATCCGGGAACACAAGGAACACATAAAATCACGCAATTTCAAATGCGTCGTAGTTGTGTTCCCTTTTATGACCAGTAAGGCATGTGGTAATGAGTCACTGTTTACCTGTCAGGTTTTTCAGAAATTACCTCAAGCCTGTTCTAGTAAACATGTCTTGGGACTAAACGGTGACTGTGGAGCTATGATTAGAAAACACCGTCATTACCCTGAGCTATGATTAGAGCTACCGTCATTACCCTGTCGCGTGATTTGCCAACTCTTGCATCAGCTTATTTTTATTGGCTTAAAATATTTTATCCAATCAGTGCCTAGGGCTTTCAAGATAAAACACAACTCCTAACAAGGCACCGGCAAAACCATGGCACAAAACATGATTAAGCGATGCGGTATTTTCAAAAAGTGGTTTAACACTTGTGAAAGAAAAGACAGTCTTTTCAGACAAGCATTGCAACTACTGAAGGATAAAGCACAGGATTTAGAAAGAAGTTCACGTGATATTGAAGATGCGATTGAGAAGTCTATGACTTTCTTGATTAGGTATGAAGATGAAGGTAATATAGAGGAGTTCAATAATGAAATAATAGAGTATGGCATACTAGATGAAAAAATAAAAAAAAATAAAAAAAGATATCATTCGATGTGATCAAAAGATCAGATTGAAAGAGAGAGATATACAGCAGAATGAAAAAAAAAAAGATCTCAAAGAAAAAATTACAGCATTAGAAAAAGATTCCTCAGTTTCAAGCCTAGTTGCGTCTATGAAGGAGATGAGAATAAGGATGAGACAGCAAAGTGGAAGCAATGAGCAAAAGTGAGTGTTAAACTGCTTAGTGAAAACCGCGATGTAAGCTAATATACAGGCTCTCAGGGTTAGGTTCATGCAAGCAAATTTGATACATCGTACTCTTTTACCATAGCAGTCATGTGTTGGGAAACACATACACACAGTATAAGTTTTGTGACTTAGCCCCGGGAGTGCTGTGTGT